>BDMV01000008.1:30733503-31013080 GCA_008326285.1 Oryza officinalis
CCATGTTCCGCCCTTCCTCTTTCGCTTGTTTTGGCTGAGTTCTTCTATTGAATCTGTTTCATTTTTCATGTGTTTGCATGTATTAACTGATTAGTACATGTGCATGAGTGACACGAGTTAATACAGGAAAAGAAAAAGCTGTACCAGTCATGAGTAGTAAAGTTATACCAGTCTTGACATGTGTTAGTGCACGAAAAGCCTAATCTTGACCACGTCCAATCTTGTTGAATTTCTTTTTAAGGTTTAAAAAAAAGCTAATCCAGGTTCCTTTTGGTTGGGGTCTGTCAAATAGAAACTTGTTGAGATGGGACAGGTCAGTTTGAACTTTCTTTGAACCAGCAAATTTGCAATTTTTTGATTCTTCATACTGGCATGCCTGACTTGAATTATGCTTAATTAGCACTCATCGAGTTTGAGCTTTCTTGAAGTTTCAATATGTGCAGTTCAGGCTTGAGACTGACAAGAGTCAACGTGAACGTGTTACTGCCCCCGCGGGTCGACATGAGCTTCTCTTTGCTAGTTCAAGTCGACTGGAGCCGGCCAATGGCTAGAACAAGTCAGTTCAAGCTGCTTCGCACTACCGTTGCTAACGGATTCAAGTTGTCTGTAGTCGACACAAGCTTGCCGCTGCTGCCGCAAATCAACTCAAGCTACTCGTTCCATCATGAAAGAGTAAAGCCCCAAAATGGGTACACAGCTAAACATGAGAGCAAGCAGACTATTATACGTGTAACTAAGCCTTCAAAATGGGGGTGTGCATGTAACTTAGCCGTCATAGAGCGGGTTCGCTTGTAAATAGGCCCAGACCAGCGCCTCTTTGTTCTACATGGCATCTCGATTCTTCACTACACCCAATCTGTATCGACTCCCATTAATTACACCTTTTCTAGGTTACGAGTGTGGAAAGAGACTTCTTACTTTATTCCACGGGTTAAGTAAGCATGAACGTAGATAAGAGAGGAGTCCTTGGCTTGTGAACAAGTGACTTCTTTCTTTTCATATTATATAGAATAGTCTTCTCTTCATGCGTTTCCGGCTTTTTGCCTTCAGCACGCCATGTAAGCGGTGCCCCTAAAAGAACCGAGTTGAGGAGTCATTCCCTAACCCTAAAGCTTAATTGCTTCAAAGACTAGGATCAGGTTTCCTCTACTATAACTCATTGTTCTCCGAACTCGCCAAAGGCCCTGGGTTCTAATCCACTTCAGGATTTGAAGTCCTGTCTCAGTTCATGCTCGTCTAAGAGGCTGGTCGCCCTACAGTTCTTTTTGTTTGGCAGCTAGTTAAAATGTAAGCTCTCTTGCTTTCTCCTCTGGAGATTCATATAGTTCCTCTCAATTCAATTCTTTACCGTTCGTACCTTCCTTCAACTCTTTTCAGCCCAATGGAGTGAAAAAGCTAGGAAAAGAAAAGGAGACTAAAGCGAGGAAGTAGACCTAGTTCCGTTTTCTACTTTATTTAGCCCCCTCAGTGGAGAGAACCTTACCCGGTATTTGAAAAAGCCAAGCATGAAGCCGAGAATTAGCTCTTTCATTGATCATGGTCGACGTAATAGCTCCTTTCTCTAACCAAGTAGACAGGAAAGGAAGAGTATGCACATTGGTACTCAAGGATGTCCTTAGAAAACCCTCAAAGCCAGTCAGTCTAGTTTCTCATGTAGGTGGGTATTCAACTCTTTCACTCCCCCTTTCTTCCTAGTGAGATCTTTTGACCGGGTTGAAAGTTACCTTCCTCCTTTTAGTCAGCCTTTCCCTATTTTACTCCTCTATTTAGTAAGCCTTCCCCTGGGATTTAGTTAGCAAAGTCTGTGAGCCCGGAAGCCTAAACCACTCTCTTCGGCACATTTTCCCAGCTCTACAAGCTACTCTTTCTTCTCTCTTGGGCTCTTTGACAGTAGCAATGCGAACAGTTAACTAGCAGAAAGGACGTGTCGGGCTAAATAAAGGATGAACTTTGGAAATACCTCTACCAGCCAACTAGGTAGAACTTATAGGCTTTCCGCATACTACACGTTTTACCCTATTTTTGGTAAAAGAGCTTCATATGCAACAATACCGGGGTACGATACAGAGGGCAAAGAGACTGAACCTTCATATAGGACTACTTTTGATCAGGATTGACTTTTTTCTAGCGAAGAGACTTAGTTTAGAGGGTCTGGCTAGCCCTTTGTTAAGATAGGCGTACAGAATGATGAACGTATGGAGTTAGTTCGGTGGGTTGGTTGGGGAGTGATTTTGTACCTAAGATTGCAGATTTTGGGCTCACAAAGCTGTAGTTGAGAGGTTTCTTTCATTGCTCGGGCATGCCTTCTTTACTTAGGGTATTTCATACCAACGTCTTCACACCAATCTTCTTCTTCCCTTGACTACAACGAGAGGGCGGGTGATGTAAAGCAAAGGATCAGGAAAGGAGAGTTTCAGAGGGTCGGAGTCCCACAAGCAAAGAAGGATTCGAAATATGACGTCGATGTGATCATAGTAGAATGGACGTTGAGAATGGGCCTTATGGTCTTTTCGCTCCGTTCTTCCTCAACATGGTCATTCTCTGCTGCATAGAGCGCACTCTCAGGTCCGTCTTTTGCTTGGGTGAAAAAGGACTTTCACTGTCGATCCTGCTACTAGATTAGGATACGTAACCATTCGTCTCTTCCTTACTCATAAGCTCAATCCCAGGGTAGGCTATGCGGACGACTGCTCGACTCATTCTTCAATGGCCAAAGTTGGGTAGGAAGAATCCTACACCGGAAAAAACCTTTTGAATCCAAGACCTGAAGAAAATGAATACGCACTAGACTCCATCAAATAAACATATTGGGAGAGAAGAGAGCTCTGTTCATCCAAGCAATCGGAGACACTAGTTAATCTACAGAGTAGTAGCTCGGGGCGTTAAAGAAAAGATTTAAAAAGGTAAACTGGAATGTGCAGAATATCTAGTCGAGTTCGTAGATTTGACTGAACACAGATAAACTATAAACGAAAATAGAGAACTGGATGCGGTTAAGCATACCACTTCGGAAAAGTGGAAAGGCACGGTGTTAAACCATAGGCCTTTAACGGAACTCGATCACTTATTAGACCGATATATGAACGGCAACCTCTTTAGCTTTTCCACTCCCTCACCACACCAACCACTGTGTGATACTGAACACCCACACAATCTCGATTTTAAAGAGAGAGACTGCCATCGCCATCTCTTTGGACATGAATGTGTTAAGGATATAGTTTAGCTAGCCTACCTTCTGATGAGCCAGGAGCTCGGATGTCTAAGACGCAACGCGTACGAATCGCTACGCTATGTTTCTTTCTATATGATAATATGAAAAAACAAAGTAAGTCTTTGACCTTCCAGCCAGGACCACACTACACTTTTCAATCAAATAACCCCGCTTCGCACCTATGAGCAAATCACTGAAACACAGGGAGAAGTCTGGTTGTTCATCACAAGATACACATCTCAGACAGCCAGGACCAAGCACAACTATATAGCTTCTCAACTGCATCCCGCTTGCTGAACGAGCTTATCTCATCAGTAAGATCACCCAGTAAAAGCAAATGTAGCAGATCATCCCATTCTAGGCCGACAAGGAGAAACCCCTTTTTTTTCCAAATGTAAAACAATGAGGATGATCGTCTAATCCTAGAGATGGGACCCGGCCATTACTATCGGTCTGCCTTTAAAAAGGAAAGTAGCTTTGGCCTTCGAAAGAGCTTATCAAAAAAGATTTTTTCAGTCGAGTCAGTGAAGAGAGCAATGAACGCCAAAATAAATTTTCATGGCTCCCGACCTGCAATTGATATAAGCATTAGCAGTATTTGAAAATGGTCTACCAGAAAGAATAGGTGGCTGCTTCCCCTTATGCACCACCCCCATGTCAAAGTATCAAAACAGATGCTTCTAGAAATTGGTACAGCTGAAATTTCTCGCACCACCTCATTAGGGAGAAAAAAAAGCTAATAAACTAAGATGCCAATCCCTATTAGGAATGAGATAGTGGGAGAGAGACAAACCTTCCAACAGCTCTGACATGTTCATAGGAATAGGCCTTCTATTCAATGCAGTCCCACCGAGCCAACAATCGCACCGAATTACCATCTCCAATCCGCCACTGGAAGTTCTCTTTAATAGAATGACTGGCTTTACATATCTCCTTATTAATAGGAAATGAATGGGCAACAACATAGAACCCATCCCAAGAACCCTCAAACCAGTATTTACCCCGGAGAACACGGCTCCACAACGTATTTGGTAGCGGATCCACTTTTCCTTATCTGTTAACGAGACTATACCTTTCCTCTGCCTATGAGCTAGCTAAAGATCCATCGTTATCCTTTCCAGCAATGGAGGCGGAATCAATGGTCATGTCAGGTTTCAGATTCAAAGAGAGATGTCAAGCAAGCGCCGAATCTGAGTACTCAACTTGCCCGACCCGCCTCTTCCACTAGACCTCGTCTTTCAAAGAGCAGCAGCCCTGCAAGCCTAATAGAACCTTGTTTCCTGGGCCAAGTCAGCCTATAAGTAAGTAAGTAGGGCTGAAGACAATTTGTTTGTTAGTTTTTCAATCTTCTTCCTTCTATGCTTAGAGTAAGTGGAAATGACCTCCTTGATCAGCAAGTAAGCGAGCGGTAGTTCAGTCTCCGACAAGTGAGGCCGAACTAGCCCCTGGATCAGCTCTCATAGTGGGGGAATCAGAGTCAAGTTAGGCGCAAAAGAGGGGGTTGACATCATTCGTCGTGATTGGATCAATCAGACTCCCTCACAGAAAATGCCAAGGGGCGCCCTTTCTCATCGCCCATTTCTTCCTCATCTGCTGCTGCCTTAAGTGCGTAAAGTAGGCTCAGCTTCTTTGGTTTCTAAATATCTTGTAGTAGCCGAAGGTAGTCCAGTCCGCTTGTTAGATTGAATTGAATCTTATATAACCTACGTAGCTAAAGAGAAAATCATAATAGTCTAAGTGGACTTCTCAAAGGTATAAATAAGTATACATTAGTCTTACTGGTTCGGTCTTTTTCTTTTTTTGTTATGATGCCCACATTTCATACTTCTCAATTCTTATTTATTCAAGGGTTCGTATGTACTGAGTGACTCTAGGTCTATTCAGATACAGCTTCAAGAGAGCTTTATTCGGCCTTTGTATGACCGTCTTCCCTTCCTGTCTATCTCCTTCAGTCAGGTAGTTCTGCTTACGATGCCGGAGGAGCTGGGTGGGATAGAAAGGTAGTTTCTGAGTTCGAGATGTCTGAGCTTGGAGGTTCCGCTTCTCTAATGTGATAATAAAGCAACAAGCAACGTCGCTCCCGTGCGCTCATCCCTTGCTTGTTCTTGAGCGCTAGTCATTCATCCGGGTTCTTGAGATATCTTGATTCTTTTTATGATAATGTAAGGGTCGGCAACAATGAATAAGGAATAGATCGGAAGTTCGCGCCAATCGATCTTCTGTAGGAGTAGGAGGTAGCACGAATCCCCTCTTTCTTCGTTTAGAAGAGTGCTGGACCTCCACAATGTCAAACCATAGAACACAGGTCCTTTCGGTCGAACCCTAGGAAAGACGACTTTACCTTTTTCGTAGATAGTCTGAGTTCGAGCTACTGTAGTCTCCCCCGTTGACCTTCTTTTTTAGATAGAATCCTCAATGAGTGGAAAGGACTCCCAGACTAGCTCCGCAGTACGAGCCCCATACGGAGCCGCGCCCTTGTGATATGATAAGAAGAAAAGGGGCCAGGCCGCCCTCTTTTCTTTTCCGCACCAAGCCTTCTCTTCTTGCAAAATCGGGTGTATAGCTCAGTTGGTAGAGCATTGGGCTTTTAACCTAATGGTCGCAGGTTCAAGTCCTGCTATACCCAAAAAAAACCACTCTTGTATTCGTAAGGATGCATAGTAGCCTTCAAAGAGCACTCTTTGGCCTTGAGACTCGCCCCTTTCTCATCAACATCTCGACTTCGCTCGTTGTTTGAGGTAAGTATAAAGGAGATCTGACTAGCTCGGTACGAGTCAATCGACAAAAGCGAGAAACGAGGTTGTTCGACAAGGCTACGGTTTAACCTTTTCTTCCTAGCGGAGTTCAATACGAAAATAAAGGCGCACCGCGTTGGGAATGGCGTACATAGTACGGGTGGCTGGTATAACTGATCAGGGTTGTTCTGAAAGCAAGTCAATTGGTGCTTTGGAAAGTGAGTGCCAGAGGCTAGTCACTGCTTGGTTTACAGAAGGGAAGGAAGAAAGAGATACCGAAGCAGATTTAGTATAGAAAAGAAGAAATTGATACCATTCATTCCAGCTTATTTGATACCCACTTCAAGTTTCTATCAAACCATGTCTTTTTCTTCGAACGTCAATCTCGTAGGAATTTCGATTGGAAGTGTGGTATTGAAGGGCGAAGCCTTTACTCTTTGACTTGTTTCTTTGAATATAACATAGTATTGACTGCGCACTTCGAAAGATGATGGTGTATTCTGAGGATCAGTCCGTTTTTTATTGAATTCGCAAATTGATAGATCTGGATGATTCAAAGAATGATTCTTCCCTGGGCCCGATACCATTATTTAAATTGGAGCTTTTCAATTCCATTTTGGAGATTGAGGGGACCGCTCGTAACGATTTTTTGCTTTTTATGGGGGCAAGAAAAGGATTTGACTCTTGAAGATATCAACTCATACGCCTGCTCCATACATTCAAAAACATTTTTGGTACTTTCTATGAGAATGGATAAATAGAAATGGGTACATTCCTCTTTCTCTTTCCTGGCCTAACTACCCATAAAAAAGAAGAGGGAGAGCTGTAAGAGCGGTAAAAGCAAGCTCGGTGGCCCGGTTCACTACAGGTTGATGTATCCTTTTGAAAGAAAAGTAAATTCGCTATGCTATAAGGTACCAATTCATCAAGGTATAAAACCACATCTACAGTGGGAGTCCCTATCTACTTTCGATTCCCTTCTTACTGGCTTTGCCAATACATCATACTGATTTGACGCTTCCTTACGCTTTCTTTCAAGCATTGCTTCCAGGACAACGGAGAGTATTCCAAGATAAAGAACCAGAACTGAGGTTGACACTACTGAAAGATAAAAGAATGGTGGATAGATGGATTCGCACCATCCCAAAACCGAAATACAGACAGACCAAAAAAGACGCAAATAAATACTCCACCACCAGCCTACCTACTAGCATGTATTAAGCGAATAGCTTGTATGGTAGTTGTTAAAGAAAAGATGTATGTAGTCCCGAAAGAGAAGCAATTGTCGTACGACCTGTAAGCGTAACTTTTGACTTCCTTGCCGTTTGTGAATTGAGTCAATCGAGTTTCGTTTGAAAAATGAATGGAATTCTGGAGTGGACCGAATATCCATGGCAGAACCCCACACTGGTCAAAAAGAAAAGTCAATCTCTCTAAAAAATAAGCACTTCAACAAGTCAGGGCCCTTTATTATACAACTCCTATGCGTAATTGATAGCTTTTTGGTATTCTCCATATATAATATATATACTACTCTACTAGGTACGAAATAACAGGAAAGATAGAAATAGTGACTTTGGCTTCAAATAGAGAGCAGCTTAAAGGGAACTCGCACTGGAGGACTGCTCTGATAAAATAACTGAACACTGGCTAGGAACTGGGCTGCACTAAGCCCGGCACTTTTTGGGCTTCTTCATGAATCTAGTTTTCAGGTAAGGTCAGATCATCTTATTGAATATATATCTGAAAGAAAGCAAAGGAATGAATCGTTTTTCCAATTACCTTCTCTCAAAAACCATAGATCTTCTAGTTACCATTGACTATCCAGCACTTTCGTCTGTAGAGTGAAGCAAGAAATTGCATGGAAGGGCTTGCCCTGCTAATATCAACCTTGTTTGGAACAATAGATGCAATCCATTTCAGTGTATGTCACTGAGTTCACCATTGCAGTTGAGACGTCAGGCAATTGAGCGTTCCCTAGAGTTTGGTTCAAAGGCTAAGGACTCCCCGTCGCCTTCATAAGGGCACTAAGGTGGAGCACGGAAAAGAAAATTGGGCACCCATGTTTTACCAGTCCCGGATCTCAGGGCCGTTTTGCCCGACATGAACGAAATCGAATTTCATTGAGGGAAATTTGGATTTCATGAGGGAGGAAAAGGCGAGGCGGAGGGTGGAGAGTCGTACAATGCATTGGTGGAATGAAGGTGCTAGCTTGGCTGAGATAGGAAGTTTCGATGTGTATGTAGATTTGGTTCTAGTGCCCCCACCCTTTTCAAGATCTGTCAGGATTCGCAAGATGTTCTGGTGTAAACTATAGAGAAATGGAATGAATGAAATGTATCTAAGAAGAAAGGAAGCCATGCTCCATCCTGTTTATAAAAAGAACATCACCTCCCTTTTTGGTTAGATACCGCTCCGTTAGGTACTAATGCTTCTACCTATCACCCTCCGGGTGAGTTTGAGCGCTGTGTTTTTCCCAACGTTAATAGCATTCCGCGAGAAAAGAGAAAAGTCATCTACTGATGTTGTCAGCGGAGTCCCTCGTCCATCCATGTATGAATAGCGGTATCCCCATTTTGGACAGTGATGAGGTAGTCGACGCAATTTGCATGTGTATTTGCGTTCGGCTTTGCTACTTTCCTTCTAGACTAAAAAAGAATGTCCGCGGAAGGGAATAGTCTACGTGGCCCGGGGTAGTCTTTCAATTCCTTTATCGGGTGGGAGAGTTTAGAACCAGTTAAGCCAATAGCTGCTGCTTTAGTCACACTAGCTACATCAGTTGATCATGGATTTAGCATACCACCTCAGAATAGTCTACGTGGCCCCTAGTTTTTACTATTATTTTTGGAATCCTGTAATGCAGACAGCCCTTTTTAAGGCGCTAGGCCGGGCTTGCCCCTGACTCTCAAAAAGAGCAGGAGGTTTTGCCTCAACTCATTCTATGAATGTTGTTTCATTCCCGCTGAATCCAACTCGGTCTTTATCCTGCCTTGGAGTTCTCTCTCATAACTGAAGCCAGGAGGTATTCGATTTATCGGATTTCGAGCCCCTTTTCTTTTTCTTAGCTTTATTTGAAGCGTAGTTTTTCACCTGAAAAAGAAGGCGCCAGCGCTTTTGTAGTGACCCCCCGGGTCCCGGGTTGCTTTGGCGCGCCCCACCCCGTCAGTCCTGTGTTGTACTTGACTTGACTCCCCCCTGCTTGCTGCTTGCTGATCGCAGTGTTCAAAAATGACACGAAGATGGATATGAGTAGATGTTGTTGGACGAAAACGTCTTTCATTCACAATGAAACAGAATGGTCTCGCTCGATGCGTCATTTTATGATGTGTATTTTCATATTAAGAGTTCTTAAAAGTTATCAACTCAAAGCCCAACCGTCAAAAGGATGCTACAATGTTCGAAATTCTCAACTTAACACGCCCCCTTACTTTCTTCGTGACCTCCCACTACTTCATCTACCGAAATGATTAGGCAGATCTCCTTTTTTCTAGCATTAAACCTGCTTATGATGCTTAGGCTATAGAGCATGGAGCAGACAGAGAGATGAAAGGACCACCTTCTCCTGCTTGCTTGATCGGGGAACGGAATCTATTCACATTTAGAATAGCTGAAGTGCTACTTAACTTCACTTAGTAGTTGAAACTCGGAGAGACAGAGAGTCCTCTCTCATACTTGCCAATTCCCTTGCTGATCAGCAAGGGAATTGGCAGGAACCAACCTTAGTTGCCCCTCGGTAGAGTGAGTCTACTTAGCGAACTGGCAGGACACGGAGATCGATTGATCAATATGCATATCGAGAGTTGATGGTTGACCGCCGCCCCCCTTGTCCTGGGGGATCCCCGGCCGGGGAGGCAAAGGGGATTGCTATCGTCACCCTTTCTCTCGGTGTATGTGAAAGAGAAAAAGTGACAAACTTTTTTTCTTTTCGGTCTGCGGGGTCCAAAGAACGAGAGTCAGCTTCCTTAAGTCCGTTCTTCCTCAGTAGCTCAGTGGTAGAGCGGTCGGCTGTTAACTGACTGGTCGTAGGTTCGAATCCTACTTGGGGAGATTTGATTCATTCAGAATTCGAATTGATAGTTATAGCTTTTCTGACTAGCGACCCCTGTTGTCCTCCTTTTTTTTCTAAAGACGCAACAGAATCGTCAAACGGGACATCAAAAGTGGGAAGTTGATTGTAGGATTTCTATTCCTCACTCTCGTATAGGAGCAAGAAAACGGATGCGCGTGCTAACGCTTTCGCGCTAGTGCGCTCAATCCGTTGCTTGTTTGGTTCGTTCAATGAAAAGGGATAAGGATCCACTGGGAATGAATGGGAAGACTGGGGTAGTATCTTCATTAGCCGGATGGAATTAGTCTCCACTAGCGTAATTCGAAGAACGAACAAGAAAAGGCGTCACTGTTTAGGTAGGAGGATGGATGGATGTGGTCCAATGGCTAAAGCTCTGCCAGCTTCTTGTAGACTGGCAGTCTCCGAGAGGAACCTTCACCCCCCGGGGGAGGCCGGGTAGGTAGGAGGATGGATGGATGTGGTCCAATGGCTAAAGCTCTGCCAGCTTCTTGTAGACTGGCAGTCTCCAAGAGGAACCTTCACCCCCCGGGGGGAGGCCGGGTGGGATGGTAGACTTTTTTTTCGCCACAAGTGGGAACTCAGTCCTTGGTAAGACACAAGGGGGGAAGGAAGATCTTCACTCATTCATTAAGTGCCTGCGGTGAGACGCGACCCACAACAAACGAAGGGGGTGGAGGGGGAGACCGAAGAAGGAACAATTGTCTTGAATGCTACGCTGGGATCAGCAGCTTCCAGTGAAGACAAAATGAGTCGGGCAGGAAGAGGAAGATCGGGCGGGGAAAACGGGGTTCGAACCCGCGACTTCTGGCGTGACAGACCAGCACTCTAACCAACTGAGCTATTTCCCCCTTTCGTAACTACTGTCGATTCAACAGTCACCTACCGGTTACCTTTGTAACTATACCAAAGTAGCTGTACAACAGAATGCCCTTCGCCTTTAGTACTTTTATTTTCTTTTGACGACAATAGAAAGAAATGGCTCTGCTCACTTAGACTCGAGGCTCCGCGCTCTATCAGCTATCAGTTAGTTGGCACTACGCGCGACTTCAGTTGACAAAAGCGAACAAGATAGCACTAGCGCCCACTGAGAACTTTCGTTTGTTCGCCTTCTAAAAGGCCTACTGACCTGCCGGTGAAAAGCCGGTTACAAAAAAAAATAATAAGACGTAGTGAAAAAGTACCAAAACAACTGAAGCCTACATCCCACTACATCTAGGTTCCCCCTTCCTATGAACCTTGAGTCAGAGGTCTTACCTTGAGTCAATAGGTAGGGTCAACTATACCAAAGTGGAAGGGCCACTATCTAAGCTATTAGTGGGCTGGTTTGAACTATTGATTTACTGAATCGAGTGAAGCTGTGTTGCGTAACAAGACTATAGGTCGCCAAGGCCTATAAGTACAAGTGGTCGCCCTAACAGTCACTCTCAAACTCACTACTTGAGTGACTTTCGTCACTTAGCTTCTTTAATAGGGCTTGCCGAAGAACCCCTCTGGGGCCCCGGGAAGAGGAAGAAGGAGATAGAGCAAAGGTCTCCTCTTTCTGTCCGCTCTTCCCGGCATGTAGAGATCCGATTGGGCTTATAGTTTAATTGGTTGAAACGTACCGCTCATAACGGTGATATTGTAGGTTCGAGCCCTACTAAACCCATCTGACCTGCTTAATCAATGACTCCGGTAGTCACCTGAACCACTCTCTCGGATAGCCCACAGCCTCTCTTCTGGATGCGAAAGAAGATTCGATCAACGTACAAGGTTTGCCTTCTTGTGAGAAGGTGAATTGTGTTCTCAGTACAAAAGGAGTCTTTGAGAAGGTTCAACGAGTCTGAAGAGAGAGAAGATCAGTAGAGCAGTCCGGCAGCTGTTCGGGGGTCAGCTTTGGGATTTGCCTGATCGACCCCTACCAATGTATTAATCTACAAAAATTAAGATTGACATTCATATGTACAATTTACCGGATCTATCCTCTTCTACTAACTTTACAAAATGGAAGGGAAAATGTGTTGACCAAAGATGTCAACTACTAAGCATAGTCAATTGCAAATCGGCCGGTTGGTTTGCTTCTCTCCAAGTATGGGAGATTTTCTAATCTTCGAAAGACGCTCGTACTTTCTTGATCTTATGAAGAAGGGGCTTTCCTTAGCTGCGGACTTTGGGATCTTGAGAGTAGACCATCCATGTCTTACGTTAGGGAATCCGAATCAATCCAAATCCTCCGACACTCCTTTTCAGCTGCTATTTGAATACATGTTCAGATGCAAAAGAGCTCGACTTCGAGTATGGTCTTGTTCTTAACTGCTTGAGAGCCCTTTGTCGTCTCTTGCTAAACCTCCACAAGCCTTCCCATGCTCGCTAATTGAACCGTCCGTCTTCATCTTAATCCATTCGTTTCCCGATGGTCAACACACAATAGAATATGTTTCTTTTTGATCGGATTGAGACAAAAGTCCCATTTGGCTAGGATGTTCGCCAATTCTTCTTTCTCATCAAACTGGAGATACTAGCTTCTAATCTACATATTTTTGCAAATCCTTTTCCATTTGGATTTTTTAATCCATTAACTTACCTCTCGAATTCCACTATATATAACGTTGACGTTCCGCCAAAATGTGCCAGAGCGAGTGAAAGGCAAGCCTACCCACGGTGTTAACTTGCCATCCCCAACAAATCTACTAGCAGCCCATTCGGGTTCCGCTTGGAAACAAGCTCTTCTTTATTTTCGTTTTTTTTGCCCAAGATAAGCTCATTTTCCAGAGCCAAGCCTATTATAAGAGTTCAACTGCCATATTCAGATGGAGTCCAAATGATTGCATCTTGGGTTGGGCTGAAGAATGACCCAATTCCTTAGCTTCCATGCATTAATCATATCCGGGGATGTGGGAATAGGGAGATGCCATCCATCTACACAACACGATAGCTTAAGCAAAGAATAGAGAGAGCTAAGCTAGAATACAAACAAAAAAGATATTCAACTAGCGTAGGCCTACCATAGACTAGTCTAAAAAAATATTTTCTTTGTCTGGGAGAGAAAGCAAGCTTACGGTGCTTTGGGTGTTAATGTTTTTGTAGGATACTAAGCACCTATATATACATTGTTTTAGACTCCTCTGTACAAGCGTATAAGAGCTATTATACTCGATAAAAGGAAGTTTATGAATAAGTAAGTCTTTCTTTTTTGAATAGCTGGCGAGAGAACTTACTTTTCCGGCTATCGTATGAACAATGCCGTCCGCTTTTCTTTTTTTAGTTTCCATGGATCTCTCCGACGAAGTAGCGGAAGCATGAAATGCTATTCACGAATGAGCATTGCTATCTAATTCCTACAAAAGAGATAGGGGAAGCTAACTTTTGTCAAATGGGGCTAGAAAGCATAGAACCCCGTCTTAAATCAACCGGTGAATCCAGAATCAAAGTGAGAAACAGGATATGTTATGAGAAGAGTGACGTGGGAATAGATTGCATTTCAAAAAGAATCTATACACTCAATAAGCCAGAACGGGAAGATTCAACTGCAAAAAGAACTGGTACGGTGTGAGAAGAAGAGGCCTATTCTCAATAATGAACAAGATGATGCAGCTCTAGTTGCTGGAGGCAGAGTCTCCTCCCCTCATTTCTGGGCTGCTTATTCGTCATCACGGAGCAACCCGGTACCTTTTCTTAGGCGAGCGACTGAGACGAGAGCTTTCAATTATGCCGTTTTGGTCAAATCCCAGGGCTCTTTCTGATTTGATTAAATACTTCTATCATTTAGATAGAGAGTGATCTTTCCTTCTTGTCCGAGAAGGCAACAACCATTTCATTTCTTTAACCCGGATTGCATTATTTAATTGATTTACTACGTCGTGTACTACGTATTGGTTCGCGAATGCGTTGCTTGAAGGAAGGAAGCAGCTTTAGAGGAGGGATGCGTCAAAGGGGTCTGCCGGATTTGGGCTTTGCTAAAGATACCGGTTCAATATGTCATTTCCGAAACCGAGGAGCACACCGCTGGGAGGACAACTCAAGCACCAAAGACAAAGGTATCGCTCGTAAAAGGAGCTCGCATCGTAGTACTCGCTCTAGCGTTAGGTAGGATAGGCAGGTATTTTAGGGATATGCTCATCCGCTGCCCGCGTAAGGTTCGTATCTGTCCAAGGACAATGGTATAAGGTTCGCATCTTCCCAAAGCCGAAGAACTTCTTTGAACTACAGCCAAGGCAAATCTCTAGTATTGGTACCGGGGGCCGGTGTCTAGGGATAGGAGCCGTCAAAGGGCTAGTCATCGCTAGAAAACCCGGCCTCATCTTTCTAAATTAGTTGCACACAATTAACACCACTATTATGAACCTTGGATTCATGGATGTAAACACTGTAGAAGTGAGACTGATGGTGATTGATTGAAAGTAGATCTGAGCTTCAATGAGAGAGCGAATGGCAGGGAGAACTAGTGAGAGAGACAGATGGACTTTTTCTTTGTTGTTGCTTAATCTGCAATCAATATTGCTGCATCTATATAAGCCAGCACTAACAGTTGGAGCTACAAAGTCAAATAGATAAAATATATAAACATATATAAACGATCTCTAGCAGATGCACGTAACAAATCAAGCTACCAAACCTTAAATATTGAAAAGTGAATCCCATAATGCAACAGGGATGTGCCACGTCTTAAAACTATATATATATATATATATATATATATATAGAGAGAGAGAGAGAGAGAAGGGGATGCAAATCTTCGAGGCTTCCAGACAAGATAAACAGAGACGGAGAGAGATGAGCAACATGAAGAGTCATGAGGATGTCAATGTAATCTTACCATTTGACCTTTCTATAAAACATGTTTTACACATAAGGCCTTAATTTGATAAGTTGGTTGCATTGCAAAACTTATTTATAAATGGAATTACCTATGGATGAGACTTGAGAATTTGATATTCCTAAAGTTTACCTGGCTTATATCAGGACTTACATAAGTGTGATACACTTGAAAATGTATTCTAATAAGTACTGTAATAAAGAGGAAAATGTTGATAATTTTAAATGAAATACATGTGGAAAGGGGATGACAATGAGATTACATATGTAACGGCCCACATATACATGAGTTTTATATAAGATTACAAAGTCGCACAAAAACCGCTCAATCGCTACTCTACAACACCATCGTAGCCCATAAAGTTCTCAATATGTATTATTTCTCAAGTTCAGATAAGAGGGTCGTGCAGCAATAGAGATGATGGGAAGGTGGTGCCACAAGTAGCAGTGAAGAAGACGGTTATATATACTTCAATATTTATGCCAAAGACTTTACAAACGTTGACATTTTACATAATAGGATGGTTAGAGTCACGCGAATGTAGGACTTTATAGGCTAGTAACTAGTTAAAGGATAACTTCATGTTCACTGAGGCATCAAATGTGCTCACTGGTAGACCCATACTCCATGTTCAAAACAAACCGGACACCACATCAACAATCTATCGCCAGAGATGGAAATGATCTAAGGGTGTTAAGAAACATGATTAGTGAGACGAGCGTTTCAATTTCAAGTTCAGGGAGTAATTTCTCACTCACGCAAGTTAAGGGATGTATAACACAATTTACACTAGACAATATTAATAGCCCATTAAATACATATAGGGTGTCCAGAAAAGACTAAACCGGAAGGAATTTTTAAGGCACAAGTGAAGTAAAGAACATCTGAGAAGATGGATGAATGTATGGAACAGCATGGCTAGGAAATATCAGAATCACAATGCTTACTTATTTGCAGATTCTGGCAATACACCCATGAAGATGACCTGCGCATCAGGTCATGCACACAACATGAAGTTTGGCAAACATATGATTGATCCACTGAACATTCAAGAACACATCATTTGCTTCCATTTCCTGGGCACCTTCACTCCAATGCTGTAGAAAAGCACAAAAGTATTGTCTTCATCTTGAAACAAAGTTAAGGGAAAGGCAGCTTGTGAGCTAAAATTCAGCATTTACCCAAACATCAAGTTCTTCAAGAACAGGCGCACTTCTAAGTAGGCAGAAAATAGCCAGAATGTGAGACATCATACAAAAATCCACTCCAAGGACTAAGCTTCTAAGGTTCTCAAACAGGAACGGCAACTTCAGTTGACTGGAAAAAACTTAGTGTTAAAACATGATATCAACATAAAAAAGTGACAAGTTATCAGTTTCTATAATAATATTGTCTATTTCACTAATCTCTTTTCTGATTACTGCCAGGTTAACTAATGGAACACGTAATAAAAAGTAATCTTAAGCACTGCACAGAATATCTTCTGGCAAAACTTCCGTACTAGTAATTCTCAAAGTCTTGAAATTGGTAAACTTCTGCTTTTGCAACACTTGTAACAAATAGTCTTCACAGAGTACACTGTCTTTCCTTCAATCACTACTCAGCCATTTGGGGTAAGCATTAGAAACACGAATGAAATTGATGCAATGATGAAATGAACCAGAGGTTTTTACCAACATGCAATTGCAGTAGAAAGTGAGTTTGGTGACTCGCGCCATCCCCGTCAAGTATTTGGCGTAATTCAGGCCAAAGAGACAACATTCCTCCAGCCGTGGAAGGTCTTCCGTCCGGCCACCATATTCAGAGCCAAGAGCTATTGTCAGTTTCCGGAGATTGGAAGCCCGAATCACCCAATCCTCGTCGGGTCCATCTCCGATGAGCACTACGTCGATGAGAGTCACCTCCTGGAGCACCGGCGATGCAGCAATCAGGGTGGCCAACCCCTTTCCCCCGTGCCTCTGAACTTTGGCCATCGAGAGGTACATCGTCTTAAGATTCGGGAAACCGGCGAACTCAGTGGGCACGTGCGGGAGACCGGAGCAGTGGAGTCTCAGCGAGGTGAGCTCGCGAAAGGAGAAGAGGCAGGAGTTGAGCTTGCTGTTGCTGTACGTGTACCGGAGCGTCAGCTCCAGGTCGCGGAGGCCGCGGCCGCCGCCGCCGCGGGAGAGGCGGAGGAGCCAGTCGTGGAAGGCGGTAGGGGACCAGGAGCGGTCGCGCGTGGCGAGGCGGAAGGAGCGGGCGGCCACGGTGCGGCGGAGGAGCAGCGCGTCCACGTTGGAGGCGCTGATGCCGGGGCTAAGCGTCAGGTCAACGGAGGGGAGCGCCTCCCAGCGGCGGCGCCACGCTCGGGACAGCGCGGAGGTGCGGACCACGTCGTAGATGTGGAGGCGGGAGAGGATGTTGTCGAGGACGTCGAGGGGGAGCGAGCCCAGGGCGTCCGGCGCCGGCCCGACGCGCCGCCGCTGGCCGCTCGGCGGCGGCGGCGGCGACTGCACGTCCGCCATTTCTTCCCCAAAATCTCCGTCCCGTTCCCCGCGCTCGAAAACCTAACCGCCCTTCAGCCCCTCTTGCTATTGTTGCTGCGGACTTGTGAATGTGCCTTGATCCCGTGGGCCGAATTGGGTTGGGTTGGGCCGCCACTCCGAGAAAAATATGGGCTAGTATGGGCTCTCCGGATAGGCCAACATGGGCCACGCGGTCTTTCCACTACTCAAGCGACCTAAATATGTTTGGACCGATTATGTCTGAGAGTTTCAACCTAACGGTTTCAACTCTATTCAAAATAGAAGTACAGCGGGTCAAAATGCTCTCATAAAATAAATCAGAAATATAAAACTAGGTTTAGGTTGTTTCACAATTTTACTCTAGACCCAACTCCATTCAAAATAAAAATAAAACTGGCTAAAATGCTCTCACAAAATGAACCAGACAAGTGAAACTAGGTTTAAACTGTTCCACAACTTCACTCCAGACCCATCTCTTAGAGTTGAATTTAGTAGTTAAAGTCCTATCAAACAAGCTCTTAAAGACATAAGTTATTGCCCAGTTCTAGTTGCAGTGCTCGACGACTCATGCAGTGCTCGACGACTCCGATGAGCTCACAATACTAAGGATGTGGTTGAGTAGAGGAAAGAGAAGAGGAGAACATATGCACGAGATGAGTCATCTACGTATAATTAATTAAGTATTAATTATTTTTAACTTCAATAAAAATGAATTAATATAATTTTTTAAAGTAACTTTTATATTTTTTTAAAAAAACACACACACTTTAGTAGTTTCGAAAGCATGCACGTGAAAAACACGAAAAAAATTTTCTCCCCCAATCGAACAAAGCCAAAAGATAAGATCGAATCATTCCACTTCTCTCGAAGAAAGATTTTTTTTTTCTCGAACAGCGCAGGAAAACTGCGCGTCATTTCAGTAAGATAGAAGAAAAGATACAAGGGCCAGCGCCCCAACACACACCCCACACCCAAAACTCCAAAATACAGACTTGCCACATAAAACACATAGACGACCAAAGTCTTGAGCAGGCAGCGACCTAACAGCAAGCTCCTGGAGCTTGGAAGCCCCCGCTGAGCACCAAAGCCTCCCCTCCTCACTAATGGACCTAAGGACCTCCTGAACCCTTGGCCTCTTATTATCAAAGACACACATGTTGCAATGCTTCCAAATCTCCCAGGCTACCAAAATAATCAAAGAATTAAGGCCTTTACGCGCTTCCTTGGGGACAGCCGCAGAAGACCTCCTCCACCACCCCAAGAAACGGAATTTTTTACATTTTTAATTTTATTTATTTAAAGATTTGCAAAAATAATTTTTCGTTTCAAAATATTGCAGAAATAATCTCCTCTCGTCCTCCGGGAGGGCGAGTTCTAAAAATCACCCTCCCAGAGGGCGACTTTTCCGACGTGGCAGACGGCCGTTGGGCGCCGTCTGCCGCGTCGTTGCAATTTTACAAAAAAGTCCCTTGCCGCCCTCGGCAAGAGCGTTTTTTCACTGTTCCGAAGGGGGCCGCCTGCAAAAGGGCGGTCGCCCTGGCAATTTTGCAGGCGGCCCCCTTGCCGTCCTTACAGAGGGCGATTTTTTGCCCTCCCCTATAAAATCCCCATTTCCAACTCCGCGGCCGTCATTCGCAGCCGTCGAGACTCGAGGAAAATAATAGAGGGAGGGGTGAGGAAAAGAAGGAAAGCGGCGAAGCCCTGTCGGTGTGCACACTCGATCGCAGGTAAATACAATATCCCGCTATATGTTTGTGTTATTTATTTTGTGTAGAATATATAAGAAAATATTTTTTTTGAATATTTGAATAGTTGTTTAGTAAAATATTGATTTATAAATTAGGGCACGATTTAATTTAAGGAGTTTGACCTAGGACGAACCGATTTAGATGAACCTACGTACAATACATTCTGATCTATGTCTATATTATTTAAATAGTTGTGTAGCACTATAATATGGATTTAAAAATTAGGGCATAATTTATTTTAGTCAATTTGACCTAGGACAAACCGATTTAGATGAACATATGTATGATATGTCCTTATGTATGTATACATTTCTTTACGTAGAATTTTGTTAAATATAGAATTTAACTTAGGCACAGATTGATCTAGGCAACATATTCGTAGTATGAAGTAAATTAAATTTGAATCTGTTTATCAGGCACAATGGCAAGCAAGGTCATATTTCAGATAGTTCACGGTAAAGGCAATGTTAGATATGGTCGAGATGGTGTTGATCTGTCAGAATTTAGTATGAAATCAAAGGGCATCGATAGGCCAACCGATAAAACATTTGAGTCAGTCTATAGTTGGTTACTACGTGGATTTAAAGTGGATACAAGAGTGAACACAATATCTCTATCCGTTGTAGTTAGTCGTGCAACGGAAGGAAATTATTGGGAACTAATGCCTGTAGATAACACCGAGTCCTGGAGACGTTATGTAGAGATGGCATTTGAAAGGTCCTGGCCTCTTGTTATTTTTGTGGCATTGCATGAAATCGATAGCAGTGTTACAGTGCAAACAGAGGATGGTGAAGGTCTTAGCAATGCTGTGGAGAATGTTGGACCATCGATGCGAACTAGGGGTAACGAAGCAAGGTTGGAGGAGGCAATAGGCGTGGCGGATGAGGGGGAGAGAATCGAAGCAATTGTTGAGAAAATGGAGAGGGAAAATTCTGAAAATGAGCTGGCGGAGGGCGATGAATCATCGGACGAGGAGGAAGATGTACTGCCCGTTGATTGGACAAAAGCCGATTTCTCTCAACTTGTTATCTCACAGGGGCAGCAAGCACCCTTTGAATACAAGGATAAGGAAGACATGAAAGAGGCGGTGAAGCATTGAGCGGTCTCCTTGCATAGAGAGTTTAGGGTGGTGAAGTCTACCAACTGTGTGTATGACGTGAAGTGCACGAAGAATGATTGTCCGTGGCGCGTTCATGCATATAAGGGAAAATGGAATGACTATTGAAAAGTGAGCATTATTGGTGAGCACACATGTTGGTTGCCAGGGGTTGATAAGTATCATCGCAACATCACCTCAGCTTTTGTTGCCAGTGAGATGTACAGCGATGTGGTTTGTAACACGGACTTTGAACCGGGCTCCATTATTAGGCACATTGAAAACAAATTCAAGTATACTATAAGCTATAAGCTACTACAAGGCTTGAAGGGCGAAACAAAAGATTTTGGAGATGAGGTATGGCACATTTGAAGCATCCTATGATAACTTGCCTCGTCTGTTAGGCACCATTGCTCAGAGAAACCCCAATACCTATTATGACATTCAGACCTTTCCGTTGTCTAATGACCCGAGCAAGAGCGTGCTGCAAAGAGCCTTTTTCTCGCTGGGTGCTTGCATCAACGCATTTGTGCACTGTCGCCCTGTGTTGTGCATAGATGGAACCTTCTTGACAGGCAAATACAGAGGTCAGATACTGACGGCGATTGGAGCCGATGGGAACAACCAGGTGTTACTTATGGTGTTTGCATTTGTCGAGAGTGAGAACACCGAAAGCTGTCACTACAACGGTAACCCTCATCTGTGTCGGGCTGCAACCGACATCTGTGTCGGGTATGGCGTCCGACACAGCGCAAAGGTCAGTGATGTGAGGAATCATCTCAACGGGCATAAGTCCGTCACGGATGAAGCTATCTCAATCGGGCCTCAACTAATGCCCGTCACCGATAGCTTTGACCCAGACGACCGGTCAAACTATAGCCCGTCACGGATGACCTATCTCAATNCAACATTCCCCTCGTACAAAGGGAATCATTCAACATTTTGAGCGGCAAGTAAGGTAGCACGTCGATGGCCTTGCTGAAGATATTCAGACCACAAACGAGCGGCTTGGCCAACTTGAAGCCACTCAGATTGAAACAAGTGCAACGCTCCAGGAAATGTAGACCGCCCAAGCCACCACCAACACCTGGCCACCATCATGACTCAGCTTGAGGAGTTGTCCCAGCACCTTGTTGACGTACAGGGCAACCTTGATTATGGTGGTGACACCGAAGATCAAGACCATCATCGGCAGCGAGGGCCTCGTCGTGTGGTACGTAATCCGGATGACTCCTTTGCCAAGATTAAATTCACCATACCTACGTTTAATGGCGAATATGATCCTGATGCTTATCTTGATTGGGAAATTGCGGTTGATCAAAAATTTGCATGCCATGCTATTCCTGCACAAATTCAAGTTAGGGCTGCTACTAGTGAGTTTACGGATTTTGCTTCTATTTGGTGGCGTGAACATTGCAGCAAACATCCTACTCAAATTCCCACCACTTGGGATGCTTTGAAAGTTCTCATGCGACATAGATTTGTTCCCTCATACTATGCACGCGATATGCTTAGTAAACTGCAGCGTTTACATCAAGGTACCAAATCAGTTGAGGAATACTTTCAGGAGCTGCAAATTGGGATGCTTCATTGTGGTTTAGTTGAAACTAATGATGCAGCTATGGCACGATTTTTGGGTGGGCTGAACCGCGAAATTCAGATTGTGCTTGATTATAAGGAGTACAATACTATTACTCGTTTGTTCCATCTTGCTTGTATTGCTGAACGTGAAGTGCAGGGACGCCAAACGAGGACATATGTTAACTCCTTTGCAGGTTGCACCACCCCCTTCAAACCAGCCACTAAACCTGTGGCTGCCTCATCATCAGCTGCACCCTCACCACCCCACATCACCTCGCGTGATCCGGCAGCAACAAAGACTCCATCCGCACCTACACCAACACGGTCCTCTTCTTCTTCCAATGGTCACACCAAGGACATCCAATGCCATCGCTGCAAAGGCTTTGGCCATGTCATTCGTGACTGCCCCAACAAGCGTGTGCTGATTGTACGTGAGGATGGTGAGTACTCTTCTGCTAGTGATTTGGATGAACCCACATATGCTATGCTTGCCACTGACGTTTCAGGACATGAGGAGGAGGAACATGTTGCTGCTGTTGATGCCGACAAGTATGAGAGCCTTGTAGTGCAGCGTGTCCTCAGTACGCAGGTTGCACAACCAGAACAACACCAGCGACACAACTTATTTCACACCAAAGGCGTTGTGCAAGAACGATCGATTCGCATCATCATTGATGGTGGCAGCTGCAACAACTTGGCAAATACGGATCTGGTAGAAAAGTTGTCCCTTCCAACTCGGCCACACCCACATCCGTACCACATTCAATGGCTCAACCAGGGTGGAAAACTGAAGGTAACACGCTCGGTACATGTTCATTTTTCTATGGGCTCCTATCATGATTATGCCGATTGTGATGTCGTTCCGATGGAAGCATGTTCTTTGCTGCTAGGTAGACCTTGGCAATATGATACTGATAGCATGCACCATGGTTGCACAAATCAATACTCACTCATGTTTAAGGGCAAGAAAATTATTTTTCATCCCATGTCACCTGAACAGATTTTAAAAGATGACCTTGCTAGGGCCACTAGAGAGCACAAACCAAGTGCACAACCGAATTTACAAAAAGAAATCAAACTGAATGCTCCTGTTTTACTCGCTACACTAGCTGATTTGAACGAGTTGGATGTTCCCAATTCGCCTTGCTATGCTCTCATGTGCACTAATGTGCTGGTTTCACTTGATGACACTGCACTTTTGGATATACTCCCTGTTGTTACTAAGCTTTTGCGGATGTTTTTCCAAAGGAGGTACCAGCTGGCCTTCCTCCCATTTGTGGCATTGAACATCAGATTGATCTCATCCCAGGCGCCCCATTGCCAAACCGTACTGCCTATCGTACAATCCAGATGAGACAAAAGAGATTCAGCGACAAGTGCAAGAACTGCTTGCCAAAGGTTACATTCATGAGTCTCTTAGCCCATGCTCCGTTCCAGTTCTGTTGGTACCAAAGAAAGATGGCTCTTGGCGCATGTGTGTAGATTGCCGTGCTATTAATAATATTACAATCAGATATAGGCACCCTATACCTCGCTTAGATGATATGCTTGATGAGCTCAGTGGCGCTGTTGTGTTCTCTAAGGTTGATTTGCATAGTGGGTACCATCAGATTTGCATGAAATTGGGGGATGAATGGAAAACAGCTTTCAAAACCAAATTTGGGTTATATGAATGGTTAGTCATGCCTTTTGGTTTAACTAATGCTCCCAGCACGTTCATGCGTTTAATGAATGAAGTTTTGCAAGCCTTCCTAGGGGTGTCTGTGGTTGTCTATTTCGATGATATCTTGATTTACAGCAAATCTATGGAGGAACATTTGGATCACCTACGTGCTGTTTTTAATGCTTTGCGTGCTGCCCGCCTATTTGGGAACATGGATAAATGGTAAACTCCGGCCCTCAAAAGTAAACAAGTTTTCAAGGGTAGGGGTAGCGTTTACTAGCCAGCAAGTAAGATAACAAAGCTCTTTTTTTCAATAAGAAATAGTAGTCTTCCACAGGTCTCAATGGAGGAGAACTTTCCTGTTCATTCTACTGCATAGGCAAGATCTCATCCTTCGGCGAATCTAGGGGCTCAGAAGAGTGCTCCCTACGACGGGAAATCGGGGTCCAAAGACTATCTTTTCGACGATGTGGACACGGGGAGGCGATCCGACAAGAGAGATGCAGAAGAATATGCCCTCCTCAACGGGTCAAGCCCTCGTTCAGAACTAAATCATCCTGCGGCACTCACTGCATGAGCTCATAGGGCAAGATGAAGAGAAGGAGAAAGGCTAAAGAGATCGTCAACTTCACCTTGGCATACTTCCATCAGTGCTGAAAAGACAGCATTGAACGAGAAGAGAACTAAGGCAAGGCTGGTGATGTGCCACTGTATGGGGAGCTCTGAGAAAGTAGAAGTGCTTTCCTTCACGCTGAGCGTGAACTCTCGATTTCGCTATACGAGGAAGATTGCTTATGACATCGATGTTTAGAGTGTATATCATCTAAGCGATTTCAGCTAAGTCCGTCTGTCGAAGAATTTCTCATTGCATTCGATGTTTAGAGTGTATAGAGTGTTTGGTCTCGCTTTCAAGTTGTATCGGCTGGCAATATGCCATAGCGGCTGGTTCAGAATATCCCCCTCGCGAACCTCCACCCGCGGACCAAGACTCCAACCGAAGCACAGACCTGAGAATTGGTAGTCGGAGAATCAGTAGCTTGTAAATAGATTTTCTGTTATGCGATGCTCGTAATTCTCAATAGGGCCCCCTTTCTGTTAAGTGAAGTGAGGCCGGGTCGCCGAACGAACGACGTTAGTTTACTTGCACGCGATCTCCTTCCAGAGCCAAGACATTAACAGTCTAGAATCTTTTTTCATTTTTTACGTTCTGTTAGGTTCTTATCTTAGATTTCATCATGACGGAGCCTAGACCTTTTCTTCTTTTACTTCACACAATAGAAAATTGAATTAATATATATTAAATATATTATTTTATAAGGGCAAATATACATAGAATATATAATAATATATAATATATTATTTTTTATGGGCAATAGTAGGAGAGGTGCGCCTAGCTTTTTGTCTCTTTGATAGCTGGAAGTTCTCCAAAAGTATGAAAGGCTGGAGGGCTTTGTACCAACCATTCTAGTGTGGTTGGATTCTATTCAACAGCCCAAGGACTTTCCGCACATCTTTTGTTCTTTCCACTGCTTGAAGTGATTGCGACAACTACGAAGAAACGACGAATCCCAACTACGGATATATAAGAACCGAAACTGCTCAGAGCATTCCATCCGGCGTAAGCATCTGGATAATCTGAAATGCGACGTGGCATGCCCGAAAGCCCTAAGAAATGCATGGGAAAGAAGGTCAGATTAACCCCAAAAAAAGTAATCCAAAAATGGATTTGGCGTAAAGTTTCAGGATATGTCCGACCAAAGATTTTACCCACCCAATAGTAAAATCCAGCAAATAAAGCAAAAACGGCTCCCATAGAAAGTACATAATGGAAATGTGCAACCACATAATAAGTATCATGTAGAGCAATGTCTAGCCCAGAGTTTGCTAGAACAATTCCAGTGAGCACTCCTATGGTGAACAAAAAGATGAACCCTACAGCAAATAACATGGGTGTTTTGTATTGTATCGAACCTCCCCACATGGTAGCAATCCAACTAAAGATTTTTATTCCAGTGGGCACAGCTATGATCATGGTAGCTGCGGTGAAGTAGGCACGCGTATCAACGTCTAAGCCCACAGTAAACATATGATGAGCCCAAACTAGAAATCCAAGAACACCTATACTTATCATGGCATAAACCATGCCTAGATACCCGAAGACCGGTTTTCTTGAAAAGGTCGATACGATATGACTAATAATACCGAATCCAGGCAGAATGAGAATATACACCTCTGGATGACCGAAGAACCAAAAGAGATGCTGGTATAATATTGGGTCTCCCCCTCCTGCAGGATCAAAAAAGGTTGTATTAAAGTTTCTATCAGTTAATAACATTGTAATTGCCCCTGCCAGTACCGGAAGTGATAATAAAAGTAGGAATGCTGTGACTAGAACGGACCACACAAAAAGTGGTAATCTATGCATAGTCATTCCAGGTCCATGCATGTTGAAGATAGTTGTTGTAAAATTGAGAGAACCTAAAATTGATGAAACACCTAATAGATGAAGACTAAAAATTGCTAAATCAACTGCTCCTCCAGAATGGCTGGTAATACCACTTAAGGGCGGATAGACCGTCCACCCAGTGCCGCTGCCCACTTCTACTAAGGCTGAGCTTAATAGGAGCAAGAGACTTGGTGGCAACAACCAGAATGATATATTATTTAATCGTGGAAATGCCATGTCAGGTGCACCTATCAGAATCGGAACAAACCAATTACCAAATCCACCTTTCATCGCCGGCATAACCATAAAAAAGATCATTAAAAAAGCGTGAGCCGTTATTAAAACATTATAAAGTTGATGATTCCCACCAAGAATTTGATCGCCGGGTCGGGCTAATTCCATACGAATCAGTACGGAGAAGCATGTGCCCATCACTCCTGCAATGGCACCGAAGAAGAAATATAGAGTACCGATATCCTTGTGGTTAGTGGAGAAGAGCCATCAGACCAGATTTGTCATTTGATTTTCGTTTTGAAAACTTTCAAGCCTTATCAGAGAGGGGCTCGGGGTTGGAAGAGAAGAAAACCAAGTTTCGATAACTTCTTCAGCTTTCATTTCCTCCGTCTTCAAAATCGCAGAGTTAATTCAAAAGTCCTGTTAGGTCACATATGCTTGCTTTTGAAAAAAAAGGTGGTATACGGCATATTATTCCCCCCTCTTTCGATCTTCTAATTGGAAGATCAAAAGAGTGTGTTGGAATTCGGTTCTTTCGAGCCTTGCTTGGGCTCGTTCTATGTTTGAATATAGCAATTTCCGTTCCACCTCAATCGACGTTCTTTTCGCGCTTTGCGCTTCCAGGAAATCATGGTTGTGGGAAACCACATCACAGAAGAAAAATCATCCTTCCTCATGATCCCGCAGATCCTGATAAGCTGCCTGGAGAATAGAGAAATCATCCATTGCTCGGATAGAGTCAAGATAGGAACGAAGCGCCCCCTCCAAAAGGTAGGGTTCTACCAGAAGTACGGCTCCGTTCCTCGCGTATAGAGCTAGAAATTCAAGAATTAGATCCATCCTAACACTTGATGTCCTTTCTTCCATTAGGAAGAGCCTCAGCCGCCCAGGTATGTCCTCCAGAGGGGTGTTGTGATTCACCTCCTGCTAAATGAACGCAACCCACTCCGGATCCTGCTTGTAAAGGCTCAGATAGAAGTTTAGCCCTTCTAAATGAGCTAGAGCCTGTGGGTCTTGAACTTCTGGGGGAAGAGTGATAAGAAAGGAGGAGCAACAAGTTAGAAGGGAAAACATCTCTGTACTATGGGGAGGACTATCTGATAAAAGACTAGAAAAACGAAAATGGAAATCTTCAAAAAGAAGATCAAATATGGAATACATAACATATAAAAATAAATAGTCGACGAAATTTCGCTACTTATCCTTTTTTTCGCTCCTGTAGTGATTTAAGCACTACTTTAAAGATAACCCCAGCCGAACGACTACTAAATGCTTGGCAAAGCGCTCTCCCCTTTATGCTTTGTCTCATTCTATCTCTCGTCATCACTCGATGAAACCTCTACTTCAATGAAAGCTCCTCCTACTACTCCCCCTTATCCTTCTCACTCGTCGTTTCGTTGGTCTTTTATATACCCATTGATTGTCCTCGGAACAACTATTGCACGCAGCAGGGAGTTCACTAGTCAAACAATGTCAATTGAAAAGGGGGGATCCGGTGGTCTGGTCTCTGTGCTTCGCTTTACCTCTACCCATTTCCGCACCAACAGTTTTCTTGCGATTCGAACCCTCCACTCAATCTCTCTCGCCTCTATCCATCTCTTTTGTTCATCCATCAGCTCTTGTCCTACAATTCTCTTTCACTCGCATTTTCTTTCGTGAAGGTCGTTCTGAGGTGGAATCGAACCACTGAAGGAATTCAAGGGCAATGCCCCTTGCTCTTCCCACTGAAACAAGCAAAAAAGGATTTGCAGTCCTTTGCTCTAACCAGCTGAGCTACTAGAACCACTTGCCTAAAGTCTCTTTTCTTCAACTATGAGCATCCCAGTGGAGGAGTTTGCTCAAGAACCGAGAGCCAGCTAGGGACTGGACGGCCCTCGTTCCGGAAGGTCTTCTTCGCTATAGACGCCACCAAGAACAAGAAAGGGGCGCTCCGCTCCTAGTCACTAAGTAGTGCTATTCTGTCCGACGGCGGACTCCATCAATCTGAGGTTCTTTCTCTCACGTAATTTCGCCCGCCCGTTCTACTTCCGTGCCGGAGGAAATGGGATTCGAACCCATGATAAAATCTTCTTGTATGTCGATTTAGCAAACCAATGCCTTAAGCCACTCAGCCATACCTCCAAGTTGTTGATCGGAATTGGATGTGCCGGGTTGGTTGCCCGAAGATCCACTGCATAAGCCGTAGCGCGCGTACTCTTCTTTACTGAGCGAGAAAGACTCTATCCAGATCTATGGATCTCCCCTACGTCCAAGCGAGACCCCATCCACATAACCCCTTATTTTCTCTCCAATGGTAGATTCGAACCCCAAATCATAGAAACTACACTATATATGAGTTTCTGTCCCGCGTTTCAATGGGACTCCCTGGCAGTACGGTGCTGAATTCTCTGGCTTTTCTAGCACGCACGACCTTTTTCATATAGCACCAGGATGATTAAGACTTTTCATAATAGCGGGTGAAGCTAATACTTTTCATAAGTAAGAACAAGTGAAGCTAATACTTTCTTTGCTGTGCTATCTCAAGAGTTTAGCTTTGAGAGTTGGAAAGGAAATAGGGTGGTGGGTAAGGCCTATTTCAGAATTTTGTTGGTGGGTGGTACTATACGGGTGACTGAGGTCCATCAAAACTGTAGGTGCATTCGTCTAAAGGGCAGACCCTTGAATTCACTCTGCCTGCTTTCGGCAACTGCATTCAACTTTATGTGTCTGTGGGGCTTTGACTATGGTGGCTCCTCCTTTGACTCTAACCTCTGCCTACCTATAGTTTCACTGCAGTCGCTTCTTCCTTTTTACTTATTTGAAAGTGGGCGGCGAAAGGAGTAAGTATCCTATTTTTGGAATGGAATTTCAGTAAAGTCTTTTTTTCTGCTTTATCCTTCTCTCAATCAAAGAAAGGGAATGCAGATGTTCTGTCGCCCTCTCTTCGTATGCCACCAGCCTTCTTATCAAAAAAAGATTCATTCCTTGAACATAGGCCTCTCTCTTGTGGCTAGCGAGATTGGCTCACGCGAAAAAGGCTACTAATCCTACAACGGTAACACTAATTACGGACGAAAAAATATTTCTTTGATCTAACATATATATAGCGGGGATTTCCACTCTTATGCGTATGGTTTTGAGAGGAAGGACCTATTGATTGAAGCACTTCTTTCAACACGTAGGAGAACATACCTTTATGTGCGCTTTGATAAGTAGGTTGACAAAGTATTTAAATAAGACATCCACTGGTAAGGACAAACGAAAGGAGAGTGAAGTTGAGGCAAAAGCTCTTTATCTCAGCTTGAGAATGCTACTCTATTCCTGGAATTAGCCATCCCCTTCTTTGACTATTCGTCCTGCTCCTCGAAGTAAGGAAGGGAATGAAGATGGCATTGAATGCCCTTTCCGCAAGAAGGATAGGAGTTGGCTTACCGCATCTACCTTCTCATCGCGGGATAAGGGCTGGGGCTGACTTAAGTACTAAAGCTGCGGGAGCGGCTGCCTTCGTTGATTCCCCACGAAGGAATCGGAATATCGCTACTTCCCCTTACTGTCCTAAGCGGGGGAGATGGATTAAAAACCTTGTGTGAAGGAAAGGCTGTCAAAGTCGTTGACCATTAATCCGGTTGAAGGACAAATGGACAGTGAATCAGTAGAATCGAGTTGTTCTAAGGATAAGGATTCGGCAGTCGAGACATCTATATCTATGGAATTTGAAAAGAGAGAAAAGGCCGAGGACGAGCTCAAACCTTAGGGTATGAAAAGAAGAAGTAAAGCTCTCGTTTACTTCAATCAAAAAAGGTAGGTCATAACACAGATTGAATTAGACCTTACTCAATCACTCATCGCTGGAAAAAGTAGAGCGATTTCCTCGCAAAAAAAGCACGAGCGAGATATTCATCCTTAACAGGGATCTCAATTGCGGGAAGAAGTACAAAGAGCAAAGGCTGAAGTTGAGGGGTCAAACTGGAATTGCAAGGTCATTCATTTCAGGTGGACCTAAGGGTGATAGATAGATTTGGGAACATATGATGTAGTTCTTGGGCTGGACTAGATGAAGACCATAAGCCCCTTGGCACTTAAAGTCTTTGTTTGACCTTGTCGTTCAAAAGAGGACTAGACCAACTCATGCTTAGAGGAATGAAAGAAGAGAAGTGCATACTAATGGCTTACATGAGTAATAAAGAGGAAGAAGAAGGAGAACTACACTTGAATGATTCCAACCGACATACCCACACACAAACAGACTAAGACTTTGTTGCCTCATTCAGTTGAGAAGGTGCTATCTATATACCAAGTAGTCTTTGAGGAACCTAAAGCACTACCTCCTAAAAGACCATCAGATTCACCTCACGATAGTCAACCAGTGAATCAAAGGCCTTATAGGTATTCACACCACCGGATGAAATTGAAGCCATAATCAAGGAGCGCCCAGCGCCCAGAATGGTACTCTACAACCTAGTTCATGCCTCACCGGCTCTTCTTTACAAGAAGAAAGAAGGTTCGTGGCGCCTATGGATTATAGGCAACTCAATGCGCAAACCGTAAAAAAGAAATACCTGATATCGGTCATTGATGATCTTCTGGATGAGCTACACGGTTATACTGTGTATTCTTGAATCGATTCCCACATCGATTCACCAATCCTGGAACTCGTTATGGATAGAAGGTCCATAGAAGTGAAAGTAGGAATCCAAGCTCAGCCCTCCTTGACGTCGCATATCTTGTTGATCATAAGTAGCATGTAGCACAGCACCTGCCGCTAGAAATAGTAGCACCTTAAAGAAGGCGTTATTTACAAGATGGAATAGTGCTACGTAATAAGCAGAAAGACCACAAGCCATAAATGGGTTACCTAGCCACATAATTACAGACAGGGACCCAACTCTCAGGCCAGTCCGAAGGGCATTGATGGAACAGGTAGAAGATCTTGATTCTCTGCAATTCGGCTTCAATCCGATGGGTCATATCCAAACTCAATGAGAGCAAAATTAGGAGAATAAAAGATTTACGGAGTCCCGAGATCAAGCTTTGCCTTGAATCACTGTCTTCATCTCAGTGCATTAAAATGTTCACATCCCACGTGCTCCATCAACGCATGCCTAGAGATTTACCAAATTCTTATAAGCAGACCTATGCCTTGATCATTCCTATATAAGTGGCTATCTTTTCATGCCGAAAGAAAGCCATCCTTTTTCTTTACATGCCTGCCTAGCTTGGGAAAGAAAGGAGATGCATATCTCGTGAGTGAGAAGCACAAGCTATTGTATTCACCATTCCTCTTCACTCATTCTAGTCCAACACTACTTGCTCGAAAAGAGTATCCTATACTTAGGTAGGTTTTCCTATACAAGGAATTACTCACCCAGACTGTCTCTTCGAGAAATGTTCATTGAGATCCTTTCCATATTAATGCTCCACTTAATAATCACATCTTTGATGTATGTGCCAAGTCTCATTATCTAAATACATGAAATCCAAATACTTGCCCAAGACAAAGTGAAAAAAGCCCTTTCTAGATCTATCTCAACACAGCGTTCTTCAAATAGGATAAGCAAGAGAATAAGATACAATCTGAATAGAGAATCTCTACCTAACTTCTCTCCGAAAGAGCTCTTATTTTCAGCACAAGGCAGGCTGATGAGGGACATCGCTAGTAATGTCAAAGCTAGTAATGAGACTTCAATAACAGGACCAATAACAAGAGCACGAGCCAAGAAACTACAATCTCAGGTGAACCTGCTCCTTAATGAATATGTCATTAATTTTAATGAGAATTTTATACTACCTAAAAACAATGTTTTACTTGTGCTCAGGTTTGAAGAGTCAGCGATGGATGGAGATCAAGGATATGTGGCCGTCATCCAAGGAAGCATAAGTCCACATCATGAACAATGATCAGCCCATAAATAGTGCTTGCGGCCCGTGAACAGTACCGTACGGCCCATGAACAGTACCCGTGCTACAGTGCGCGTGAATAGTACCACATGGGGAGTTTAGTGTTGAATAGCCTTGGGCTGAGACTATATATTGAGGGGTAGACTCCCATTGTAAAGGGAACCACTTTTGATATTAAAAATACTCTTGTTCTTTCTGTTGTCCAAACAACATTGAAGGAATTGAGAGTTAGTCAAAAATCAAGATCGTTCAACCTTTCCGCTGGGAATTGGGAGCGCGATAGAACTTCATCTGGTGGTCGTGAAGTTCAACACGTGTGATTGGGCGAATTATAGAGTGCTAACTCTTGCATTGGCAACGGGGGATCACTACGATTCATCAGTTCCACGTGAGTATCTTGATCCTACGTCGAGAAGATCGGGCGACCCCGTATCATCTTGGTATCAGAGCGCGGTTTACTCGGTAGGATTATTTACCCTTACTTTTAGATTGATTTATTTTTGTCCTATAGTCCATTAAACTGAAAATTGCAACAAAACTTAACCAAACCCTAGTTTTTGCATCTGTTAATTTTGTGAGTTTTGTTAGGTTTTGATCCATTAGAATTTTTGTTTAGGTGCTGATCGTTCGTATTTATTTGCGTAGCCTAATCTTTGTGTCCACTCCAAAAATCCAAAAAAAAAAAAAAATCTTGCTGATATTCTTTTCATCAATTGAGACTAGCTGTTGAATATTGCATCTAGGGCTGCTCTTGAGTACTTTACACCTTGCTGAATATTTGTGACCTATGCAAAACCAAAAGAACAATTCAACCTAGTTTGGCCTTTGAAAGAAAAAAAAAAAGAAGTTGAGCAAAAAAAAAAAAAAAAAAAAAAAGTGGAAGAAAGAAAGAAAGAAAGAAAGAAAGAAAAAGCATTGGCCGAATTTGGGTGAGTTCTTAATCCATAAATTCAGATTGTGTAATTTAATCTCTTGAGCAATATCGTGCCCTTACATTCATATCATTGCAATTGGCTAGCGTCTCTCCTAGTACTTGGTGCAAAACGAGCTATCTAATATTTAATTTCAGATTGCCTCTAGTTAGCTCATTCCTTTGTTTGCATCGAGTCACATTAATCTTTGCGTGTGCGTTCATATACTACACTTAAATCTTTTGGATCAGCACTTAGGCAAAGTATTCTAGCTTGGATTATTACTTAACTTTACAACATCAAGAATTTCAGATTGCTAGGATAAACACTCCCATGCCAAGCTCCACCATATAACCGTTGTTGAGCAAGTAGTGAACACTCTTAAATTCGCTTGATCATCACTGTGCTGTTGTCACTTCTACCAGGTATAAGTTTTTATTGGCTTTAATTCACTTCGGAAGGGTAAGAACTTTACTTGGGAGAGAAAACAGTGAGATTGAGTGATTTCCATAAAGCATTATTCCACATAGCTATTGGTTTCTTGCATAGCTAACCATGTCAGGTGGAGGAGAACACCATGATGAGAGTGGTGAGACAAATGAAACTCAAGCATTCGTCAAGCAATATCAATTTGGAGCACTCCGTGAACACTTTCAACGTGAGCTACGCCAAGGACTCGATCAACTCCATGAGAAACATGATGCTTTTGCTGATCAAATTGCAAAGGATATGCAAAATATGGAGATACAAGCTGATGAAAATGTGCGGCAATTGCGGGAGGACATTGGAGCCCTCACTAGGCTCATACAAGCTCGCAATGGTGGCGATGAAGCGAGTGTTCAAGGAGGAGAAGCTGCTGCACATGTACCTCCTGCACCGCAACGCCAAGTGGCGGCCAATGTGGTGCGTCCACCGCAGCTAGGAGGACGAGGAGGAGCCCATGGAGGGCGTGGCCAGGGTCTAGGTGGAGGCCGTGGTGGGCGTGGTGGTGCTGCTCATGCAATGGAAGAGGATGGTGATTTTGCTTTGCATTACAATGACCATTATCGTCGTCCACGCAACGAAGATGATGGATTGGGCAAGCTCAAGTTTTCCATGCCCAAGTTTGCAGGTGGGACTGATCCCGAGGAGTATCTCACTTGGGAATTGAAGGTTGACAAAATATTCCGTATGCATCACTATACGGATGAGAGAAAGATACAGTTGGCATCACTTGAGTTTGAAGGTTATGCTTTGGATTGGTGGGAACAAGTCATTACTCAAAGAGCTGAGAATGAAGAAAACCCTGTTGCAACATGGCAAGAGATGAAGTGGGAAATGAGAGCCCGTTTTGTTCCTCGTCATTACAAGCGTGATCTATTTGATAAATTGCAGAATATGAAACAGGGAGCACATTCTGTGGAGGAGTACTACAAGGAGATGGAGCTAGCCATGATTCGAGCCAAGGTTCAAGAACAAGAAGAGCAAACCATGGCACGCTTCCTCTCAGGTTTGAACCATCAAGTCAAAAGAATTGTCAATTTTCAGCCTTATAACAATCTTTATGAGTTAGTGCATCAAGCTACAAAGGCAGAACGACAATTGCAAGAGGATGCTAAGTTTGCAAGATCAACGTCCTTTGCTGGCCGTACACCGTCCAGTGGAGGGAGTTATGGTTCCAAATCACAAATGAGCCAAAGAACAGCTCCAAGTGGTGGATCAAGTTTCCGCCCATCATCTAGTAAGAAGGAAGAAGCCACTCCAAGTGTAAGGAAGCCATCAAATCCAGCAGCTAGTGGTGCTACTTCTGTGGGTTCTACAGCGAAGAGTAGCGGCATACAATGCTTCAAGTGCCTTGGNGCACATTTAACATGTCTCTCCGACCATATCTCAATCGGCCTCTTTTTAGGCCCGTTTGAGATGTTTTCTTTGTGACGGACCGCAAAATCCAGTTATATTACAGCCCGTCACAGATGAGAGGATCTGCACTAGTGTGTATTGGTTCTTGGAGAGAGTTTGCTGCCAAGTCGTGCGTATGAGGCCCAATGTTTGCCTCATTCATGATCGTCATGCGGGCATGTTGAAGGCAATTGACTACCTGCAGAATGGTTGGCCGGAGAGGGGACTTCCAGCTAGGTGGCATGATGTTCAGAGTAGGTGGTGCATGCGTCATATGGGAGCCAATTTCTACAAGCAATTCAAGAACAAGCACCTGATGGATCTATTTAAGAGGTTATGTGGTCAAAATCAGGAGAACAAATTCAATGAGTTGTGGAGGAGGTTGGATGAGCTGACAACAAAGCAAACCGAGGAGCAATCTCGTCGGCCACAGGATGACGATTCTCCAGTACCTCTTGGTCCACTACATGATGACCCACCAACAATGAGAAGAAGGTCGGCATCATCAATACATAATTTCTCGCAGTGGATAGAGAATGAACCGAAAGAAAAGTGGTCTCTGTTGTATGACACTGACGGGTCTCGGTATGGTATAATGACAACCAACCTGGCCGAGGTGTACAACTGGGTGATGCGAGGAGTGCGAGGACTCCCACTGGTCGGTATTGTGGAATTTATCCTTCATGGCACTCAGGCATACTTCAGGGACAGATACAAGAAAATTGCCCCTTCGATGCAAGATAACAACATTGTATTTAGGAGTGTGGTGACAAAGTATATGCAAGATAAAATAGCAAAGGCTATGAAGCGCAGAGTTATTCCCCAAGGTACCCAAGTTCATAGGTACGAGATAATGTGTGTGGACAGGCGAAGGCGCGGCATCAACCGCGTTCAAGCTGTGCAGGAATGTGTGCTTCATGCGGAGGGCGGTTGCAGTTGTAGCTGCATGAAGCCCAAGCTTAGACATCTGCCTTGCTCACACGTACTTGCAGCAGCTGGGGATTGTGGCATACTTCCCGATATCTATGTGTCACCCTACTACAGGAAAGAAGCAATATTTCATACATGGAAGGAGGAGATATATGGGTTCGGGATATCTGGATCTTATACAACTCTGAGGCCACAGGTGTTCTACATTCCAGATCCGTCGAAGTTAAGGCTGAAAAAGGGCCGGCGTCAATCGAGACGCATCAGAAACGACATGGATGAGTCGGAGGCAGGGGGAAGGACTCTACGGTGCAACAAATGCGATGAGCGCGGGCATACTTACAAGAAATGCCCGAAGAATTCGCAATCTCCAACCGTCCCAGGTTCTGATCTATCTGGACAGGCAACCGATGGCCGCCGTCCATCGGGAGAAGGAACAACAATGAGGCGACCACGTCCTAGGCGTTCTCGTGCGGCGACTACGTCATCCGCTGGCGATGCAATGACTTGATTATTCCTGTCAGCCTTTTAGTCTAGCGGTGATCCAATTGATGTAGTATTTATAATGCTGTTGTCATTTGTCATGTATGTAATATTTATCCTTGTGAGACATGAACTATTGTAATGCTGTTGTCATTTGTCATGTGTGTAATATTTATCCTTGTGAGACATGAACTATTGTAATGCTGTTGTCATTTGTCATGTGTGTAATATTTATCCTTCTGAGACATGAAATATTGTAATGTTGCTATCATTTGTGTAGTGTACCTTTAGCGTTACGAATTACCATTGTAATGAACAATTTGTGTAATGTTTTTTTCTTTATCAATTGCTTATTTGTAATCACTCTTATGTATGCAGGTATGGCGGACGAGACACCAGCTCTCCTCAGTAAGGCACTGGACAGGAGCCACCGTTCGTACTTGTCGGCAGTGCAGGGTGCGCAGCTTACCACCTTTCGTCCACGCCCGTCGCGCGAGTTGTTGCGGGCCGATCCGCGACACGTTCCGTGGTATGATAGAGCTTAATTACTTGATGGCATTTTTTGGCTATTTGGAAATATGTGGTACTAATGTTGAACTCCACGGTACGCAGGTTGCGTGAGGCAGGCCTGATAGCGATATGCATGCTTGTTGAGGCGCGGGCAGACGAGAACGACCCGGCCAAGTGCTAGGATGCGGACCGGTCGCTGCTGGCTGCTTTGGTAGATCGGTGGCGGCCGGAGACGCACACGTTCCATCTCCCCTGTGGGGAGATGGCACCTACGCTGCAGGACGTCTCGTACCTGCTTGGGCTTCCACTGGCCGGGGAGGTTGTTGGCCCAGTGGACGGTGCTGGTGGCTGGAGAGAGGATATCATGGAGCGATTCGCTCCCGTGATGAGGCTACCTGGGCTCCCTGGAGTTGCTCCCCTGAACATGTACACCACTGCCGGGCCTACGAAGGCTTGGCTGCTGCAGTTCACAGTAAGTTAACTTTTACACTTTTTAGCATTTTTAATTTTTATTTTTTAAAGATTTGCAAAAATAATTTTAGGTTTCAAAAATTTGCAAAACTAATAATGCTTATTCGACACTTTAAATGATCTTAAATAAAAAAGTTGTTAATAACAAAGTTGTAGATCTTCATGAGATCTATAACTTTCATATAAAGTTTATCTCCATCCGATATCGTTTAAAATGTAGATCTGAGATTCTTTTAAATAGGTTTTAGATTTTGTAACGAATATTTGGATATCTAAACGATCTTAAATGAAAAAGTTGTTAACTATAAAGTTGTAGATCTTTTAAAAAATAAAAATTAAAAATGCTAAAAATTACACTTTGTTACTTTCCTAGAAATCTTACGAGTTTTAACATCGTTTGCTTTTTGTTGTAGACCGACCAGCTCCACCCCGACGCCGACGAGTACTCGCTCAGACGGTCCTTAGAGACGTACCTACTGTGGATGTTCGGCTGGGTGATGTTCACCAAAACCACCGGGCACGCAGTAGACAGGGGCCTGATCCACTACGCCCGGGCGATCGCGGATGCGGAGCTAGGGGCCGTGCCGCAGTGGAGCTGGGGTTCGGCAGTCCTCGCAGCCACGTACCGTGCGCTGTGCGAGGCCTGCTGCGAGACGGATCCTAGAGCGATTTTCGCGGGCTGCCCTCTGCTTATTCAGCTCTAGGCAGCTGAGCGGTTCGCGATCGGCCGACCGATCGTCGACACCGCTGCGTACGCCTCAGGACCGGCAGCCGACCACCCAGCCGACGGGCCGACGATGGGCACGTACTGGTGCCGCCGCAACGTAAGTACAAATTGTTTTCATTTCAAATTTCAGATTATGTGCGACTGATGTTCTGACGAGTTGGTTCTCCTTGTGTTGCAGCGTCGTGACACCCACGTCCAGGTCAGACGGAGCTACCCGGAGTTTGTCTTCGAGTTCGACCGTCTGCAGCCTTCGGATGTCGTCTGGGAGCCCTACACGCACCACGTGGTCGCGGAGAGAGCACCTCTAGGTCTGTCTGCCTTGTGCACGCGTGACGCGGCGTACTGGTTGACGGTGGTGCCGTTGGTTTTCGACATCTTCGTCGAGCCTCACTGCCCTTACCATGTTATGAGGCAGTTCGGACTGAGGCAGGGCTTTCCAGTGAACGTACCGATACCCGTCACGCCCCAGGACCACCAGTGAGTATTTCTCTTTCACCTTTACTATTGTTATGTCGACTACGCGCGAAACGTTCGATGACCATTATGTTCTTTGCAGGTTGACTCGACGGGGACAGCACGCAGGGACACTGTGGGCACCTCGGATCTTGCGGTACGTCGAGGACTGGTTGGTAGCCACCGAGGAGGTGATTGCCGAGGTCCACCCACACTCGGAGGAGAACTACACTGCCTACCTTCGGTGGTACTTGCCGCGCACACGTGCCCGCGTCACCTTCACCGCGGCAGCTCCACAGCTACACCAGGCAGGCGTCAGGGACACCTACCCCGTGCACCGTGACCAGGAGTACTTCCTGGGGGTATGTCCATGTTTCTCAGACTTCTTGTTTTCGTACTACGCGGTTGGTACATGAGACTGACAAACCTAATTAATAATGATTCCCGCAGGTCGACGCTGCACGCGCCATGAACGCCGACATCAACGCGGTGATGCTGAGGTTGGACGCTGGACTGCACCTGAACGACGTTGAGCAGAGGTTGACGTTCGAGCAGATGCAGACGAAGATGCGTTCGATCTTGCGCGTCCTCTCTTGTCGTTCAGCCGTGGACGCGGTACCTCCACCGGCAGCTGCTGTTCCATGTCCACGCGGCCCGACACCAGGATCGACATCGCACGGTGCTGGTGCGTCCACAGGTTAGTTCCATACCTTCTCGCTATGCAAAACCTTCGCCATGTTATTACAAACTGAATGTCAACTAGGTCCGACGCTGCCGACAGGACACTCTGCTGGAGTGAGTGGATCGTCGATCCCTCGGCCGTTCGCGACTCCGCCCAGCACGTCGGCCTTTGTTCGAGCGAGCGGTTCGTCCGTCCCTCCTCCCTTCAGTCAGCCACCAGGTGAGCAAGCGTCTTCCGATGAGTGCTACAAACGTACTATTCGGGCGGAATGTTGCTTAACTTTTGACATCTGCAGGATGATACTACCCGGCGGGGATTTTCCGTTCGGGCGAGTCTTCATCGCAGGCGGGCGGGTCTGGTGAGGGCGACGACTTCGACGACCTGGAGGACCCAGAGCAGGACGTTCTCGGCGCCTCTCAGCTTGGTGGAGCACCACAACCACAGAGCCAGGAGCAGCCGCAGCACACGCCCGCACCAGATGTCCGCGCTAGTCGTGCCGTGCCCGCTGAGAGGCTGACGTACTCTCAGGGGCACATTAGGAGGGGTAGGGGTAAGAGGCCTCGCCAGTAGGCTACTAGTGCTACATGTTTGTAATATTTACAGTTAGTAACTTTGTGTTACCTCTTTGTATATAACTCTATTCGATCGCCGCACTCATATGTCACGAAAACATTTCATGTCATTCGCTACATCTACTCAACAAAACGACGAAAAACTTTCGGCGCGTAACAGAGGGCTACGATTGGTCGCTATCAAAGTAAGTGAATGCGAAACACAAACGGAGTACAACGGCGAGAAGGGAAGGGAAAATGGAAGACACGCGAAATAACATTTCAAGTTCGTTAGTTCGCTACACGTTACGAGGTTGTAATGTACGCAACATTATTCATCGATACACCATACAACTACCAACTCGTGCATACTACTGAGTGCAACGAGGCCACTTTCCCTTCCTCTGCGCATTGGGATTCTCCTCCATTGCTGCCTTCGCTTGCCGCGCACGCTCAAGCTTCCGCTCCCGCTCCTCCCTGTACGCAGCAACACGCCTCCTTTCTGCCTCAGCCTTCTGTTCTTTTTCTGCGGCTTCCTCCTTGCGTCTCTGCTCTATCTTCTCCTTGCGCTCTGCATCCCATTGCCGCATGTACTCCAACCGCTCCTTGTTTTGCGGCTTGATCTCGGTGTCGATCCACTACTCAAATTCACATAGCGGTGGAGGGGTCTACAACAAATGCAATGTTTACTAACCAAATAAGTTGTTCAAGACTACTTAATACACCAAATAATTATTAGAAAACATCAGTTCCTCACCATTAAGTTAATGCGGCGTATCTCAGGTGTTGACTCAAACTCAAAATTGGCACACATCCAGTATCTCTGCATGTACGTCTCCTCTTCATCGGACTTGGCTACCTTGCAAGGATCACTACACCAGCACATGGGCACTGAAACACCGCTAGGCAAAGGCAATGGGTTGAAGGCATTTCCAGTCTTCGGGCGATAACTACAAGTCAACAATAAATGAAACACCCTAACCCATTAATCTAGGATTCCTCATTTCATGCACAACGAATAACACAAAATATCACAGAAACGATTTACGTTACCTTGAGTTGGTAGCTTTTCCACGTCTTGGCATCCTACAGTTTAAAAAAACAACTATCAAATATTGTAAACACCCTTAATACGGTCAAATATAGTACTACTACAAACCAAACATGTGCACAACAAATCTAGCCTAAAATTATTCACACTTCTAAGTGCTACAGATCTACTCACAAATTTCAACAGATCTACTCACAGTGCTACAGATCTACTCGCAAAAAATTTAGGGTCCACATCTAAGTGCTACAGATCTACTCACAAATTTCAAATACATGGTAATTACACTAGTATGCGACACAAAATATAACCATACGTCGGGATATTGTACTAACCTGCGATCGAATAAGCACAGCAACAACGCTTCGCGGCTCTTCTCCTTCTTCCTCACCCCTCTCTTTTTTTCCTTCAATTGTGACCGGTTGAAATGAGCACTTCCTCAGGCCATTGGGGCTTTATGGGATGCCGATCAAAAATTGCCCTTGCAGAGGGCGAGATTACGCCAAAAATCGCTCTCTGCAAGGGCGACGAGGGGGCTGCCTGCAAATTTGCCGCACCCCTCTATAGTTGTAGTTGCACTTTTTTCATATTCTCATCGAGAACAAACAACTGATCCAGGTTTTCCAATCCTTCTCCAAGACCCAAACTTGATGGATCCAAAAAAGAAGGCTGCATAGGCAGACTTGCTACTATAGGAGCCATCCTGCGTTAATTTCCAATTAAATCTGTCCTGGATATCTGGATGTAGAGTAATTCCATCCACCTTATCCCAAATGACGAGATATTCGAGCAAAACATCAACAGTGAGAGATCCTTTAATATCAAACACCCAGCTTCTGTTAAGCAGAGCTTGAGCCACCGTCCTTTGCTTAGAATACGCTTTGGAACTGCATTAAACAAGTTAGGCGCTATTTCATCCACTGTATGCCCATCCAGCCATCTATCCGTCCAGAACAAAATTTCCTCTCCATTTCCTAGAATGGCATCAACAGCAACGTTAAAGAGGGTCCGCGCTTTGTGAGGGACAGAGATGGAAAGACCATCCCAAGGTCTCTCCGCATTAATCTTTTGCGCCCACAACCACCGAATCCTAAGAGCGCACCCAAGGAGCTCAAAATTATGAATACCAAGACCACCATATTCAACTGGTCTTTGAACCTTCTCCCAGGCAACAAGACAATTACCACCATTGGCATGCTGGTGGCCTTTCCAAAGGAAACCCCGTCGCCTTTTGTCAATGGCCTTAAGGACCCATTTAGGTAGGTCCATGGCAATCAAAAAATAAATAGGGACAGCAGTGAGCACAGCCTTTACCAAGACAAGCCTCCCAGCCCTGTTCATAAGAGAGGCCTTCCACCCAGGGAGAAAATCTGCCACCTTATCAACAAGGGGCAGCAGCACTTCCTTAGTCGGCTTTCCAAGAGTGAGAGGGAGGCCAAGATATGTGCAGGGGAACTCCTTTATAGAGCAGGAGAGTACGCTTGCTGTGAGTGCCAAATCCTCAACAGAACAATGGATGGGGGAAACCGAACTCTTGGACAGGTTGGTCCTAAGACCGGAGGTGTGTCCAAATAATTCCAAAATATGCCTGACAGTGATCAAGTCCAAGTTGTGGGGTCTCGGGAATATGACAGCGTCATCCGCATAGCAGGAGACCTTGTGCCGAGCTTGCTGTATGGCCAGCGGCTGCAACAGTCCCTCCATAGAAGCAAAGTTAACTAGGGAATTGAGGACATCCATAACAAGGATAAACAACATCGGTGATAGAGGGTCCCCCTGCCTAAGACCACGACGATGCATGATAATATCTCCAGGCGCTCCATTAACCAGCACTTGTGTCGAGGAGCTGGACAGGATCAAGCAAATAAGATCTCGCCATCGCTGTCCAAATCCAACTTTGCACATGACTTCAAGGAGGAATGACCAAGAGACAGAATCAAACGCCTTGGAGATGTCCAATTTAAGAAGGATATGGGCCTCCTTCTTCCTATGCAGAGATTTCACCATCTGCTGAACTAGCATAAAGTTGTCATGAATCCTTCTTCCACGCACAAAAGCACTCTGGTTTACAGAGATTAAGGAGGGTAACAGCGGAGCCAGACGATTAGCCAAAATCTTAGTCACCAACTTGGCAAAGCTATGAATCAGGCTTATAGGGCGATAATCCTTCATTTCAATAGCATCAACCTTTTTTGGCAGCAAAGTAACATAGGCTGTATTTAAAAGCCTAAATTTGAATACATGGCCACAGTGAATGGCATTTAATGCCAAGAGAATATCCCCCTTAATAATGCTCCAACAAGATTTGTAGAATCTCCCAGTGAAGCCATCCGGCCCGGGGGCCTTGTCCAGGTGCATTTCTTTTATGATAGCCCAGACTTCTTCCTCAGAAAATGGGTCATCAAGATCAGAAAGCTCATGGTGCTGCAGATCCAATGCATCTAAGTTGAGAGTAAAATCCCTCACTTCAGCACAGCCAAGAATGTTTTCATAAAAATCATCTACAGCCTTCTGTTTATCCTCCTGAGAAATGACCACCTGATTACCAACCTACAACTTTGGGATGAAGTTCTTCTTCTTTCTGTATCTAGCTTGATGATGGAAGAAAGCGGTATTGGCATCTCCTTCTCGAAGATACAAAATCCTAGAACGCAGCCGAGCAATGGTACGCTCAAGGCTAGCTAGGCCGAGACAATGATGCTTGAGCTTTTTTCTCAGCCAATCCTCACGTTCCGATAAAGCCCTTGAGTCCCTCTCAATTTCCAACCGATGGAGAATCTCCCTGGCTAACTCAAGCTGAGCTTTAATGTTCCCCACTTTTCGCTGCCCCCATTTCTGAAGCCCCTTACTGAGGTGCTGTAGCTTAAAGGCCAGGCGCTCAACAGCACAATTAGCTGTACCGGAGCAGTCCAATTCAGCCCAACAACCTCAAGAAAACCAGGGATTTTGGTCCAGAAGCTCTCAAAATGGAATCTCCATTTGCCACTAGTACTCACTTTCAAGCCAAGAATGAGGGGGCAATGATCAGAAACCCCAGCTGCAGTACTTTGCAGGACAGCATCCGGGAAAATACTGTCCCAAGCATCACAACAGAAACCCCGATCCAGCCTGACCAAAGTAGGTGATCTCCTCTCGTTGGACCAAGTAAATTTTTGACCCAAGAGCAGTATCTCCTTGAGATCCAAGTCATCAAGCAAGCGCCGAAATCTTCCCATCATTGCTCTATCTAGGATAGCATTATTCTTGTCAGCAGCCTGATAAATTAAATTAAAGTCACCTCCAATAAGCCAAGCCCCATTGCACAGGGCCCTAACATTTCTAAGCTCTTGCAAAAACAACACCTTCTCATTATCATCTTGTGGCCCATAGACCCCAGTGAACCACCAATTGCGACCTTCTTGCTCCGAGAAAAGAACCGAAGCGGAATATGTATCAACCCTTGAAGCTACTGCCTGGCAAGAACTCCCCTTCCAAGCAATCAGAACCCCTCCCCTAGTCCCAATGGCCGGGAGAGTGATGAAGTTATCGTACACAGACCCAAAGACCGATAGAAACAGATTCTGAGACATGTTGGCAATTTTAGTCTCTTGCAAACAGACGATGTCAGCATTGCTAGAATGAATAACCTCTCTGACAGAATTCCGGCAATCCCTTTGATTCAGGCCTCGCACGTTCTAGATTAAAATAGACGAAGGATTCATCAGGCCAGAAAATAAAACGACCACAGCAAGGAAACCAAAATCTTACGATGCTGTAAGAACATCAGCAGCCCGCACCTGCTCCCCCTCTTCAACCTCCCAACCAAAAATAGCAGCCAAAGCACACACATGGGAGTCAGAGAGGAACGGCTTGAAAAGCTTACAATAGTTATCTTGAGCATTCGGATGAATAATCTCCCTTTCTTCAAAGCCAAGTTGTCACATCACCCTCTTCTGAGCATCTGAAAGTACTGGCCCTGGAGAGCAGGGGGCAGTGCCAGCGACCCGCCGGCTACGCCGAGGAAGAGAACCCGAAGGAGGGGCCTTCCTCCGCCGCTTCAGAATCATAGGAAGGGAGACGAGCGAATCCACAGGCTTGCGCACCTTATCCAGCTTCAGCGAAGGCGAACCCATACCATGGCCAGAGGAGCAGACTGTGGCCGGGGCAGGAGTTCTGGTACGGCGCCGCTGCCTAGAGAGCACCCGGAGCGAGGGCGAGACGCAGACTCCACCCCGCGGCGCTTGGAAGGCCAGAGCCGACGGAGGGGCAGAACCCTCCTCCGCGCCCCGAGGATCCACACCAGCAGCCGGCAGAGTAGGCCCCTCAGATCCCAGGGGCTCCCCAATCAGGCCATCAAAAGCCGGCTTGCTATTTTGTGGCAAATTTTTTCTATTGGAACTCAACTCACCAACTAAAACCAGGATTTTTTTTGCGAGGAAAAACCCAGGATGATTAACAATGTACTAGTATTAATTAGACTGTATGATATTTCATGAATAAAATTAGACGACCTGATGTTGTCATTTGCATTGTAGACAGTTTGAGAGGTTAATGTTCAAATTCGACTGCTGAAAAATACAAGAGGGTTATAATCACTCCTCTTCCCAAGAGATTTAGTAACTCAGAAACAGGTCGGCCACCATGAGAAGACAAAAGCACAAAAAATACAACATTTTGTTCTCTTGATTAGGTAGCAAGTAACAATCTATTACTACTTCCCAAGGCCAACAAAGAAACGGATAAAAAAATAGCATCAGGATCCATAATTCTACATTGCACCCAGAGTTAGACTTACAATAATCATAGTTGTCGCATCCACATAATTCTTACAATAATCGTAGACTTACAAGTTTCAAGTTTAACTTGACTTTTTTCTTAGGGGAAGGACCAAAGCTGGGACCTAATTCACGCAAAGTTACAGATACTTCAAAAATTAACCTTACTCGACGCGGCTGAAGAATACCTTGGCTTGTGCAGAAGCTCGCCTATATTCTGCGAGTTCTATAACTGCCTCTTCATTAGATTTCGAACAATCTTCAGCTAGGCAGGCATCAAATTTTTCAAGATTTCTTGCCTTTGACAAAATAAACTCAATAAAATGCACCTCACTTAACTTGCACGTTATATTTCTCACGTAAACACTTCTAAGATTGGAGAACAAGTCATCAGTCCACTGTCCATTTAGAAAATCAATATCAACTTCATCATCTTGAGTGGAATCATCAAAGACCTGCCAAAATCGACAAAGATGAAAAATGTAATTATTACTTATATACTTACAGAAGTCTATAGAAAACTGTACTATTAAAATTTCAATTACTACCGATATTACCTTAATACGCAAAGTTTCGAGTTTAGAAGCATTCCTGATTATACAAAACAAAGATAAAACATTTGACAACAAGTGAAGACTTGTACATAGCGATAAACATTTCAGATTCGAGGGTCCCTCCAGAACATTAACATCTCTCACCTGACATAAAGTGAAACATTAGATTACAAGTCAAGACAAAGGCAATACAAATTAGATTTGTGCACTTGCCATTAGGTACTAAAATGGTTTGCTTTATGAAATTATCAATATAAAATATTTTTGCATTATGAAAGTAATGAAAACATATTCAACCCAAACAATAGCAGTATAACATACACACAACAACGGAAGAAAATGGACTTCAACAATCACTATTTACAAAATCGCAATTCAAAAATATTTTTTTTGTCTTTGATGCAACAGGATGTTCTGTAAGAAAATACTACCTAAAATCTACAAATATAATGCTTCCAATTTCTTAGGATCCCTTGCAACACTGTAATTGAACCAGAAATTCTAAAAGTTGTTTTCTTACAATCTAAGGCTTTCTCTATGATCTACATGTTCAGATAAAACAGAAAACTAGTTATTCCTTGCACTAGCATTGCTACAAAAAATTAGCACAATACGGAAAATTATTTCGTCGTGTCAACGAGGCCACTTCCACACCGTGTTTGGCTGGGTTTTAAAGCTCCAATCAAGTCCAAACTACCCCATCTCAGCACATTAGGCAGCCAACTCAGAACTGCCATGTTAAAACTCAATATGTCATCATCCTAGTCAACTGCTCCATTTTCAAAATGGCTCAGTTTGTGTGCCACATTAGAGGTGCAACATCACCATTCCATTTACTAATCTCCATGTTTTCGCCATGCGCCATGCCGCCATGCTATCAACTAACATGGCATACAAGATAAATGTGACATGGCAATGTATTTGGAAGTTGACTAGGATAGTAGGATGGCAATGTATTTCACAAGCCAGCTCTGAGTTGGGCACCTAATTTGATGAAATGAGCTATTGCAGACTTGAACTAACAATTTAAATTGGTTCTGATGATAAATTAGTTTGGTAGGATATTACATAAAGATGACATTTTGTTAATCTTAGTGCAAGAAAATCCATCGTGACTCATAACTTCTCTGTACGCAGATAATGTACAAGTACAAAAACAAGTGGAGTAGAACAATTTTACCGGCATTGCAAAATCGAGCTCCCTTGCTTGAGACAATCCTGTAATAAGCTTGACGAAATCACGGTCGTATGAGTATAATGGCCAACAGACTGTTGCTTCCTCAAGGGACGGGAAATCACTGATCTGCTAACCATCGTCATACAGTCCACTAATAGAAAAGTTCTGGAGATTTGGAGCCTCAATGACCCACTGATCATACACCCCGTTTTTAGCAGGAAACAACAACATCAGGAGTGAAAGGCTCTTTAGCAATGGCGACCTAGCGAGCAATATCTCCAATACTTTTGCTCCATCTGGGAAGCCAACATCTGATAATCTTAGACTGGTTAGATTGAGAATTGGGAACCCCGCGAAGCAGGTTGGCAACCCTGGGATGCAGCAGTCTGCGAGTTCGAGCTGGGTGAGTTCGCAGCATGAGAAGATAGAGGAATGCAGCGTAGGGATCTCCTCATCCGAACGTCGGAAAGCAAGGAAGAGGGACTGGACACCCTTGCCGGCGAGAAGGAGAAGCCAGCGGTCGGAGTGGCGGAACGGCGCCTCGTCGTCGTCGTCCCGGATATACAAGTTGGAGAACTTGCGGACGGGGCCGGAGTAGCGCCGGAGAGCGGCGCTGATGGCGCCGGGGGGCGTGTGGCGTGGCCAGGAGAAGCTGAGGTAGGGGACGGATTCCCAGCGGCGGCGCCACGCGCGGGAGAGGGCCGAAGTGCGAACGGCATCGCGCGGATGGGGAGGCGGGAGTGGACGTCGCTGAGCATCTCCGGCGGGAGGGAGTCCAGGCCCCCGCCGCCGTCCCCGCATCGCCCGGCGGCGGCGACATCTCCATTCCGATGACTCGATCGAGCAATACGGATTCCTGTTCGCCAAATCCGAGCTAGGGTTTAGGGACGGCAAGCGTTAATCGATTGCGAGGAGCAGAAAGGAAGCATGTATACCTCCACGGATGACTGGGGTCGCGGCCGGCGATGCGGGCCGTGGAGGCGGCGGTTAGGAGCTCGACATCGGCGGCGAGCGCTGCCGCTGAGCCGCTGAGTTGTAGAGCAGTGCAGTGAGCTCATTTTGTCCTGCCCACAAAGGGAAGTGGGCTTAGCGCTACTGAGGGGCTAATGTCGTCCTCGACTTGAGCACCCCAAATCAAATTTCACTTTAGACTTAAGCGACGAATTCTTCAAAGCAGAACGGAGATTGACAAACTGCAGTTTACAACAGTAAAATAAGATAATATAAACATGTTGTATAAGTTATCGCATCACATTTATGTTTATGTGAAAAAGAAAGAAAAAACGAGCTATGTAGCTAGCTATATCACGAGCTTTAATAAACTATATGAGAGAGATGGTTGGATTATATATTAATGATACAGTATATATCTACAACTAACTATTGTATAAGTGGGCTATTAGGTTGACTTTAGATGATGTTTTATTTTTTGAAGTTAATAGTTGGTTATATTATTAAACTTGCTCTTAAGGGTAAAATTGGGTGGGTTTGGTCGGATCACGGTATTCTTATATTGTCAATGTTATAAATAAAGCATACCCAATACTTCTATGAGAAGCTTGACGGAACCCACAATATACCAAGTCTTATACGGAATCATGTCTTATATACGAAAGGTATTTCGGATAAGGAAGGAGAAGCAAAGTCCTACTCAAACACTACGAGGACTACTCGGACCGTATCCATACTCGTCTCCTAGTTCTACTTGGAAAAAGGGACATCCAAGGGTATAAATACAAGACCCTCTAGGAAAAGAGTGGAGAGGCCAAGTCAGAATAAAAGCCTAGACAGACTCAATATAGAGCCACAAAGGCCGACATGAAAGATCTAGCGCTAACTCCAATCTCGCCAAGTTCATATTCGAGAAAGAAGACTACACTAGCCGTCGACTACGTGCTCGAGCTCCATGCCGCCAAGCCAACGTCGACTAGATTAGATCATCCCAAATATTGTACTCGTGTGATACTAATATATAAAGGCAACACCGGCTTCAGCCAACATGAGTAGGGCTATTACCGGTCATTTAAGGGGCTCAAACCTATATAAAAATCTCTATCTCCTATCTCTTTTACCTCAATCTCGCTTATACCCTGGTTAATGAAATACAGTAATATCATATACCCGATAGTATATGAGAAGGTATCCTTCAATTAAGAAAATACGGCTAATAAAGAAAGAAATTATCTTTCCGTAATAGAAGGTGTCAGAGTCCTAGTCAGAAAAGATAAGGTTTTCTTAAGTCCGTGTCCTATTTTATCTTCCCGAGTTCTACTTGTAGAATAAGATGGTCTATGCTATATATGCCAGGCCTCCATGTTCAGGGAGAGGCATCGAATTATGAGCCATAGCCAGGGTTACGCTCAGAAGCAATTCGGAAGAAGCCGACACCGTATTTGTCGAATAGATCTAGTCGGCCCGTTCTTGACAGCTTCTAGTCTGCGGATTCATCCAGTTGCTCTATTCTCCATTGTACTCTGAGCGATATTCCAATCCATAATACATATAAACTAGAGTAGTGTTGTTACTCATCTTGAGAGCCCGAACCAGTGTAAATCTTTGTCCTTTGTTTGCTTGATTTTTTCGCGCATATACCCTGATTTCAACAATCCTCATACTCTATAAATACTGTGGTCGGCATATAGTCCATCGATAGTGGCGCGCCAGATAGGGGGCTTGGTGCTAAAAGGTTTCGACAAGATGAATTCAAGAGCGGGATTTTCCGACGAGGGCTTCTACGACCAACCTGGCCTAGGAGATCCAACCCACCATGGTCCAAGTCGGTTTCATCGTCTTCCCAGTCTTCATCGTCGTCCCGATCTCGCCTCCCTTAGCACGTGCTGAGTACGAGGCCATGACGATGGCACGAACGAATACATCTCCCCAAACGGCCGCCTCTCCGGTTCATACCGAGGACGAGGCGTCGAAATCCCAATCCGTTGACAGAAGGCCTAAAGCAGCCCGATCTTTGGCTTCAGCCGATAAGCGTGCATTGCAAGGAAGTCTGCCGACAAGGATGGAGCATGGTGTCCGATCCACAAGACTTCTAGTCATTCGTTGGCTGGATGTTGTATCATAATCCAAGCAAAGGTTGAACTCGACGCTTGCAAGGAGCGTGGGATTCAGTGTGTTTCTCCATATAAGGTGTGGTGCCCAATCCATAAATCCAAGAGTCACCTCCTAACCAATTGCGAGATATTCTTAAAGCTTGCGGAACCAATTATTCGAGTTCGATGTTGCCCAATCCACTCTCGTAGAGATCAATCTCATATGACGTCTATGGATCCCGATGAACCATCTGTTCTCCACAGCCTAGATAGCGCGGAATCTTCTAACTCGAATTCTCCGCGTGATGTGAACGTGGTTGATGTTGAAATTGAAGATAGGGGTGCAAACGACCACACACCGCGTGGTTCCACGGAGGAGGGCGAGTTCGTTCAATCTCGAGACATAGCCCCTCCACAAGCTGAACTTGTCTGTACTCCCACCAAACACTTCACCACCTTCAATAATCTGCTCCGACAACCTCCTTTCGATCCAGTAACCCACCCGGAAGCGGTTGCGTAGTTAAAGCGAAATGGAGTCGACTATCACTAACCTCAACTCTGCTTTCATCGCGGCGACAGGACTGCCACCTCCAGACGTCCCCCTTCAAGTTGATGAGGTTACCGAGAACGTTGGCGCCGCCAACGGCCTTCAAAATGATGAACCTCGCATTCCTGATAATGCATCGCCACAACGGCGAGCCCAACAAACACCTCCCCGACAAGATGCTCGCGATCTTTGCGACCAGCTAAACGGCTGAAGGTGACAACGACAAGATCAACACGATGACTGACGCTAACAACCCCATGATCATCGACATAGGGGCAGTCATCATGACGATAATCATGATAGAGACAACAATCGCAATTGTAACCAAGGTCGTGATCGCCAAGATACCATAGTACGTCAAGGTGACAATGAGCGAGCTTCACGTCACCACGATGATGACTAAGAGGACACCTGATCTCCGCCCCCAAAACGTGGCAGAAGTCACGATCGCCGACCTCATGACTGCACACCCAACTATGGTGATCCCTCGTCATCCTCTTCGTCATCATCTATGGGCGGTTCGCATGGCCACTGTGATTGCTAACCACCCTTCCTATCTAGAGGCTGATGCAGAGCCTTTAAGCCTTCCCTTCAAGAAGTAAATTAGCCCCAAAAATTTTGTCCCGCAGCAGTAGAGAAATACGATGGGAGCATGGATCCAGAAAAGTTGTTACACATATACTCCACTGTTCTATACGCCACTAGCACAGACGACAATGCACTTGCAAATTACTTGCCAACAGCGTTGAAGAGATATGCTCGGTCATGGCTTGTTCACGTTCCCCGAAATTCAATATCTTCCTGGGCAGACCTTTCGAAACAATTCATCGCGAATTTTCAAGGCACCTACAAGAGACACGCGGTCGACGACAATCGAAACGCCCTCAGACAAAAGCCCAGTGAACCTCTTCGAGACTTTATTCGATGTTTCAACGAATATTAGAACACAATTCCCGAGATCACCGACACATCCGTAATACGGGCCTTCAAGTCGAGCGTCCGGGATCGCTGTACAATTCAAGAGTTGGCGACAAGGTGGGTGACATCCACAATGAAGTTGTTTGAAATCATTGATAGGTGTGCCTACGAAAATGAAGCCATCCGAAGGAAAGCCAGGAAAGAGAAGTTGGCAGAAGAAAAACAACCAGCTAAAAAAGAGAACCCAGAACGAAGTTAGAAATTCAGTCGCAAGAAAGGAGGAAAGAGAAAGGCATAGTCGGAGGTTCTTATTGCAGAACAAGATAAAAACGCTCCCCAACAATCTCCTCCTCAAGACGACGACCCAGTATGACAATGGTGTCCGGTGCATAAAACCAGCGCTCACACGTTCGAGAAGTGCAATGTATTCTAGAAGACCATGGCTAGGAAGATAGCCCAAGACAAGGGAAAGAGGGTTTGCATGGTAAAGAAGGGCAATCATGACCCTCCGTCTGACGACGAATCAGGTTTCCCCGACTTCAACCAACATGTGGCACACATCTTCGGCAGCTCGACCTCTTATTCTTCAAAAAGAGAATACATGAAGGTAGAACGCGAGGTGTGATCCACGACCTAGGGATCAATGTCTAAAATGAAGTGGTCAGATCAGAAGATTGAGTTCTGCGATGCTAACCACCTGACTCTGACGACAACCCTTGGGCAATATCCGGTAGTGGTCAAACCGACTATCTGAAACGTCAAAGTTGCCCGAGTTCTCATTGACGGTGGCAACTCCATCAATCTCCTCTTCGCCAGCATGCTCGATACAATGGGGATCCCGAGAAGCGAGCTCATCCCTTCATAATAGCCCTTCCACAACATTACCCCAAAATCGTCATCAAAGCCTTTAGGAAAGATCATATTGCCGGTAACCTTTGGCAGAGCTAACAACTTCCGAACAGAGCAAATCATGTTCGACGTAGCGGAGTTAGACACCGCCTACAATGCCATCCTCGGAAGGGCAACACTCGCCAAGTCCATGGCAACTCCGCATTACGCCTATCAGTTGATCAAGATACCAGGACCCAAAGGGATAATCACGATACTGGAGAACGCAAAGATGACCGTGCAGTGTGACAAGAGGAGCCTCAATATGATTGAGCAAACTCCCACCACGCCCGCCGCAACTTAACCTCCTCAAAAAGTGACTAAACCCAATGCGACACCCAAACCAGATGGCGCTCTCAAGATAATCCTATTGTCTAGTAGCACCATCGACAAGATGGTCAAAATCGGGGCCAAGCTCGACAACAAATAGGAACTTGAGCTCATGACCTTCCTTCGCGACAATGCAGACGTGTTCGCTTGGCAACCGTCCTACATGCCCGGAGTCCCCAGGGAGGTGTTTGAGCACAAACTGATGGTTTGGCCCCACGCAAAGCCTGTCAAGCAGAAGAACTTAATAAACTTCTCAAAGCCGGTTTCATCAGAGAAGTCCTTCACCCAAAGTGGCTCGCAAATCCAGTCATGGTGCACAAAGCCAACGACAAGTGGAGGATGTGCATAGACTTCATCGATCTCAACAAAGCATGCCCAAAAGACTATTTTCTCCTTCCATGCATCAACCAACTGATAGATTCTACTGTCGGATGTGAGTTGTTGAGTTTTCTCGACACATATTTCGAGTACCATCAAATCAACATGGCCAAGGAAGATGAGGAGAAGATAGCTTTCATCACGCCCTTCGGTGTATTCTGCTACGTTAGGATGCCCTTCGGCCTGATCACTGCTAGGTCCACATACCAGCGTGAGATTCAGGGGCTTTTCAATCTCAACTCGGCAACAACATTGAGGCCTACGTTGATGACGTCGTAGTCAAAACAAAGATGCAAGATCGCCTCATCGATGACCTACGGGAAACGTTCAACAATCTCTGACAACACCGTCTCAAGCTGAACCTGAAGAAGTGCACTTTCGGAGTACCATCGGGCAAACTGCTTGGCTTCGTCGTCTCCAGACGAGGTATCAAAGCAAACCCAGACAAAATCAAGGCCATCGAAAACATGAAGTCACCGACAAGAGTCAAAGAAGTCTAGAAGTTTACCAGATGTATGGCAGCCCTCAATCGATTTGTGGCCAGGATGAGAGAACGAGGACTACCCTTCTTCAGCCTTCTGAAGAAACAAGACAAGTTCGAGTGGACAATGAAGGCCAAGGAGACGTTTTGTGCACTCAAGTGATACCTCGCCAATCCACCTATTCTCATCGCTTCGTAACCACGAGGAACTCTTCCTCTACATCGCCACAACATCATACTTTGTAAGCATCGTAATCATTGTCGAACGCGAGAAAGTACGGTGCCCAGTCTACTGTGTCAGTGAAGCGCTGCACGACACCAAGACCAGATTCCCCTAGATCCAGAAACTGCTCTACACCATGGTAATGACATCCCGAAAGCTATGCCACTACTTTCAAGCCAACAAGGTCATGGTCGTCCCCTCATACCCCTTTGGTGAAGTTGTTTGCAACAAAAAAGTCGTAGGACGCATTGCCAAATGGGTCATCGAGTTTAGCCAATTCGATGTCCACTTTATCCTAAGAACGGCCGTCAAGTCCCACGTACTCGCAGTCTTCGTCGCCGACTGGACCGTCCCCGAGGATGGCAAAGTCGACCGAATGGACAACGAGCGATGGACAATGGCCTTCGATGGGGCTTTCAACAACTAGGGAGCAGGAGCTGGATTTATTCTAACTTCACCGACTGGAGATCAGTTTCGATACGCCGTACAACTAGACTTCCGGGCAACCAACAATACCACTAAGTACGAAGGACTTCTCAGCAGACTAAGAGCCGCCGTATCACTTGGGACTCACCTCCTTGCGAGCACCAGTGCTCTGACCTGAGGCGATGGGGTAAGAACGAGAACGGCTACCATGGTTATAAGTTAAACCTGGAATCAGGGCCTTACCTCGGAGCCACTTGTTTGGACCAGCTTCCCAGTCCTGGTGAACTTGGTTAGCGAAGGCCAATGCCTTTTCTTGGTCCCGCTGCTTCTGGGCATGAGGGCGGCGGCTGCTTGTTCGGACACCGCCTAATCCTTCAGAGAGGCAGACGTCTGGTGGTCAATGATCGGGCCAATGACGTCCATCAAAGGCGATGCCTAAATGGATCTATATTACTACTCCTACGGGCATAGAAATAAATGACAAGGAGCAGTGGTTGATGATGCTTAGTTGACAATGGTGTCCCGCTCAGTTGGCGGGAGGTCGCATATCGGCGTAGGGATGTCGGTGGCAGACGACGGTTGATGACCACCAACTTTCCGAGCCGCTCCGCCACGGTACCTTCAGAGAGAACTGTGAGGGAAACAAAATGACAAAGTTATCAACTAGAGACAATTTTGGTTCTTTATCTCAACAAAGAAACTGTAAATTGTATACCCCGGTGAAATAGTCGCGTCACATCTTGTTCCCCCGAGTACAAGTACGCGGGGTGAGAACGGACCTGTAGAAGTTGAATCCGACGATGGATGAAATCTTGAATGACTTCGTATCCGGTCAGACTGCGTTCTCGGAGATCATGGATTTTCTTGACAAAGCTTGCTAAGGTAGTGGTCATCGAAGGTATGGAGGTCCATGTCTCTAGGCACGCTGATTTCTAGTCAAGGGTGGCAAGGTTGGGAAAGTTGTCCTCGAGATAAAAAAAATCTAACTTTTTCTCCAGGCTTTTCTCGAAGATGGGCACTTAAAAGGAATATATTCATCCTTCATCCTATCCCGAAGACGGAGGCCACAACACCCTGAAATTTTAGAGGCCTCCATTCATCTAACCTCATAAAAATATCTAAACAGATCTAGGAAGGGCTTTACCCCAAGGTACGCCTCGCATAGATGGGTGAAGATACTCAGGAAGACAATGGACTTGGGGTTGAGATGAAGAAGATGAATCCCATAGAAGTCAAGAAGTAATGACAGAAATTCGGAAGGAGGAACCAGAAAGCTGCATTGGACAAAGGATGCAAATGTGATTATCTGGCCAAGGTTGGTCAGGGGATCATTACCTCCTTCCGAGCGAGCCACCACTTTTGTGCTTGGCAAGGCGCCATTTTGTTGCAACTCCCTTATTTTGCGCAGACCAACATTGGACTCTGGGAGATCCATGGAGGTTGGAGAGGAGGATTGAGAGAGGTTGCGATTTAGTGTTTTTACGAAAGCTGAGGCAGAGGAGGTTGGAAGTGCAAGTTGGAAAGCTAGGGCTATGTTTGAGCGAACGGAACCCAAATGAATCTCAAAAATGGAATTTATAGGTCATGTCCTATTGTTCGAATTTCGAGGAAAACGGAAAGATCACCGCCGAGATTTCTGCTGATTTGTTTATAACCGTTAAAGTTTTTTATTTCAATCCAAATTCAAACTCAAGCCGGGTTCTTGAGTCATCAGAATATAAGGACCTTGTCGCATACTCTACGTCTTCTCGGGTGGCCAAGAAGGGCTTGGCGAGTTCGACAATGGTTGTTTTCACGATCTTTACTCGGGAATATTGGTCAAATTATTTGCATTGAAGTCGAGGACTACTGTCAGTGTCAGGGATAAGGCATACCTCCTATACACGGGTTAATGAAATACGGTAATACCATATACCCGATTGTATATGAGAAGGTATTCTTTAATTAAGGAAATACGGCTAATAAAGAAAGAAAATATTTTTTCGGAATAGAAGGTGTCAGAGTCCTAGTTGAGGATGATAAGATTTTCTTAGGTCCGTGTCCTATTTTATCTCCTCGAGTTCTACTTTGAAAAGAAGATGATCTGTGCTATATATGCCATGCCCCCACGTTCAGGGAGGGGTATCGAGTTATGAACCATAGTCAAAGCTACGCCCAGAAGCAATTCGGAGAAAGCCGACACCGTATTCACCGAATAGATCTAGTCGGGCCATTCTCGATAGCTTTTAGTCGGCGGATTCAACCAGTTGCTCTATTCCCCATTGTACTCTGAGCGATATTCCAATCCATAATGCATATAAACTGGAGTAGAGTTGTTACTCATTTTGAGGGCCCGAACCAGTATAAATCCTTGTCCTTTATCTGCTTGATCTATTCTTGAGTATACCTTGGTTTCAACGATCCCCATACTCTACAAATACTATGGTCGACGTATAATCCGTCGACACCTAGCACCAACGATCCTCATACTCTATAAATACCGTGGTCGGATTATAATCCGTTGACACATATCCTAACCCATAATTTTCTTCAAACTCAAAACCCGGTTCGGGTAGTACCGGATACCATATCACTCATCCTGTACGTATCCTATCTCATATTATTTTATCTTAATCGGATTTAGGAATGAATATTTATTTATATCTCTAATTCATTGATATTAAATATAAAGAGATAATTAAAGTATTAAAAGAAATACATCAAGAAAAAAATTATACAACATTACATATGAGCTCGTAAAATAGTGATAAAGCAACCTTTTCATGTTTGTAGATGGATTTATAGTGGATTTTCATATATATTTCATAATACGGGATATATAAGCGAATACAACTCTTCTTGTTTTTACGGATTCGGATTCAACTCGGATAGTACCGGATATCTCATTTTCTCTCACATTCTTCTCGTGAACCTCGGGTCAGGCAGGCAGTCGGAAAATACCCATCTCGTTTTCACCCCTACTACAGTTCCAGCTTGATTAAGCTAGCTCAAACTGTAACAAAAAATTCTGAACAGATATTCAAGACCAGCTAAATTCTGAACAGATTCCAGATCAGCTGGTTTGAGAACAATAATATCCAGATGATAGTAGTTGATATATTAGATTTTGATTGCAAGCTGATACAATAGGCAAACGTTGGAGCGCTGGAGGGACCGTTTTGTCATGTTTTGTCATTTTGTGCCAAAAACAAGAACTCCAATAGAAGCATATGCGCCAAAGAGCATCATCATTAATAAGTAAAAGAATTATGGTCAAAGTCACACCTAGAAGACGGTAGGGCGACACAACACACTTCAAGAACCTACAATAATTAAAATGTCTGACAACTATTTGGTGTTAAGACAACTAACTACTCTAAAATTACTGTAAACATTGTTTGATCTTCCAGGAAGATTACATTAGAAGACTATGCAAATTTGACACAGCTGATGACAGTTGCTGTCGGATACCCACAACTAATATTACCAGAATCATGTCCGGTAGAATGAACACTTCCTAAGGAGATACCACTTCCTCATGAATTCACCTTGAAACAATTAAGCTGTGGTTTTCCAACGGCTCTCAGAAAGTAATATGGGAAGTGTACTTGACCACGGTCCATGTAAACGATGTTCTCTAGCTCCACATCAACAGTACTCTTGTCACTCAAATGTAATAATCCTGTCCAGGACAAAGAAAAATAAATACTCAGACCATAATTTTCTGAACATTTTTGGGAATATAGGTGATGAGCAGTAAATTGGTACATTTGAGAACAGTCCACTGTGTGAATACCAGAAAAAGGGAAATAAGAGGTGATACCCAGAATTTGAATAGACAAAAATAAATAGGTATTTGAGTCTTTCCAGTGCATAAGTTCATTTTACCAAGGCATTTTGCAAGGCTGGTTATTTCTATCCAAAAATCAATTTGGTTGGGTATTTCTAGATCATAGACAATGGACTTGCATTATCTGTGTATCCAAACTTTGCAACACAGATGACACTAGAAAGCTCTTTGCAAACAATCTTTTCTAGAAAGCTAGACAACTGTTTGCCTGATAATGCTTTGAGAAGTACTCACAAGGGAATGAATCTGAAGAGATTATTATGTTGACATTTTGGTTTTAACTATCTTGTGTGGATTTTGTTAAAACCAAACACTGTACAAAGTAGCCAGCAGTTCAACCCAAACAAGCCAAGTAATATATTGCTTCTACTGTAACTAACGGATATTTGTATTTGAATGCATATGCAAGATTATATAACAAGAGAATATTAGAGAGAAATAAACTCTTTTGGTGGTATATATCAAACAGCGATACATGGATGGTATATACCCAATGTTCTCCAATGGTAATGCCACCTTATGTTCTAAAAACATCAGCTGATCTGACAATGGTCAGAATTAAAAACTATAAAATAGTTTGACAAAGGAAGGCAATTAAATTAGCAAACATTGAAGCTGTGATGGACTTCTGCATACCCAACGGGACTATGGGAGAAAATCCGTTGGAGGGTAGCTATTCCAGCATCACATCATACTCTGCTATAAACATATTTTGTGAAGATCTTGACTCCAACGGTGTAAAGAAGTTCATATATGCTTGTTAAATGCACTTAGAAGCTAAGTTGTTGGCTGTTTCATTAAATTTCCATTCCAATTTCAAACAGCAAAAACACAACTTTCAGTTGGTTTGTCATACAATATGGATGCAATTGGAATAGAAAGGAATGAACAAAATAGATAATTTTACAGGTTATAGTCACTTACCTCCATGCTCCTAAAGAAGACCCTGGCTTTTGGTGACACTCTTCTATATTTTGCTATCTCAACAACTGCTTCTTCACTAGGCTTTGACAATGAATTACCATCATCTCGAAAAACCCAAAATTTACTAAGTAGCCTTGCTCTTGACAGAACAAACTCAATAAACTGCATATCATTTGACAAGCAAGGGGCATTCCTCAAGGTTATGTCATCCAGATTATTGAACAGATTGTTGGTCTCTAGTGTATTGAAAAAGTCTGCATCTATCTCATCATTCTAAGGAAAATCACTTCCCATAATCTGCCAAAAAGTTAACAAATATTTTAAATAGTTCCTGTAAAAACACTTTCGAATGACAATAATGAAGTGGAAAAATACTGATGTAATATCACCTCAATGTCCAGATCTTCAATGTTGGGGCACCTCGTGAGTAAAGAAAATGTACATAAAATGCTAGACACGCTGCGAAAGTTTGCATGGAGTGTTAAGTTCTTCAGTTTCTCAAAAGAACACGAAAGTCCATCTAGAGCATTATCCTCTGTTGCCTGAAACAAATACAACAGTTATACTATATATGAGAAGATGGCTCAAGGAAAAAATATATTTTAAGAAGTTTGCTCTTTATCTTCAAGTCTGTCTTAATTGAACAGAATCGTACATGATAACATTGATTTCAACAACTGCACTGATGATACAGGCTTTAACAAAATAACTTGAATATAACTTGCTTAATGAAAATTAAAACTCATTGGAAGAACTTTAGTTACAAATATAGCACTCTTGCACAGATTTGCCCTCTTCTGCCTCACATCTGGTATGTGCTACCACTCCCAACACAACAACTCATTTTGGTCTTCACTTCTACTTGCTTCTGCTCTAGAAATCTCACACATACCACCCTCCTCCTTGCTCCCTGCTCCCCTAACCACTCCTAGCGAACTTTCCACCAAGTAAAACAGACCCATAGAATTAAGACAGGGAAAATCTTATTCTTGCCCTGTGCAGAATTACAAGAATGTTCAAGAAATTTCCCAACACGAATAGACAGCCATGTAGTCTTGCAAGACTCATTTGACAATTGCCTAAAAATTAATTTCATTTATACAGAGGTGGATGACTTTACAAAGAGAGGAGCCAAGCAAGCTTCAAGGGCTGTGTAAAGGAATTATGAAATTCCTGAAGGGCATCGGCCTGGGAGAAGTGCTACAAGAGGAGATTTGGTTGTAGTCAGAGCTATAGGTGCTAATCTTCAGGTCTTGTTTTCTGATGCATTTTTCCTGGTTTGTCTTGCTGCAAGCCCTGGACAAAAGTGATGTAAATAGTTGTTTTGAACCTAGATATGTACTAGCTGCTAACCCCAGAAGTTAAGTGTCCCTTCATTGCCATTTTACTTTGCATGTAAGACTCTCAGTTCCTGCTGGGCCTTTTTTTATATAGCTGGATCAAAAGATATTTCATCTAAAACTGAGCACTTGCAAGAACAGGGAGTTAGCCAGTCAGGGGAGCAGAACCCCAAGGGCATGTTTAAGATCAATGGGCAAGAGAATCCGAGACAGAACTGGAGTAGGACTGTAAGAGAACCAAAAGCAGAAGCAAGGATCATTCTGCAGAGACTGGATTAGTCATGAAGAGAAAGAGCATCCATGCGATTATGACTTATGAGACCATGAAGGAACAGTGGTGCTTTTACTGGAATAGATTGGCGAAAGTAGAGTAAATTTCAGAAAACCCCACATTTTATGGTCTAAGTTGCAGAAAACCATAGGTATTATGACACGTCTTATGGTTTAAATGTTTCACAAAACCTCACCTTTTATTGAAATCTTGATTAATTTCAGCATATCTTAAACAATTTTTAAAGTAGTGAAGATTTAAACTATCAACCCAAGTCAAGAACTTAATAACTACAAATTTCATATAAACTATACGATTTAGAATTTTAAGTAAATTCGCGCTCAAATGCATAAGGGTGGGGGTTTGTGAAACTTTAAAACCATAATACCTGGGGTTAAATGTTGCATGTCATAATACCTGTGGTTTTCTGCAACTTTGACCATAAAACATGGGGTTTTCTGAAATTTACTCGTGAAAGTAATTATGGAAATTCAGTAAAAATACACTTGAAGTGATATGTCACTAAGAAGGTCTAGGTCTTTAAGTGATGTCACTAAGAAGAAAGGTCTAGGTGGGTTATTCACTAAAGATGTAGCTACCAGTCGTAAGCAGTCCAATTCGAAACAATAGTACACATTGCTCATCTAAAATCATAATCTTAACACAAATGGGGAGAATCCAAAGCAAATCGGATCCAACAGCCTAAAAAATATAAAACATTTCCTTTCTTATTGGCCATTGAAACAAAATATCACAGAAAAATGACACGATCCTAATGTAGCATATGAGAATTGCTTTTGGCAGTACATTTCAATAAATGACAGAAAAATCATTTACTTCTAAAGCATTGTTTCTGAAACTAATTTATCACTAACATAAGGTAGATGGCCTCAGTTTGGAATCGAATAGAACTTGACAACTGAATGGTCCATAGCTAGAGAGTTAGAAGGAAACACCTAACAAATGGTCCATATCTAGAGATTTGGAAGGAAAACCTAACAAATTTCAAAGATGACAATGATGGAAGATAAAAAAAAACAGCTGGGTTCTGTAAACCAATTTACCGGCAAATGAAGCTCAAGCATGCTGACTTGGGCAAAACATGTGAGTAACCGAACAAAATCACGATCAGTAGAGTCATCATCAACCTTGACAATTGCCGTCTGGAGAAAAGGAAGCTCCTCTATCCTCCATAAATAATCGTAATCTGATTCAATAGTCAAATGCTTGAGATTTGATGCCCAAATCACCCACTCATCCATGTGGTTGCCATCAGTACAAACACTCTTAAGATCCAGCAACTCAAGCAACGGGGACAAGGAGATCATAGCCTCCAATGTACTCTCCCCGTGCTCTGGAAGATTGACCATGGTGAGCCTTAGCCTGGTTAGATTTGGGAAACCTAAGAAGCCCGAGGGTGCGGCAGGGAGGCGGCAGTTCTCGAGGTGAAGCTTGGTGAGCTCGCGGCAGGAGAACATGGCGGAGTGGATGGTGTGGAATCGCCTATCGTCGAACTCCATGAAGCCAAGGGTGAGGGATTCGACGCTCCTCCCGGCGAGGAGGACGAGCCACTCGTCCGTGTAGGCGGAGTGCGCCCTCTCGACCCACCAGGAGCGGAAGGAGAGGATGGGGCGCGAGTACCGCGCGAGGACGGGGGCGACCATGGCGGGGTCAGCTTCGCCGCGGCCCCATTCGAAGCTGAGCCCCGGGGAGGTCTCCCAGCGGCGGCGCCAGGCGCGGGAGACCGCCGAGGTGCGGACGGCCTCATGGATGCCGAGGCGGGCGACGATGTTCTCCAGGATCTCCGGCGGGAGGGAGTCGGTGGCGACGGCGGTCGCAGCTTGCGGCGAGGGGGCGAGCCCTCCATTTTGATCGTACTAGGGTTGGAGGTAGAGTGGAGACGGCCGGTGACGCAGGCGGCGGAGGAAGAGGCTTTGGTAGGTGGATGGCAATAACTCATGGGCCAAAATGCATTATAAGGCCGAAGCATATGGGCCAAATGGGTAGTTCGGCCCATATCTACTCGTGTAAATTGTAGAAGAAAGGATTCCGGCATCCTGGAAAACGAACTTCAAAAAGAAACTGAATTGGACAAACTTACAGAAGAACGCCAAGATTCGTCATACTTTCATTTGTAAAATACTGACATAAAGCATGTTAACACTAATCACAATTCATGCACTGCGCAAGTGCACACAACCAACATAGTATCTAGTTTGCGGTATAGGGTCAACTCAGTCTCAGACGACTGTTTAACGGCGGGTTGATCAACTTGCAAGATTGTGCTACAACTGCGAAGAGGAGGATGTAATGCCCCATCTCCAGTACATATACAGTTTTGCCAATCAATCGAAGCTGAGTGCTGTAATTACTCATGTTTATTCAAGAGAAGACTTTCCATTGAGAAAGATAATGAATAATCACGCCATGATTTTCTGAAAGCATTTTCAGGAATGTACGGAAGTATGAATAACTTGGTATAATTGACCATGTGAACCTCCTGTGGATCAAGGCTGCAAAGAGTGCTTCTCTGAGTCTCGATTCTCATGAGTACAGCCATGTATCCTGTCCACCAGAAGAAAATAATAAATATCAGATCATGATTTTCTGAAGGTACTTACAGAAATATAAGAGGGTCAGTTAAAATGTTGTATTCAAATATTTGACCATACTTGATACTACAGAACTATTAAGATCACAATTAGGCGGCAAAAGGGGGAATAAGATGTTCTACCTTGAAGACCCAGCTAACATGACATTCACACCAGCATGGCATTTTTGTAACAAGAGTTATCTAGATATGTGCTAATGCAAAGTGGAAACTTTGAGACATGACACAAAAAGGTTTTTTCTTTGATACAGTACAGATACAAATAAGAGCGCAATGGCACTCCTCAACCTTGACAGAAACCTAACAATCACAACATTCCTCTACCTCCAGTTGTCTCACCCTTCTCGTTACACATCCTTTTGGCCAGCGGAACCACCACAGGCGCTGCGGAGGCAGAAATCTGGTTTGTGGATTTGGGTGCTTTTAATAGCACTCTGGTTAGCTACCAAAATTTGTCATAACTAAATTTTTGTAGCTAACAAAATATGTGTTCCATTGGTGGCTAGAAAATGAGTGTACCTCGACATATGCATTGTATGGCTAACAAAGTGTGACATACTGCAATTGTGGAAACAAACTGAACGCCTGACATGAAAAGTCTACCTTGTCGAACCTGAGTAGGAAGCTCTGGCCAGAAATAAAACAAACAGGCCCTGATAATCAGTTTTATAGCTAATGAGTTATGTGAACATTTTGCAAAGTTCAGGGCTGTAAAATGGACTCATTCCTTTTAGGTAATGATATAGCAGCCACTACCTAGTATTAATAATTAGTGCTTGTTATATCCACCTTAGAATAAATAGTTTCTAAGTAATTAATTGCTTCCTGGCATCCTGATTCCCAATTCAAAATAGAGAAATGCATGGTTTTCATTTTGACTGCCACAGAGCATATGTCAAATTGATCTGAGACCATATAACACAAGCAAGTATATGGAACATGACTTTCAAGAACGAGCCTCTGAAAAGGCTTAAAAATAATCAACAGATAATTAACAGGCTACTCACCTCCATGTCCCTGAAGAATACTTTTGCCTTTGGTGATGCTCTTTTATATTTTGCTAACTCAATAATTGCCTCTTCTCTAGGCTTCGAGTATGAACCAGTATCATCATGATAAATATAAAATTCACAAAGTACTCTTGCTTTGGATAGAACAAATTCAATAAAACGCATCTCATTTGACCAGCAAGTGGCACTCTTTATGCTAACAAAATCAAGATTTGCAAAAAGACTGTTGGTCCACAGTGCATATAAAAAATCTATATCTACTTCATCGCTCTGATTATCATTATCTGTGATCTGCAAAAAACAAAAGATACATTTTAACGGGGTCATGTATAAAGAACTATCAAGGGACAGCATCAACAAGAATGGAGAATAGCAGTAAACATTACCTCAATTTCCAGATGTAAAAGATTGGGAGCTCTCGTGAGTAAACCAAATGCAGATAAAATGCTAGATGCTTTGTAGAAGTTTATATGAAGAGTTAAACTCCTTAGTTTCTGAAAAGAGCATGAAATTCCCTCTAGAACATTACCATCTGTGGACTGAGAAAACATACCCATTAGTCCTTAAGAGAAAATAATTTTATAAGAAAAATTATGGAAACATCACCCGTTACTTGGTTAGACACTTTGCAGATTTTGAATTACTGGGCTAACGAGAAGTACTTTAATTCTGAAAAAGCAACACATATATTTGTCATACTAGCTTTTTGGTGGGGGCAGTTTGTTGCTTAAATGATGAATTGTGTAAAACAACCTTACAGATTCAAAGCAAACTGATCTGCAGCTTCTATACAAGCACATTAGAAATAATCGTTTATGTTGCAGAGTACGTTTTCAAATACTATTGTACCAGCTTTCAATTTGAACTGAGAAAATTGCAGTAGTTAAAAATGCCCCCTCTTGCCCATGAGGCGAGCTACCACTAGCCCCCAATCGTGCACAAGAGTCAACCTGGTAAACTCATGCACGCGTGTTCATGACCAATTATAAAAAAGAAAGAGACACCAACAGAATTACCGGTATAAACAACTCGAGCTCTCTGACTTGGGCCAAAGATGTGAGAAGCTTGACGAAATCGCGATCAATAGAGTAGTCTTCAATATTGATATTAGCATCTTGTATAGATGGAAGATCCTGGATCTGCCATCCATAATCTATATCGGAAGTAATAGTCAGCCTCTCGAGATTTGGCGCCTGAATAACCCAGTCCTCAAAGTCATCATCAGTAACCTCGACATTGCTAAGCTCCAATGAGACAAGCGATGGGGACATGCGGATCATCGCCTCCAATTTCCTCTCCCCATTCTCCGGAAGGCCAACGTAGACGAGGCTCAACATGGTGAGATTCGGGAACCCTGCGAAGCCCTCCTCGGGCATGGTCGGGAGGAAGCAGCGCTCCAGGTGGAGATTGGTGAGCTGGCCGCAGGCGAAGATGGTGGGGTGGAGGGTGTAGTACTCCACATTGACATCGCTGTAATCCCAGAACGAGAGGGTGAGGATCTGAACCCCCTTGGCGGCGAGGAGGGGAAGCCACTCGTCGATGTGGGGGAACGCCTCCGCGCGGATTCCCCAGGTGCAGAATTGGCAGACGTTGCAGGCGTAGCGCCCCAGGACGGCGCAGATGGCGTCGGGGCGCGAGCGGCGGGGCCAGTAGTGGCGGAGGNGGGGTGGACTCCCACCGGCGGGTCCAGGAGCGGGAGATCGCCGAGGTGCGGACGGCGTCGCGGAGGGAGAGGCGGGAGACGATGTTCTCGAGGAGCTCCTCCGGGAGGGAGTCCAGGCTCGACCCCGCCGCCGCCGCAGTCGGATCCCCCTCTGGCGACGGCAGGCGTGGTTTGCGGCGAGGCGGCGAGGTCTCCATTTCGCCCTATGGAGGATTACGGGGAGAGGCTGAGTCGCCGAGCCGGTGGTCGGCCGGGCGGTTGCCGCCGCCGGCCGAAATGGGGGGAGGCGTGGAGATGCGGAGTGGCGGCGCCGCGCCGCGTGAGCCGGAGCCCGGAGCAACAGATGTCGCTAGCTCGCAAAAAGCCCATGGGCTAATGGGCCAAGACCCAAAGATACTCTGCGTCTTTACCCTGAATTCTCGCATAGATAGGAAATTCAGAGCGCCAAAAATTTGTAGTATTATTTTTCTTCCGTTCTGATGAATTTTGTCCAAAATTAACCGTATCACAGGTATCTTCGTAAGCCCATCTCTCTTCTCACTACCACTTTTACTAGTCCCAAAGAGTTCTTTTTTCTTGAATGGTACTAGCCCCAAAGAGTTGAACAAGGTCTATCAAACCATACTTTTACAGAAATCAAAGAGGCTATTCAGTAACTAAGTACCATAATTTGGCTGGAAAATTGCTTATAAGTTATAACCACCATAGCTTGCTTTATGCTTAAGCATTCTACAAGAACATGTTTTTAACAACACAGGTTTCCTACGGCATGAGCTGCCATGGATGCACTCTGCCCACTTGCCCAGGTAGGAGAACAAATGGAACAGCACAGCACTGCCGTAATGTGCTTGGATGCATCGATCTCTAGTGAACCATAATAAGCTAATTAAAGCACAGTGGTTCTAACTGAAAGCCTGAAGATTGGAAAAGTATAAGGGCAGGCGGGAATTAGTAACACTGGAAAGGCATGATTCAAACTTCATCAAAATATATATAGGCAAAGCTGTATGCCAGACTGCTACTATATACTCCTACATAGACGCTCTTGCATTCAGATATCATACATGTTGTCTAATGGAGATGCAACATCCAGATAGCTGGGGAGATATGTTTCCACTTAATACAAAAGACAGGAAGGAAAAACATGAGAAGTTCAGGTGCTCTGCAAAGTCAAGCTAGCCAGTCATCCACGGATGAATCTGACCCTAGCTAACGGCGATGCTCTTTTGTATTTTGCCATCTCTATGCATGCCTCCTGATAAGATAGCCTGCAGGAGCTGACACGAACACAGAACAGTTCTAGCGATCTTGCTTTGGATAGGACATCTCTTTCGAGGAGAAGTCGATCCTATGTAACCAGACATATCGAAGTCTAGGGAAAATGTCACCACTTGTTTGGGCATTTGCAAATCCTTCGACAGTTCCATCATCCACTACATCGTCATAACAATCAACCTACCAGAAAAAAGAACACAATTGCAAATGTTGCAAATGCAAATCACTAATTCAAACGGACAATATAGATCTTAGAAATGTTGCTTATCAAAAAGATGCGCAAATCTTTTGTGTGTTCATGATCTTGAAACTGTAATATGTAAAGAACTTTCAGGGTTTTCTATATTACCTCGATTTCAAGTTTTTCCAGGTTTGGGGCACATCTAAGTATAGAAAAGACCAATGAAGTACTTGAGATTTGGTCCAGACAAGCATGCAGGTGTAATGACCTCAAGTTCTGAAATGTGAATGAAAACCTCTCTGGTGGATGCAAATCACAGTAATATATTAGATTTGCTCTAGACAAGCGTGCAGGTCTAATGACCTCAAGTAATATAATGTGAATGAAAATCTCTCTGGTGGATTACCATTAAACTGCAGATCGTAGTAATATATTAGTAAAAGCAATGCAGGTGTAATGACCTGTCTGAAATGTGAATGAAAACATCTCCTGTGGATCACCATTGAACTCAAATTCGAGCTTACATTGAGGTTCTCTAGTTTTAAGCAGTAATACATATAAATGAAAACATCTCCTGTGGATCACCATCCACTTGATTTTATTCAAAACTTTTCTTTTATTGCAGGGTTTGGATTTGGATCAGGTAGCGTATGGCGTCTATATTTGGATGATCTGTTGCTGCTTTTCAATAGGGCCTAAGCTGCGTTGAATTTCCTATTTCATTCCTTCCTGTGAAGGTAGATAATGTGTCATGGGATATACATGATATTGTGCGAGTGGTCCTTTCTTCCTCTAGGGACAAATGCCTAATTTTGCCTATTATGCTTACCAATAGTCATGTGTATGGTTTCATAAGTTGTGCAACCTCTGTTATAATATTAGAACGATGTTGTCAAATTAATTCACTAGCATCGAGTGAATGTGTATTCCTCACTTTTCATTATAAAACACATGATCCTGTGAATTTTTTTAGTGGTCTTAAGCTATGAATATGTATGAATAACCTGTGACATGGTTATGTTCACGCTTTTTGTTCAAATCACTTCAGTTTTGTACCGATGTGTGGCCATGTGGATGTGCATGTGCATGTGCATGTTTATGTGCGGGTATTGTAAACAATCAGTTGGAGAGTTGTATGGTAGATAACTTGTCAATTAGGCAATTATGGACGAAAATTGCTATGCCAATAGATCGCGGATTGCATTTAGAGATATAACCAATTACCATTTCTAAACCCAATAAGATGCACTAATTTTGAGTTACTACTTATTCAAAAAGCACATCATATGTTTATTGTCAACTTAGGTTTGTTCATTATTTGTCATTTAGGTATGGATCCAAATGCTTTGATCAATGGAGGTCGGGTTCCCTTCAAAGATTTAACTAATGTCTTCTTAGGTGTTTTAACTTGTCTATTATTTTGAACTTTTTGTCATGAACTCTAAATACTACCATGACATTTATTAACTAAATGTCTTGTTCATTTGGTTTTGCAAAGATACACCAACTCAAAATACACCTTCTATTGACGCCCAACTAAGAAGGAAGTAACTAGCACAAAACAGTGTGAATACCATGCGAAGCAGAAGGTTGAGTCCAACACAGTTATTACACTGTTCGTATTTACAACACCAAAACCATTATCAAAAAATGAATTGTTGGATAAGCAAAAGAAAGAAGAAAAAAATAGAAAGCAGCGTGAATGGCGTGCAAGAACCGCACCGAGGAAGGATGAGTCAAGCTCTATTGGACATATTTCATCATCTGTCAATGTCATTCACAATTTGACGCCGACTGAATTGTTAGCCAGTAGACAGAAAGACCTGGAAGAAGAGAAGAAATCCGAGAAGAACAGGAAGCGACGTGAATGGTGCGGAAAGGAGTCAACCTATATTGTAGACAGTGTAACATCTGACATTGTCATGCATAGTTTAACACCAGCTGAATTGTTGGCCAAAGAAAAGAGAGAATTGTTGGCCAAACAACAGCGTGAAAGGCACGGAAAGAGGAAGGCCGGATCAAACCAGTTGAAGGTAGTGTACCAACTGACAATGTAACTCTGGAGCCAACCTCTTGCCATTCACAGTTGTCTGAAAGTCAAGAGGGCTAGCAATCTGAACTGTCGACAATAGAAAAAAAGAGAGAACAAAGGAACAAATATATGCGTGAATATCGTGCATGAAAGAAGGCTAAGTTGAGCAATATTAACGGAGCGAATACTACACCAAGCACCTCTACTATTGGTAAAGTTTAATGCCTTTGGCTAATTTCACTTTCCTTTATTAATTACTCTTATGTATATTGTTTTGTTATGTAGGTGCTTCCTCCGCCAATACTGAAGGGTCGATGTATGGAACGATATGTTCTGCCATTCTAGAATATCCGAATGGTGCTAACAAGGAAAATCTTGATCCTGATGATTCGGAGGATTGGCTACATAGAAATGATAGATATACCTCGATTCAATGCAAGAAAAACATCAAGCCTTCAACAGGAGGGAGAAAGCTTAGTCCTAAGTGAGACCATTCTTGTAAGTCTATGCATTGCACTCTATTTGCAATGCACGCCAATGTTGATGTTAATCATAAACACACCTATTGTAATGAATTGTTCCCTTGTAACCAGATGGATTTACTCAATGTCAAAGTATACAAAAACCTATTGTTCGTTAGGTCGTTCCAAATACCGACTACGTCAAATTCGATAGTGCATTATTCGAGCCAACAACTGAAGATGGAGTCGACGACGGTGAGTTCTCATAAATCATTTGACAGTTAATATAGTTTATATATTAAATAAATATATCGTCACATGCATAATCAACCATCATTCTATAGGTCGTCTTGAGAATGCAGAAGGTGCAGACAATTATTTTGATGAGGCCAATCAAATTTTGGAGGACGATGGATACGAGTCATATCGTGTTGATGTTAGTGGTGTTAACGGGATTGGTATTAATGATCCACACAATCGTGTGTATAATAAACTACCGAAGACACACCAAGTCTTTAAAAAAGTGCCTGACTACCAACACTGCCACGCGATAAGGTTTCAATTCGAGTCTCCTGGATTCTGTTGTAAGGAGGGAAAGATAAATGTTAAGATTCCAATAGTGCTTGCCAAGTTAATACGGTTGTTTACCAGCCAGGTGCATAATGATGTAAAGTGTTTTAGAAAGCATATATGGTACTTCAACTCCCATTTCTCATTCACGAGCCTTGGAGTGACCCTTGACCAACGAGTCAGCACTACAACAGGTATTGGTGTGTATACATTTCATGTGCACGGCGTGTTGTACCATCGCTTGGACAATTTGGTTCTAGGTTCTCAAGGGCCTCGCCATATGCAGCTTTACTTTTATGATACAGAAGATGCTGATGCACTCGCTCATAGGGTTCAGAGGTCTCCTGAACTTGATATCAACCTTGTTCGGGTCATTCTAGGTATTTTGACACAGAACCCATATGTACAGACCTTCAACACAGTCAGATCCATGCCAAGTCTAGATGATTACATGATTGAGCTCAACACTAATGTAATGCCTGACCAAAAAAGATATAATGCCCCCACGGCCTCACAGTTGCTGCTATCTGGTTAGAAGGGGATGATCGAATGAGAACTTTTGATAGGCATGTCATGATACATGCCAAAGGTGAGAAGCCTAGCTATATCAAAGCATACCATGCTTGTTATGATCCTTTGTTGTATCCTTTATTTAACCCTAATTGGGAGACTGGGTGGAACCTTAAAATGTCATATGAGGATCCTAGCAAGAATCCTTGTGATGTGGAAATGGATGAAACATGTGATGCTCCAACTTTTGCTAATGTGCGTACAAACGAAGAAAGCACTTTTGATGATCCTTCGAGTACGTACACCCGTGACTTTTGTCGAATAATTTTTAAAGTTTATGCCCTTACGTATTGTATATGTATATTAATATGTTAATTTTGACGCAGAGAACGAGGTTGTTAACAATTATATAGACAATAAAGAAAATAATGGCGTTAATAGCAAATCTAGCAATGAGAAAAAGGAAAGATTTGTCATAGCGAGGGAGTACTATTGCTTCAGGCTGCAAGTTAGAAGGGGACTTCTAAACATCATCTTGTTCGGAGGATGACTTTTCCAGTAATGGGCCATTGACATGTACATCAAAATCAAGTCTATGAGACTCGATTGGTACTCAAACCCTGAGAACCAAAAAAAGATACGGCCGAGCTATACCAGGTAAATGGTATAACATATTTCCACGACTATTGACACTGTCGCCCATCTAGGATTCAATGGATAAGTTATTTGATCATGTTGTTATTTAACGATTGCAGGAAGTGGTTAATGTGCTTTATTTTGGAGAGACAAGTGGTTCGTCGGTTGGTAAAAGGGTTGTGCTACTTCGCTCTTTTCCTAGAGGTGATCGCGACATGCAGCGAAGGTTTCTGAATGCGATGGCTCTTGTCCAACATTTTGGACGGCCAGATTACTTCATCACAATGACCTGCAACCCATACTGGGATGAGATAACAAAAAATCTTGAACCTGGCCAATTACCATAGGATCGACCAGACCTTATTGCAAGAGTTTTCAGGGCTAAGCTGCGAGACATGCTGGATCTATTTGTGAAGAAAAAATATTTTGGGGAGGTTCAGGCGTATGCGCACGTCACTGAGTTTCAAAAGAGGGGACTACCACATGAACACATCCTGTTGATCATGAAGTCAGGTAGTAAATTGACAAACCTAGATGAGTACGATAAAGTGATTTGCGTGAAGATACCAGACAAGGCCAAATACCATGTCCTGCATCGTCTTGTCATCAAGCATATGCTACACGGACCATGTGGCAAACTGAAAAAGAATTGTGCTTGTATGGTGGATGGAGAGTGTCGCTTCAACTATCCTCGACAATTCAACTAGGCAACACAACAAGGAAATGACTAGTACCCTTTGTATAGGAGGAAAGATGGCGGATGGCGTGTCAAGATTAGAGGTACGGAGTTAGACAAAAGGTGGGTGGTCTCATACAATCCAGGACTGCTTATGTGATATAACTGTCACATCAATGTTGAAGTTTGTGCACGCATCAAATCTATGAAGTACCTATATAAGTATGTATATAAAGGACACAACTGTGCATCTTTCTCGGTTGATCCATTTGGGAAAATAAATTAGATACGACAGTACAGGGATGCCAGATATGTATTGTCATGCCCAGAAATTCGCTAACCCAAATTCCAAGCAGAATGTGTATTAAAATCCCTGTCTATGACCAACCAGGGTACACAAACGACAAAGTTGCCATACAGATCCACGTCTTACAAACACCATAGAAATCGCTTACAAAAATGCAGCGGAAAAAAAATAAACAAGCTATTCTAGTAGACTAAACACTCGCAACGTGGCAACTCCATTCCACAGGCATCCTTGACGGCAGCCACAAGCCTACTCTTCTGAAAAGTCTTCAACTGACACGTACTCCAACTCTGATGTGGGGAAAAAATGAAGCAAGACTGAGTACTACCCACTGTACTCAACAAGTCATACCGGAAAGGAAATAATGATTCAAGTAATAACAAAGGAGGCTGAAATGGTTATTTGCATATAATACGCCTTTAAAGACAATAGTTGAATGCGGTATAAACAGTTGAGTTAATTAATCAAAATTGAACCATCATTGTCCAACGCTACACCACGTTGCGACAGGCCCAAACCACCATCTGAACTACACCAGTTCCATTAAGTCAAATTATTAGAAGTGTAACTAATCACGGTGAATCTGGTTGATCGCCCATAACCGCGGGCACGGCTATTCGAATAGTTTTACTCTGATCAGAGGTGTACAACTGTACCCACAAGACACAATCCCACAACACATTACCGTGTGCCGACATACCACCACGGTGTACACCACGGTACACCGAAAAGGAAACTGTGACAGGACCCTTCGCACAACCTTTCCTAACCAAGCGCACCACACTTCAGGTTTCGCCCCCACCTTTACACCAAGGCAGCCAGCCCCCTCTCGTGCCTAGGTGAATCCGGCAGCCGATCAATGGGTAAAGCCCCCGCCGACCCAACTGCATCACGCCCACCCTCGTCTGGGTACGTCGGCTAGGAAAAAGTCATACTACAAGTCCAGGCATTACCCATGCTGGCTTGTGGAAACTACAATAATTCTTCCAGGGTTTTCCACGAACCAGTTCTTAATTGTCATGAGCACGACCATCAAAACCATGTGCTCACAACCCACCATTATTCAAGATTTTAGTTGAACTAATTTAATCATTGACGATTAACCATCGTGAGTCAATATTAAATGACCAATCGTTAAGTAATAATGAAGCATTAGTTATCCCAATAATGAGCTAATGTTTCTAAGCAGAGCTAAGCATGTTCTATCCTAGCGACTACTCAAATAATTTCCCAAGCTATCAAAGGAATATGATAATTAAAATATATGGCTGAGTACAATAGGTAAATAAGCCCAAAAATGACATTATAAAAACAATGCAATATTTAGAGAAAAATGAGACATTCGCAATTTAGGTACAATATGATCAAATGAATAAGCATGACTTGCCTTGCTCCTGCGCTGGATCTACCTCGGCAACAACCTCGAAGTAAACCGGAGAGTCGAAATTACCGGAATTTAAGCGACAAACAAAACACACAAGCAAACAAGCTATAAGTCTACTGAAACAGAGAACAAAACCATTTTTAATGGATTCTAGACATTTTTATCAATTTTCTGCAACTTGAATGGACTCAAACGGAGTCCGGATGAATTAGTTATGAATTTTAGAAGATTAACTATGTTTTTACTATAAACAGAAAAATCCTTATTCAATTATTGCGCAATAAATCCTAGGGTTGATGTCACTGACGCCAGGGCTGACGTCAGCGGAGCTAGGGCTGACGCCAGCGGGCGATGGCGGCTCCGACAGGTGGGCCCCACCTGTCGGTGGCACGGGGATCCCGGTCCACGGTGGACCGAGTCCACCGGCCGGCGGCGGCGGCGCACCACGTGGCGCACGCGTGGCGCCGACGCGGCGGCCACGCGGTAGCCACGCGGCGGGCGGCACGGCGACGCGGCATGGCCACGGCGTGGCGGCGCGCACGGCGGCAGCCGGGAAGCGGCGGCGTGGCGGCGCGCACGGCGGCGGCCGGGAAGCGGCGGCGCGGCAGCGGCCGGATCCGGCGGCAGGCGCGCGCGGGTGGTGGCCAAGCGGTGGGCGCGCACGGCGGCGGCCGAGCGAGCGGCGCGCATGGCAGCGGCCGAGAGAGGGGAGAGAAGGAGGAGGAGGCGGCGCTCATCGGCAAGGGAGGAGACGACGGCGGCGGCGGCGCTAGGGTTCGGGAGACGGCGGCGCAAGGGGGAAGCGAGAGAGGGGATCGCGGGGCGGAGAAATATATAAGGGGGCCCTGGCTAGGGTTCGGCCGGCAGGTGCGAAAACCCCGCCGGAGAACGCGGGCGGCGCGAGCGGTGGCGGCCGACCGAGTCGGAGACGGCCCGAACGTCGGCCCCACAAGTCAGTGGCTCGAGCGAGCGAGGGAGGTGGTGCGGACTTCGAGCGGCTCGGGCCACGGCCTCGGGCTGGCCCGGGAAGGAGAAGGGGTGGGGTGGCGCGGGTGGTCTTGGGCCGGCCCGGGAGAGGAGGGAGGTGCCGCGGGGCGGCGCGGCGGCTTGGGCCGGCCCGGGAGAGGGAAGGAAGATGGGCCGACGACCCAAAGAAAGAAAAGAAAAGGAAAAAGGAAAAAGAATTTTCCCAAGGACTTATTTATTGTGCTTGAGGTTTTTAATTGATTAAAACTATTTCAAGGGCTCTGAAAATTCCACTAAAAATCCTATTAATGTATTTTAACATGGGGAACTCAGGAAAAATCCCACCATGCCTTTTCCACTTGATTAAATATATTTTTAAATTCTAATTTTGCTCTAGGTTAAAAAGGAAAATTTATTTGACGCGTTTTATTTCACGAATTTTAACCTGGAAAGCAAACTTCGGGGTGTGACACGTATCACCACAAGAGGCTATATATAGGATTCTTGGTTTCCCATTGTTCGGTATCTATCCAGCAGTTTTGCAGCTCCAACTTCATCTTCCTAACATGCAGTATGTCACGTATGATGAGGATGGTAATCTGGAGGATATTGCCAATCGTCCATCTTCTTCTATGACATCTCTTGCCGAGCATTTCAAAATGAATCGCGTAGACCCGGATGCAAGGAAATTGCTATATAAGGAGTTCCCTGAACACTATCGCTAGATAACGGGACATAATGTATGGCAGAAAAGAAAAACGAAAAGAGGGCAGGTTGGACGGGTTGTGTGCGCTCATCCTGCAGATGGGGAGAGATACTATTTGAGAGTGGTTCTCAACCACGTGTGAGGTGAAACCTCATTTGAAGATTTGAGGACAGTGTTTGGTACCACATACTCTACTTTTAAAGAGGCATGCGAGAAGAGGGGGCTTGTAGAGACAGAAAAGTCACATGACGATTACTTGAATGAAGCATCCACTTTTCAAATGTCATCTGCTCTGCGTCGGTTATTTGCAACCATACTAGTATTTTGCGAAGTCACCAATATCCATGCACTATGGGACAATCACAAGGCCTTAATGTCTAAAGATTACAGCCGAGGGAACACTAACCTTGCAGCAGTAGAGCAGATGGTGCTATGAGACATACGTGATTTGCTTCATTCCATGGGGAAGGATATCACGGATTATGGCCTTCCCGAGATCAATGATAGGTAATTTTTGTTATACTGGCATGTTTTATTTTTTATTAATTTACATTCGCACCACCCACCGATAGTTTCATGATGCATCTATTTGTTTTCACCAATCAGGTGAATGTTGCAATGACGTACTAACAGAGATCAGAGAGAAACTTAACGTGCCAGTGGACCAAGACCATTTAGACATATACACATCTCTTAATGATGAACAGTGTGCAGGATTTGATGAGATCATTGATCATGTAACTAATAAGAAGATCCAAGTATTTTTCATCGATGGTCTAGGTGGCACTGGAAAGACCTTTCTATACAAGGCACTTCTTGCTAGAGTGTGATCCAAGGGATTAATAGCCATTGCAATTGTGACGTCTGGTATAGCAGCGTTGATATTGCCTGGAGGACGTATTGCGCACTCGAGATTTAAAATCCCCATTAAGATTGCTCACAACAGCATGTGCAACTTCACAAAGCAAAGTGGCACTGCGGAATTGCTTCGTATGGCGTCCTTAATTATTTGGGATGAAGCTGCAATGACAAAGCGTCAAGCTATTGAGACATTTGATAGGTCTCTTCAAGACATTATGGGTTGTTCATTGCCATTTAGAGAAAGGTTATTGTTTTTGGCAGTGATTTCAGACAGGTTCTTCCCGTGGTGACACGTGGGACAAGGGCCCAGATAACTGATGCTACATTGTAGAGATCATATTTATGGGAAAATATTGGGAAGATACGTTTGTGGCGTAACACGAGGGCTCAATCTAATCCATGGTTTTCATATTATCTCCTTAGGATTGGAAATGACACTGAAAACACTATGAGAGATGATTATGTTTGCTTGCCTAATGAAATTGTGATTGCATATGGGGATAGCGAGGATTCAGTAAACGAATTAATTAATCATGTATTTCCCTCGCTTAATGATGAAAAGAATGCAAGCTTTGCATCTTATATGAGCACACGAGCCATTTTATCTACTAAAAATGATTATGTGGATAAGCTGAACACAAATATGATCCACAGATTTTCAGGACAAGCCAAGGTTTATCACAGCTTTGACTCTGTTGATGATAACCCTCACAATAGCTATCCTTTGGACTTTCTTAACTCTATCACTCTAAATGGTCTCCCACCACACGAGCTCATAATAAAAATCAATTGTCGCGTGATTCTTCTTCGCAACCTTGATCCTAATAATGGGTTGTGCAACGGAACTAGACTGATGGTAAGAGCATTTCAAGATAATGCAATTGATGCTGAGATTGTTGGTGGACAACATGCTAGCACAAGGGTGTTCATCCCACGGATCCCTTTGTCTCTCTCCAATAATATATCTCTTCCTTTCAAATTCAAGAGGAAGCAATTTTCAATACGTCTCAGTTTCGCAATGACCATTAATAAATCACAAGGACAAACCATCCCAAATGTTGGGATCTATCTTCCAGAGCCCTTTTTTCACATGGTCAGCTATATGTCGCATTGTCAAGGGGTGTGTCAAGACAAACAACAAGGATTTTGGCCAAGCCAAAACAAGAAATGGACACTAGAAGGAAGAGCATTAGGAATATTGTGTATAAAGACGTTATTGACTAGTAAGCAAAGGTAGGTTCGCCTGATCAAAATTAATTCAAAAACATAATCTAGAAGATAGTAAATTGCTGATCGGGATGTTACTCATCAACGTCCTCTTGTTTTGTACAGTACACCGTCACAATTCAGATGTAGTATTGTGTGATTATCTTCTCCATTCGGGTGAAAGGCAACAATTTTTGCTACACTACTGATGTACCAACAAAATGAGTGTGAAAATAATATTCCTAGCAGCGCACGAGAATTTCTTAAGTGTATCACAAATGCTAAACATTAGGGTAGTTTTTTACCTGCTGGGTATATTTTATAAATGTATCAAATGCTTTATTTTTATACTTGTTTATGCTCGCAACAAATTAATGAAATAACTCTATACTTTTTAACATATTTTTTAAACGTATATTTTCCTTGTATATTGTATGCTGAAGTGATTATATATAATTAATTTTGGTCAAGATTTATTGTGCTCACATAATATCATATTATTATACTTTGCGTGAGATATATTTGATGGACAACATGAATTGAATTAAAGCTCAATTGCATAGATCATAGAAAAATATTTTTTTTTGCTAACATGCAATTTTAAAAGTTATTAAAGACAAATAGAATTTCACCGTAGCGTTTAAGACGGGCATATTACTAGTTGTAATAAAGATAGTGGTCAAAGTTGTTCTTTGAAGACCATATGTCCTTGTCTAAAATGACAAGTATTATCAGCTCCCGAAGGGAGTAATAAATTAGCAATTGATATGAAGATAGATGATTAATTTTTAGAACATACTTATAAATGGATTGGTAAGGTCAATTTTGATTACATGGAATTAGATGTTTTTATATAATTTTTTTGAAGAGGTCAATAATTAAATAGACAAATACATGTGCCCCAGCTACAAATGGTGATCAGTTGCACTTTTTGAGCTTGATCAAGTCACACAACTACATCATTTGAATGAAAAGAAATGATATTATGGTGAAAAAATGATGAACAAAAAAAGTGGCATCAGTTTTTAAATATTCCAAAATCACCGTTTTGTTATTCTCATTAGCGAAATATGGATGGAATTTGAAGGCAGAAATTCAGAATAGGATCATAAACAGCCTTGCAATTAGGGTAAGGAGATAACTAGAGCACAGATTCTAAGTGAAAAACCTGAAGATTGGAAAAGTAAAAGGGCTTGAATCCTCATTCGAGAATTAATAACAATGGAAAGGCATGATTTAAACTTCATCAAAATATATAGGCAAGCAGTATGCAGTACCTACATAGTCACATTAGGCACACTCTTGCAGATGTCATACATGTTGCCTGATGGAAATTCAACATCCAGACAGTTCAACAGAGGTATCTTTCACTGAATACAAAAGACGGGATGAAAAAGCATGAGAAGTTCAGGTGCTCCGCAAAGTCAAGCTAGCCAGTTATCCACGGATGAATCTGGGCCTAGCTAACGGCGATGCTTTTTTGTATTTTGCCATCTCTATGCATGCCTCCTGATAAGATAGCCTGCGGGAGTTGACACGAACACAGCACAGTTCTAACGATCTTGCTTTGGATAGGACAAACTTGATGAAGCACATCTCATTTGAGGAGCAGTCGATACTATGTAACTAGACATCTCGAAGTCTAGGGAAAATGTCATTACTCGTTTGTGCATTTGCGAATCCTTCGACAGATCCAGCATCCACTTCATCATCATCACGTTCAACCTACCAAAGGAAGAACATAATTGCTGAATTGCCAACGTTATAAATGCAAATAAATAACTCAATCAGCCAAAACATATATTGGAACTGTCTCTACTTATTGAAAAGATACTGCAAATCTTTTGCGTATTCACGGTCTCGGAACTATAGTATGTAAAGAACTTTCTGGGGTTTTCTACATTACCTCGATTTCAAGTGTTTCCAGGTTTGGGGCACATCTAAGTATGCAAAAGACCCATGAAGTACTTGAGATTTGATCTAGACAAGCATGCAGGTCCAACGACCTCAAGTTCTGAAAAGTGAATGGAAACCTCTCTGGTGGATTACCATGAGCTGCAAATCACAGTAATATATTAGCTTTGGTCTAGACAAGCATATGTGATCCCTCTCTGGTGAATTAGTTACCCAAACTTAAATTCGAGTTTACATTGATTTGCCCTGATTATTAAGCAATAATGCATATAAATTGGATACTACAATATTAAAATTGTAAAATGACTTCAATCCTCATGTTTTGCAACTGTCAATTAAAACAAAAACTAGAGAGCACGGTGAAGCGAAGTACCTGTTCTATAAATGCATCGAATTCAAGAGTTTCCACGTGAGCAACCCCTTTCAGAATTTTGCACAAGACTTTCAGTCCTGACGGCCTAAGCCAAGATGGCGGCATCCTCTAGCCGCGGGAGCTCCCCTATCCTGCAGCCGTTGTCATCGTCTATGGAGATCCAAACGGACCGGAGGTTTGGTCCCCGGATGAACCACCTCTTCCAGCGGTGGATGCCGCGCACGTTCGAGAGAGACAGATCCACGAGAAGCGGCGAGGCGGCGATCATCGCCTCCAGCTGCCTCTCGCCGTGGCGTGGGAGATCGATCTCGAAGAGGGAGAGCATGGTCAGCTTCAAGAACCCCAGGAAGGACGGCGGCGGCTGCGGTAAGATGCAGCCGTCGAGGCACAGTGAGGTGAGATCTTGGCAGGAGAAGCTGCTGGGGTCGAGCTTGGGCTTGTCGCCGAACACGAACTCGAAGTCGAGGTCGAGGGACTGGACGCGCTTGCGGGGGAGGAGGCGGAGCCAGCGGACGGCGCGGTGGAACCGGAAGCCGACCTTACCGACCGGCGCGGCGGAGCGCTTCAGGACGGAGGAGATGGCGGCGGGGGGGTCGGAGGATCTGAAACTGAGGTCGAGGCCGCGGACGTATTCCCAGCGGCGGCGCCAGGCGCGGGAGAGGGCGAAGGTGCGGACGACGTCGCGTATGTCGAGGCGGGAGATGATGCCGTCGACGATCTCCGGTGGGAGGGCGGCCAGGTAGTCCGGCTCCACCGCCGGCAAACGGCGGTGCTTGGCCCTCGGTTCTCCACGCGACATTTTCCTTTTTGGAGGCGCCGTCGATTTGAGTTCCCAATGGAGCCCGAGTCTATAAAAACTAACCAAAAAAATAATTTGCCGCGAAAGCACGATCTAACCACATTCTCGCGGGAAAAAAAATGTTCCCCAAAATTGGGCGGCCAAAAAACCAGTGTGACAGAGCAACCGAGCGTCCGAGCCATGAGCCCCCGACTAACGAGATAATCCCCCGCAAAAAAGAAAGGAAGAAGAAGAAGAAGACTAACAAGATAATCGCTACGATTCGGAACTTATCATTAGCGAATCCGATTCTGCTTCGAGTTTGTGCTCTTCTGATCCGATTCGGCTTCGAGCTCGTGCCCCTTATATCGAGACGTCGTCACGGCGGCTCAGGCAGTCAGGCTCTCAGCTCAGACGAGAAGTCAAGAACTCGAGCAATCACACCAGCGCATCGTCGTCGTTGTTCTAGCGCCGCCACCAGCACACCTGCATCATCATGCCGCCACTGTACGCTCCGCAGCAGGTGAGAAAGGTGCTCGCCGCGCGGCGGCGCGAGAACAAGGATCAGTGCGAGCGCGCGGAGGTCGGCGGGAGGGCGTCGTCCCCGCTGGCGGACGAGACGACGAAGGCGGCGGCGGCGATGGAGAAGAAGGAGGCGGCCGAGGTCGTCGCGCCGGTGGGCTACTTCTCGGCGGTTGCTCAGACGGCGCCGTCACGGCGCAGCGCGGCGTTGTGGACGCGCGTAACGACCGGGAGGCGTTGATGCTGCTTACAGCAAAAAAAAACATGATATATCAGAGGACACATTTTTGTACGAGTGTGTAATCTAATAACCCTGTAACCCGTACTCTAATAACCCCGTAACCCCGTATGAGGGTTTTATCAGGATGTCCAGAAAAGTCTCTGGTTTTATAGGTTCTCTTCTGGATATGCGTCGTGTTAAGTTGTCGGTGTCGGTGTTGTCTTTACGATGAGGTAGTTAGTCAACTCTGAGTTTAAGAATTTTTAGTCTTTGTGCACTTAGTTGACGACTAACTCTGAATCCCCTTTTACAATTAATCGCTTTACTCCAAGTGTTGTCGCTGCTTGTAACCGGCGAGTAGTCCCTCGTACTTTGCGGTATTGCTTGTAGCTCTGAAGTTGAGGTGTATTGTATGTCTGAATTGATCTCCAGCTAGAGATGTCAGAATTAATCTTGCCCCTACTCCCTGGCTGTTGAAAGCCCTGTCGAAAGTCATTGTCCATGTCTCATCATTTGTCTAACCGGTTGGGGTGTTCTCGGGGACAGTCCAGTCGGCAACGAAGTCAGCAAGAATTTGTGACTTGATGGTTGTACGTGGGACGAAGTTGACATCGAATTGACTGAGTTCGATGACCCATTTAGCAATACGTCCGACAACGTCTTTGTTCCTCACCACTTCGCTGAAGGGAAAGGACAAGACGACCGTGACTTTGTGGGCCTGAAAGTAATGATGCAACTTTTATGATGACATGACGACAGCGTAAAGTAATTTCTGGATTTGCGGATATTGAGTTTTGGCAACGTGAAGGGCCTCGCTGACATAGCACACGTGGTGTTGTACTTTGTCCCTCTCGACGATAATCACAGTGCTAACAGTATAAGGTGTGGCAGTGCTATATAGAAATAGTTCTTCCATTGGTTGTGGGGCAACGAGTACAAGAGGGTTGAACAAGTACCGTTTGAGCGCGATAAACGCGTTCTCGGCATCCTATGTCCACTCGAATCTATCATGTTTTTTAAGTAGAGCAAAGAAAGGTTGTTCTCGTTCTTCCATCCTGGCCACGAACCGGCTTAGAGCTGTCATACATCCTGTAAGTTTCTGCACTTCCTTGAGTCTTGTCGGCGACTTCATGTTTTCGATGGCCTTTATATTCTCAGGGTTTGCTTCAATTCCTCGTCCAGAGAGAAGAAATCTTAGCAACTTCCCCGACGGTACTCCAAACGTACACTTCTCCGAGTTTAGTTTGAGCCGATGTCGCCAGAGATTGTTGAATGTTTCCCTCAGGTCATCGATCAGCTTGTCCTTTGTCTTTATCTTTGTCTTGACCACGACATCGTCGACATATGCCTCCACGTTCTTGCCGATCTAGTCGTCGAGAGCCCCTTGGATTTCATGCTGGTATGTGTTGCCTCTATTGATTAATCAAAAGGGCATCTTGGTATAGCAGAAAACACCGAAGGGCGTGATGAACGCGGTCTTCTCCGCGTCCTCTTTGGTCATGCTGATCTGGTAGTAGCCGAAGTAAGCGTCGAGAAAACTGAACAACTCCCAACCAGCGATTGAATCTACCAGTTGGTCGATACGAGGAAGAGGGAAGTGGTCCTTGGGACACGCCTTGTTGAGATCGGTGAAGTCTACACACATTCTCCACTTGCCGTTGGCGAGCCACTCTAGATGGAGAACCTCTCTGATGAAGCCTGCTTTGGGAAGTTTGTCCAGCTCTTCCGGAATAGCTTTTTTCCTGTCTTGTGTGAATCGCTACAGTTTCTGTTTGACTGGCTTAGCATCAGGGCGCATCATCAGTATGTGCTCGATCACCTCCCTAGAGACTCCGGGTATGTCGGACAGTTGCCAAGCAAACACGTCTGCATTTTTGCGGAGGAAGGTGATGAGCTCGAGTTCCTATTTGTTGTCGAGCGTTGCCTCGATCTTGAATATTTTATCGTGGTTGCTACTGACCAACGGGATGATCTTGATTGTGCCATCGGGGTTGGATGCCTTGTTGGGTTTGCTCACTTTCCGAGGGGGTTCTGAGGTGGCGAGTGGCATGGGGGTATGCTCGACCATGTCGAGGCTCCTCTTGTCGCACCGTACCGTTACCTTCATATTCCCGGGGATCGTGATTGTTTCTTTCGGGCCTGGCATCTTTAGAATTTGATATGCTTAGTGGGACACTGCCATGAATTTTGCGAGGGCAGGCCTTCCAAGGATAGCATGGTAAACCGTGTCAAACTCTGCTACGTCAAAAGTGATCTGTTCTGTATGGAAGTTGTTAGCCTGGCCGAACATCACAGCTAGCATGATCTTTCCCAGTGGTTTGGACGATGATTCTGGAGTAATCCCATAGAAGGGCTGGTCGGAAGCAACGAGCTCACTTCTAGGGATGCCCATTGTGTCGAATGTGCTGGCGAAGAGGAGGTTGATGGAGCTGCCGCCATCGGTGAGGACACGTGCTACTTTGATGTTACGGATTATAGGCTCAACTACTATCGGATACCGGCCTGGCACGATCATCGTTGTCGGGTGGTCATGTTCTGAGAACTCGATCTTCTGGTTAGACCACTTCATCTTGGTTGCGACTCCTTGTAACGTAGAGCATACTTCGCATTCTATCTTCTTATATTCCCTTTTAGAGGTGTACGTCGTAGAACTGCCGAAGATATGGGCTACATGCAGGTCGAAATCTGGGAACACGAGTTCGTTGTCGGATGAGAGATCATCAGTGTTCCTCTCGACTACACGAACTCGCTTTTCTTTTTTGAGGGCCAACTGTTTGGCCAATACTTTTTAGAAGACCTAACACTCTTCTATGGTATGTGTACTAGTCTTGTGGATTGGGCACCATTGTTGTACCGGTTCATCACCTTGAAGGACCAGGCGCTTTGGGGGTGGGTTCGCTTGTTCTGCGACAAGTACTTCTGTCTTCGTCTTGCATTTCCCTTCCTTTTTGCAATTTTATTTCTTCTTCTTGGTAGACACTAGTGCTTCCTTGTTGTCCGGTTGCTTCTCCTCGACCGCATTGCTTTTTTCATCTTTCCTTCTAAGGGCGTCATTTGCGTGAGCGCATCTGTCGATGATCTCGAACAACTTCATGGCAAAGGTGATTCACCTCGTCACCAACTCTTGGATGGTGTATTGATCTCAGACACCTGACTTGAACACGCGTATGACAGAAGCATCGGTGATCTCGGGGATCGTATTCTGGCATTCATTAAAGCGTCGTTGTTAACACCAAAATTTGGTAAGATAGACCAACAATCAAGATTGGATCCGAAGCGAATTTGAAGAGATAGGACGGTTTCCAAGAACAGACAGCGTATCGGCTGGAGCTGTATCGGCCGATATGGAATCGGACTCGGGCAGCTGATATGAGTAACATGAATCGGACTCAGTTGAGCTTCATATTGGTTTCGGAGAAGGGCTTAAAGATATTGCTGGTTAGAAATTGAGTCCAAATAAGGCAGTTGTATCTATTAATTAGGAATGAGAGTTAGTTTCATTTTTGTAATATTGTGGCAAGAGTCCACCTAGGACTTGTTTGTTTAGGCAAGTTATAAATAATGTCCGGCAAGGACAAGGTCTGTATGTACGAGTATAAATATAAGCCCAGGGTATTGTAAAAACAACAGTTCAATAAACACCTTCGGCGCATCGCCACAATTTTCTTATTTCTTTTCGACGAGTTCTTACTTCGAGTTAGGCGTCGGTTTCAATCTTCAGCTAGAGGTATGACTTGTTAATTACCACATAACTTAGCTAATCTAAATCGATGGCTCGATTTACTTGTGTCGGCTAGGCCTTGCTTATGGTTTTGTCAGTATCGGCTAAATCAACTAATTGGCTTAGAATACCTAAGGTATCCACCATCCTGAAAAACATTCAAAGACTTGATTATCTGGATATTATGCTTCTTTTTACACTTTATGCTGCATCAGCCCTAGTCATGATTAGAACCATGATCTCTAGCCTGTTTCTTGACTGCAATAAGGGTAGCACCGGAGTTTCAGCCTATCTTATCTGATATAACTGTTTAGTTTTGCTTAAATTACTTTAATCATGCTTTTCATGTTATATCTGCTCCTTATACAAGGATATCACTTTGGTTAAATATATCAAGCTTGTCTCGATATATTTACCTAGATTGATATTCTTGTATAAGGTTGTATCGGAGCATTAGCCGATACGGTACCTATCTTTAACCTAAATATGATTTCATCGGCTACGATTCAATCAGATGAGTTCTTTGCCCATAGATTACATATTTGATTGTATTTACAGCCGATGGAGCGTAATTAGGGTTTACTTAATATTATCTTTCTTACACTTTACAGCCGATTCGGTCAAATCACATTGGCTAAGTTCATATGATATGTCATCGGCCTATCGGCCAATCGGCTATCGTGTATCTAACTTGATTTTGTTGTATATCTTGTTGGTTGCAGGATCAAACCAATTGGCACGCCCTGAACCCGTTTTCTAAGATTTGGACCTGCACTGGCGTGAAGCAAATCTCCCAGGCCGCCGTGTTTTCGCATCAACAGTCGTGTATAGTCTCTTAAGGATTCACCCGGGTTCTGCCTAAGGGCGTGCAAATCGTCCTCGATGGCATGCCGCTTGTATCTTCCTTGAAAATTGGCGACGAATTGCTACCACAAGTCTTCCCAGGAAGAAATCGAGCGAGGTGGGAGATGTACCAGCCATGACCGAGCAGATCCCTTCAGCGCTGTCGGCAAATAGTTTGCCAACGCGTTGTTGTCTGCGCCGGCCACGTAGAGAACTGTTGAGTAGATGTGCAGGAACTCCTCTAGATCAATGCTACCGTCATACTTTTCTACTACTGCGGAGCAGAACTTGTTTGGCCATCGAACTTCTCGTAGAGCAAGTGTGAAAGCTCGACATCCGCTTCCCGGTATAAAGGGCAGACGACGTCCTCGTGGCCTGCAAGAACCGCCTCCAGTGGATGATGACGACGACAAAGAATCACCGTAGTCGGGGGGTGCGACCCCTTGACCTATGGTCTTGTCCTCGGTCCCTCCTAGAATTTGGGGATCGTGAGTTTCGCCGTCGTCGATTGTCATCACGTTGTCATCGATCTTGATCATACTCGCCCTATTGACTTTGGCGGTCCCAACGATCTCAATCGTCGTTGCAATCTCTTCGGTTGTCATTGTCGTCCCGCTTTTTGTTTCCTCCATGAGGTGCGCGAGGTTGAAAGTGGTCGACATCATTCCGATCTTGTCGCTCCCACCTATGCCCATTCAAGTGATTGCGAAGATCACAGTCATCTTGATGAGAAGGGGGTTGATTGTCCTATCTTCTTGGTGATGCATTTCGGGGAATGCGGTCTGGATCCCGGCTGGGGTGTGGACTGAGAGCGTCCTCGGCAGCGTCGTTCTCTGGTACTCGGTCTCTACTTCGAGGACAAGGATTTCGATACGGACCTTGTGGGTTTGATCCGGTCGTGGCCAAGAAGGCAGAGTTGAGGTTGGCTACCATTGACCGTAGCCATCTGACCCAGATATCTGCTTTTGGGAAGGTAACTAGATCAAACGGAGTTTGTTTTAGCAACGAGTTGACCATGGTGAAGTGCTCGACAGGAATTCAAATCAACTCTTCAGGTTGGTGTGACGCAGCGAGAGCAGGCGGCTCTTCCCCTGAACGGATCTCACCCTCTTCACGCACGTCCTCGACGACCCCCTCAATCATGTTTACTTCCCACGTAGAGTTGGATCCCAAATATTCCAAGCTGTGAAGACGGAGGGTTCACGAGGATCGGTGTCGATGAATCTGTAACACCCTGATTTTCGCCCGTCAAAAATTCTATTTTATTAAAAATCCTATTTTCAAAAATTTGGTTCTTTGAGTGTATTTAGAATTTTTGTGCCAAAGATCTCAATTGATTCTTTCCCTTGTGAACCTAGAATCTTGATCGTGATATCATCTCCCAAAATTAATTTTCCATTATTCGAATTTTGCAGTTCGAATTTTCACTCCTTAACCTTTCAAAAAATTCGTACGGTTGAAATTTCAATTTCGAGATTTTAACTGTGTCGTCAAATAGTCTCATTTCCATCCAGAGAGTCTAAAAATATTTATTTTTAGACATCGACCACCGGACCAATATTTCCTATACGTGTGCATATTAAAATCAATATTTTTACGCACGTATCAACAGTCATTTCCTTCTCATTCAAATATTCTGAAATATTTTTGGAATTCTACCGCCCGGCGATTATCTGTCCTTTTTCCTGCACCTGTAGTTATTTACATTTTCCTTAAGTCAGGCAAGTTAATTAGGTTCACCCAACACCCGTTCAAATACATTTATTTGCCCCGTTTACTTTTCTAAGCTCCCTGTAAAACCGACTGTTAGGCACCGTCCTGGCAGTACACAGTGAGAGTTTGGCGTCGTCTCCGTCTTCTCCGCTGGAGTTAGGCACCGCTCCGCGCCGCTCGCCGAGCAAGTCAGGCAGCAGCTAACGCCAGGAGAACCTGTAGAAGGAGAAACATGCACAGGTGCATCGATGGCCGTTCTCGTCGCCAAATCCTTCCTCCAGAATCACCTTGACAGTATAAATACCGGAGAAAACTTACCATGAAGTTCCTCAGCCGATTCACCACTCCATTTTTACCGCTCTGGAGCCGAGTCACCGAAGTCCCGAATCCGTCGCGACCAACCCCCTTAATCTTCCCTGCTGCGCACGCCTCCTGGCCGAGGCCAACCCTGGCCGCAGCCGCCGCCCGGCCTGCACCCTCCCCGAGCCGTCTTGACGGGCGTCGTCCAGGCCGAGCCAACGCCAGGGAGCCGCCATGCCCGGCCGCCTCCCGGCCGAGCGCCGTGGCCGGCACACGCGCTGCCGTGCACCAGCCGCGCCGCGTCGCCCAGGCCGAGCCCGCAGCGCTGCAGCACGCGCCACCCGGCCGTGTCGCGCGCCGTCACCCCGGCCTCCTCCTGCCCGGCCGCCACCTGGTGGCATGCTGCCGAGCCGACCGCCGCCCCTCCCAGCCACCGCGCCGCGCCCGCGTGCTGCCGCCGGCCCGCCGCCGCGCCGGCCAGCCGCAGCCGCCAGCCCAGCCGACTGCAACCGCCGCGCCGCCGTGCGCTGCAGCCACCGCGCTGCCGCGCGCTCATGCCGCCGCCCCAGCCCCCGCGCCGCGCACGCGCGCTGCCGCCGCCCCGAGCCGGCACTGCCGGTCCAACCGCCGCCGCCCCGCCTTCCCCGGCGCTCCGCCTTCTCCCCTGCTCGGGAAACAGTAGCAGAAGAAGAGAAAAGAGAGAGAGAAAGAAGGATAAGAAGGAGAGAGAGAACAAAGAGATAAGGAGAGAGAAGGAGAAGGGAAAAGAAGAAAAGAAAAAGGAAAAGAAGGTGGGACCCACCGGTGGGCCCCACTAGGTTGACTCTCTCCCTGCGGACCCAAAGACTCGGGAAAAGTCTATATCAGTCCCTCTTCTTTGTCGGGCCAAAGCCCATAAAGTCCGCCAAAAAGTCTACAATTCCTCCCTCTCGTTATCGGGCTAAGCCCCATGAAAATCCCTACGAAGTCTACATCTTGCCCCTCCACTTCATTGGGCCAACCGGCCTAATACTCTATCCACAAGTCCGTAAAACACCCCTTTTGTTCCTCGGGCCGAGCCCAAGAATGGACCCCTAAAAGTCCATGTTACATCCTTCGGGCCGAAACCCATCCACCAGCCCCTTCTCCATAAAAGTTCAGTTTGTATCCCTCTACACCTCAAACTGGAAGTCTATATTGAATCCCTCCTTCATCTCTGGGCTAAGGCCCAAGCCTTCCCAAAATGAAGTCCATGATTCCTCCCCCTTAGCACCGCAGCCAAGAAATATTCTTGGGAATATTCCTTTCCAATTTAATAAGTTCACTTCCACATTTCAGAAAATCCAGTAATCTTCCAAAATCCGTATCTCCCCAACCGTAAGTCCAATTGACTCCGTTCAACTTCCTCGATCTTTCTAAAAATGGGATCTTCCAATGGCATGATTAGTTTATAATATTTATTATCTACTCTATAGGGTTTTGGATGTTTTTCTTTTTTCGAGCGCGTAGTGGACGTTTCGGAGGTGCAGCTGACGCGGATTTTCTCGAAGATTTGAAGACCAACAATAAGGCAAGCCACTCTTCGATCATATTGCTCCTAGTTTATAAAATGTGTTGATTGCAAATTTCATGTTTAGCGTACACAATTATTTTGATCGGCCATCGGTCTACGAGCACACGACCGACGGACCAACCTATGTAGTTGCATTATTTTCCGTAGGAACTTGTTAAACTTAACCCTTGTCGCTCCACCACAGCAGTACCTCAATACTTACGCTCTCTGGGCGTAGGTATCCTTTTGCACCTTTTGTTTATGTCAGGTTTATATATGGTTATCGATGTGGAAAAACTTGGGTTGTGAAAGGTTTATAAAACCCGACTGGGGAGTCGGTGACTTTGAAAAATAAAAAAGGTTTTATGGGAGAAAACTTGCGGTGCGAATCCTCTCCTGTGTGGTTTGGTTTCGTAGTCGCGCATAAGGACCGATTCCTTTGGGTTTTACATCCGAGCATCTCACAGTACGACCACATGGGTAGAATGGGATGCCCCTAGATGAGTAACTAGCTGAAACATAGATGTCTAGCAGGTTAGCAGGTGAGGAGCACCGGTATGGTGGAGTTTACGGCAATCTCCTGTAGTGGGGATGTGTCGGGGGTCCATACGGTGGGGCCTGAGTAGATGAGGGCTTGAAAGTTGGCCTGATGCTTGGTGGAGAGATTCCACCCATCTGTGGGACACGGGACATTTATGGTTTGGTTAGAGAAAGGCTTTGTCACGAACTTCCGATACCGGCCAGTATCGGTGTAAGCTTCGTGTCTTGTGGGAAAAGCGTACAGTCTCTGCAGAGGTTTAATTGAACTGTTCGAACAGCCGTGCCCACGGTCAAGGGCGAATGTGAGGTGATGCCCATAGCGTAGATTTGTTTTTAAAACTCATTTAATAAATTGGTTCGTGGAATGGAACCGTTACCAGAGTCCTTCTTTGTGACGGACGGCCAGCCTTCGTGGTTGGGAACAGCCTGTGTGACCTGGGGTGTCGTCTGGCACCATAGGGCCGAGAGGGCCGGTTCAGGGGCCGAGATGGCCGAGTTTGGGTTGGCAGGTCGAGAGGACCGGACCCGGAGTTGTTAACCTTGAGACTTGGTTAACGGATGATTGTTGAAGAGAATGTTGGGTTATGTTTTGAAAGTGAAAAGAAGCTAATAAAGAAGGAAGTGCTATGAATGCTAAAATTTGACTTTCCCGCTCGAGTCGTTGCAAAGCAACTCGTGGACGGATTGAGGTGAGATGTCTCTCTCTCCGAAGGGAAAGTTACTTTGAAAACCTACACTTAGACATTTAAAAGGAAAAGTGTTTTAAAAATGATTTGCTAAACAAACTCAGCCTGTCTTTGATGCTTGCATGTACACATTTCCTAGTGGCTTGCTGAGTACGAAAGTACTCAATCCCCCATTGTTGTTGTTTTTCTTCTCTTGGCTTGAGTTCAGGGAGAAATTGAAGGTTGGAGTTTCGTCCCTAAACCCAAACTACTGCCGGTGGATTTGGTGTCCTAGCTTCGCTAAGTTTCGCTGCTGCTGACTCTGATTGGTGGTTGCAACTCAGGGATTCCCCGAAGCTGCAACGTAAAGGTATATTGTATTTATTTAAATCTTGCATTGATTCATCATGTTACCGCTGGTACCAGCATCGTTATCCTGGGACTGGTACCTATTTTGCGGTTCCGTGGGAAAGCGGTTCGCCGTTCTCCTGCGGCACGCCCTCCTCGGTGCCATTTGTACAGTGGCGCAGGGGCGGGGTGTGACAGAATCCGACCAGATAATCTGGGGTTTCCATGTCGCTATCGTCCACCAATGTATCCTGAGATTGATCTCGATGTTGGTGGATTGGACAGCAGGGAACACGAACCATCGATCTGGTGATTTTCAAGAAGATCTTGCAATATGTAAGGGGATGACTTTTCGATTTGTGGATCGAGCACCACGTCATGTATGGAGATGTGCGCTGGATATCTCGATCTTTGTAAGCATCGAGTTCAACCTTCACTTGAAGTATTACCTGATATTCGACCAAAGAGTGTTGAGATGTCTTGTGGATCTAACACTAGGTGTAGTAGTTTGGAAAAGACTTCTTTGTCGGCACCTGGTCCCGAACAGATGTCTGGGGTTTGGCCACTTTAGGAATTCTTCGGGGAGTTGAAGCCGTCGTATTCCTCTTTTCTAACTGGATAGGAGGAATAGCTGACGAAAATTTATTTCTTGTTGTCCTCGCGGCTCCGTTCTCGATCCCATCTGGTATTGGGGAAGACAAGATTGGAGTTGCGGTGAAGACAGGGAAAATGATAGATCCGACTTGAGTCCAAATGAACGCCCACTGAGTAGGATCTCCCAGGCCAGGACAAATGTGAACATTGTTGTCGGAAAACCTTGAACTTGAAGCCATCTCGGCGAAACCTTGAGCACCAAGCTCTCCTACCTGGAGCGCCACTGTCGACGGGTTGTATCCATAGACCGTATTCTGAAGGTATTGGGATACGCTGGTACAAGGATCTACACGAAACGACATCAAACACACAGTAGACAATGATTATACTGGTTCAGGCTTCTCGTAAGGTAATAGCCCTACTCTAGTTTATATGAGATTATGACGAAAACCACAGATATTACAATAGAGAACAACAGAAAATATAGAGTACCGACGAGATCCCTATCGAGAACCACTCGACGAGAACCACCCGACGAGATCCAGGCGGCGAGCTGTCTTTAAGTCCTCTGGATTGCCTCTGCTATGTTGGTAGCTTACGCTATGATTCGATGATTCCGAACCCCCGGGAGGCTTTGTATTTATACCGTAGATTGCATTCGCTTCCAAGTAGAACTCGGAGAGTACTCTTAGCCCATAAAATCACAGAGATTGTATCTTTCTCGAATGAGCTCTAACACTTTCTATTCAGGATACAATTTTCCTGTCATTAGCCAAATTTTATAATGTTAAGATAACTTTCTCGTATCGTAAGGGTATATCGTATCTGTATACTTCACAACCCAAGAATAGAAGGTATGTCTTATCTGTAACCCTGACAGTATCTAGACATATTTATTAGGATGTGTTTAGGTGTCCAGATTCATGACATCAAAATATATTCTGTATTAGTTGATACCATACGCTTTGTTGCGGGATATGTGGATGAATACATGTTATATATTATAAAAATAATAGATATATATATTTAAATAATGTAAAAATGATGTAAAGATAATGATTTGACATTACTTGCATATTGAATTCTAAAAATACAACAAAATTGGAAAGATATGTTATGTTTGCAGAATATTTAAAATATTATAGATAATAATTGTTAATAGGTGATGATGTGACACACTTGTATATGATTTAAAAAACTTTAGATAATAATTGTTAGTGGGTCATGATATGATATATTTGTATGTTGAGTTTTAGAAGTTAGTAGATATAATATAGATTAGGATGGAGAGAGTACTCGCTACCGTGTCGTTGAGTTAAGATTTTTAATGCGGTTACAATGTTATTTCACTGATTTTGATTAGTAAGTACGCGGTACGCCCCCGTGCGCGTCCTGGCGATTCATGCGGATGAGGGGCTTTCTTCTGCTACAGTGCTACTCCGTGCACTGCTGGCCCCGCTCCCATTCAATGGGCTCATGCTACTGTGCCAGAGTCCCGAAACGCACGAACACGGAAGCGTACGTACGTGGCCGGGACCGGACTGCACAAACCCAAACGTGTGACGCTGCCATTCTGCGTGAACGAAGTACTTACAAGTACTACTCCTACATTCTTTTTTTTCTAAACAAGAGCCGGATTCAGCAAGGAAATAAATTAACAATTGAGATGACTCATTGGGAACGGAGGAGTACGTTGATCGGGGAGGACCGCGCCGAGCCGAGCCGTGCCATTTCTCTTTGTTTCTTGTGCACGCTCGTCGATGGCTTATTAAACATTTCTCATAGCACACGGGCTATTGTCCAGTGATGCGATGCCCACTTTGTCAGCAGTACTCGCCTAGATTTTGATCTGTTTCGAAAAAAAAACTGGAGAGTGCACGTACTACGGACGTGCCAAGTCTTTCAGTATTAGCTGCCGTTTCAGGACTCGAAGTCGAAGGCATCAAGCAAGCAAAAGCTCCGTTCCCGAAGTAGGAAGTTACTACTCTACGTAGCACTCATTTAGCACCATTAGGTTAGATCATTTTTTTAATTTTAGTTGTCAATTTTTAATTTAAAATTGGTTAGATTCTTTTTCCAAGTATTTGATTGCTGTGAAACCATTAAAATGATGAAAATTATAGAAATAACTCAAATCAGTGTATGAATATGCTTATATTAAAGAATGAATTTAAATCTTAAACACCTCTACACGTGCAGGTGTGCTGCGTACGTGCCGTTGCACATCTCATCAACTTAGAAGCTGGCTTTAATTTGCAGTGCGTTTTACGCCCCAGCTTGCTTGTTTAATCTCTGTGTCTTTTGAATTGGGCAACTTGCGTTCTGTATCGGTGTATCCGATCCATTTGCTGTACTGATTGGGGATTTTAAAATGTGCCGATCTGATTCGGTGCGCGATATACGTTGCTTGACCCGCAGTTTACATTTCGATTAATATTCTTGTGACCCTCCTTATTCCGTATTGCAAGTTGCTTGCTTTCAAACTCAATGCATGGTCTTTTTTAGAACGCAAAAGTCTCCCATGTGAAAATACGAAATAGTTTGAATTTCTTAAAACATTCTCTAAACTCCAGCAAGCTATCACCTTTTTATAGAAACACAATACAAATGTAGACACTCACAATACGCATACACTCATCTCTATAAACGCACACACGCATACCCTATGCCTCGCAGTCGAGGGGTACGTCGCCTACCATTGAAAAAATAATTAGCCGTAAATACATGTACACGTGTCAAATCTAGAATTTAAACCCGTCTCGCAGTCGAGGGGTACATCGCCTACCATTGAAAAGATAATTAGCCGTAAATACGAGTACTCGTGTCAAATCTAAAATTTGAACATTGGTGAACTGGTTCCATCAGAAGAAACCTAACCAGTTATGCTACACTCTCTTTTCGCTAGCTATCATCCTTTTTAATATGCAATGCATCCAGTTTCTACAATTCTTTTGACTATTCATGTTTTCTTGAAATATTTATACAGATAGACAACACATATAAAACACGTTTAAAAGAATTTTGATGACAGATTTAACGGTATTATTTACACTTTGTTTAACTAATTAAATAATTAATAAATGATATTGGTAAATTTTGAGGAATGAAAGTTAAATGTGTCATATATTAAAATAGAGGTACTCAATCAATACTTCGTTCAACCTAAAATAAATTCAAATTTCACATATCAGCTATCACACCCCTACCAGTATAAAACTAAAAGTATTGAAATATTTCTACTTTATCAAATCAAATACATTTATTTCTCTCTTTATTTACTTTGAATGCATTTATCTTCTAATTTTATAATCTTTAATGTAATAATTACTTAAAAAATTTTAATTTGAGATAGCGGGAATAGACAAAAATGAACTTATTCTGACCTACAGACGGAGTAATTCACCAAGAGCCCGTTGAGTAGAGAAAAAAAATATATTACGGAGTACTACTGTATTTGTTCCTCATACAGTACGCGCAGCTGAACACCGGAGAGGAGTAAAAAAATACTGAAGCCTCGTCGGCGACTCTGTCCTTTCACGCCGAATCCTAACCCACCATTAATGGCGTCGGCTCGAGCTCGGCCATATATGGTAGGGGAGCAGTAGGGGGCGGTACGCGCGAGCCGCCGTTCGTAAGACTGCAGCTTCCATCTCCTCGCCGCCTGAGGATCCGAGGGGCCGGTGAGTAGGCGGCGGCGGCAATGCTCACGTGCATCGCGTGCTCCAAGCAGCTCGCCGGCGGCGCGCCGCCGCTGCGCGAGCAGTCCGAGGAGGACGACGACGACCATGCCGCCGCCGTCGCCAGAGGCGCCGGCGAGTGCGCCACGCCCAGCACGAGGCAGACCATCAAGGCGCTCACCGCCCAGGTTGGTTACTGCGCCGTCTGGGCTTGGAGTTCTTGAAATGCCCCCCTTCCCGTGCCCTTTTGATTCCTTGATCACAAGGAAAAAAAAACGGGAGTTGAAATTTGTGTTTGGTATCTAGTTAATAAATTGCGTTCCTTTTTGATCAAATGTATCTTAAACTAGAGCGAATTTATCAACTTTGTGGGTTTGGGGGTATTGGGACGAAACAATTTCGCCAAAATCTTGGGGTTTCTGGGAATGTTGATACAAAGAAATAAAATGTGACTTGGATAATTTCTCCCCATCTGTTTGTTGGTTAAGCACTCGATTTTTTTTGAACCTGCGGGATGAAGCTGACGAGAGATTTTTCTTTGGGTTCAGATCAAGGACATGGCGCTGAAGGCGTCGGGCGCGTACCGGCACTGCAAGCCGTGCGCTGGCTCGTCGTCGTCACCGGCGGCAGCGGCGGCGTCGCGGCGGCACCACCCGTACCACGCGTACACGGACTCCGAGGTGGCTTCCGGGTCCGACCGCTTCCACTACGCGTACAGGCGAGCCGGCAGCGGCGGCGGCGCCATGTCTAGCGGCGACGCCACCCCGTCAGTGAGCGCGCGCACCGACTTCCTGGCCGGGGACGAGGAGGAGGGGGAGGAGGAGGAGACGACGGCGCGCGGCAGCGAGGACGAGGAGGCGAAGGAGTGGGTCGCCCAGGTGGAGCCCGGCGTGCTCATCACCTTCCTCTCGCTGCCACAGGGCGGCAACGACCTCAAGCGGATCAGATTCAGGTGAGGTTTTGTGCTCATCTCTGACAAAAGCTTGCATTGCAGTAGAAGAGCGTGTTTGATTCATCTTTACAAACAAGTAATGCTTTGAGGTATTTTGGTTCAGATTTATCATATGTCCTTTGAAGGGCAAATCCTTTATTTATTTTATGCCAATTTAATGTTTCACTGTCTTCTTCCTTTCCTATTGAATTTGCTGGAGCCCCCATCTCTGTAATGATTTATTGAAGAACTGTTCTAGGGGAATAGAGGGAAATTGTTGGAGAAAAAAAAAAGCCCCCAAAACAGTAGTAGCAGTTACTTATGGGTAAATGTTTCATAATTGCTCAAAAGTACCATCTCCTTGGAAAATTGAAGAACTTGTTTCAACACAATTTTGATTGAGCCTCAGTAATATGCCTGGTCAAATGAGACAAATATGCACTTTATCTTGCTTTTGGCCATTGTTCTTTTGTTTCTTTTCTGCCTTTGCTTTCACTGGAAGTTTGGAATTGGGAAAATTGGAATTGACAAAAGGAGTGTCCAAGTCTCCAAGATAAGCATGAAGAAAAGGATAAATTTGTAACACTCTTTCAAAACGGAACAGTTCAAAATAAAATATAATTCCTAGCTTTCTTAACAAATATTTTTAAAAAACAAATCCCTTTAGGTTTCTGTATGATTACATGGTGCTGTTAAAGTTGAACTGGAATTAGAAGGAATTTTTTGAGAAGTACACATTGTAGATATCTAAATTTGGGGGCACTGTGCGAATCTCAACATCTGCAGGTTCTCTGCATAACCCACAGGCCTTCAGCAATTCCAAGAGATCTCTCTTTGCATATAAGTATTTTATGTTCTTTTCTTTATTTTCTTGGGAAAAGATACCACTTCTATGGTCAGCCCTCAGCTGCCACAAAGAGTCATTTTAGATGCTTTCCCATGCAGTTTAGCGTATTTTTTCTCCCTAATATACAGTCGAAACGTCACACTGTGCTGTTTGAATTGCATGGGGCAACGGGTATGAATGTGATTCCCAAAAAGTGCATCCGGTTAATCACTCACATGCTGCTACAGGACTAAATCTGGATCTGTCCGCCTGTATGCTACAGAGTTTATATAGAGGAGTGGAGCTTTTAGAACATATACATTAGAGGAGTAAATAAGTACATCAGTCACCATTGATACTCTACTAATACTAGGATAGCTCTGTAGCCCAGCTTACATAGGCTTGTTGTATCCATCTCATACATTTTAGTCGTAGTTCTGTTGTTCTGCTGTAGGAGCAGATTATAGGGTTTATTGACCAGAGTGACCCACCACCCCCACAACGTCTCTTCTATTCAGTAGTCTTAAGTAGGAAACAATTAAAGAAGAGAACTGAAATTCTTTTTTGGGAGGGAACCAACTGGTGGTGCTCTCTCTTCTTTGCCCTTATATAAGAGAGAAATGGTATAGTTGCTTTGGTGTCTCACTAATTTAATATAGCTGGGTCCCTCCACCCCTCCTGCTTAACGGGGGAGCCATCCAACCTAGATCTTTGTATGTAGATCTTATAAATTACTACTCTTTAAACCTGATGTACACATGATAATAGGAGAAAAGAATGCTAGTGAAATTTTATTACAAACAATTTCTAATATTTTTGAGAAAATCCAAGAAATACCATTGATAAGCACCCAATTCTAAGAAATGTCATCGATAAGTACGAGTTACATGAAATGCCATTGTACAAGCGAATTTGTCCTAGAAATGTCATCGCCGTTAGGGTTCCATCCATCTTGCGCTGTAAGTGCTATTAGATGAACAGTGCATTTAATGGCACAGGATGGACGGAACCCTAACGACGATGGCATTTCTGAGACAAAATCGCTTGTACGATAGCATTTTATGGAACTTGCATTCGTCGATGGTATTTCTTGGATTTAGGTGTTTGTCAATGGCATTTATTGGATTTTCTCTTTTTATGGATATGGGGTTCGTAAAACTATTTCTCAGATCTGTAGGTATTACAGTGTGATAAAGTTTTTTTTTGATATATTTCTTTTGGTGTGCTGCTTTGATTGCCTGCCAGTCTGCTGGTGGTAGGGTCATATAGCTTCATGGAGAGAGTGTGTAAAATGAAGGAGTGTTATTATATGGAGTGAAGACAAGCTTGGTTCTGGTGCATTTCTAGTACCTATTTTCTATGTTCCAGATCTAGGCAAGGAGATGCTTTTTAATGTATGAAAATTGTTCGTGCTCCAGAAAAAAATTACTTGTTGATCTATTTTCCGCTAATTGTTTCCTTGAGTGAGACATCAGTAACAAATAAGTAGTTGTGTTAATTTATCAATGGAAAAAACATAACCTCTTGAATATTCACTGACAATAAGAAATTAAGTGTTCCCCATAAAAAATAAAATAAAATAAAATGTGCATTAGAAAGTTGCGAGATGAACGCATCAGTGAGTGACTGACCTATTTGTACCCCTTTCTGGTATAACTTCAGTCTCAATCCTTCTATTGCATGTTGTCCCTAGAGAAAAATTAGAAATTACTGTTGGACATACACCATGGATATCCTATTGTTATTTACTTTAGAAGTAATCAGTTTGGTTTATCCATACTCATTAAAGTTAGGTACTTTGCCCATGGGGCATCCGCATAAAATTTTTCAAGGAGTGGATATGTTTACTCGAGAAATATTTAAATAGTCCGATTTCAAGATCTGTCTTTAGTGTCTTTGGAGCTAGCGAGGGTAGGCTGAAGATTACATGCTCTATCATTTCAATTTGGTGCTATGCTTCTCTCTTTTTTGTTTTGGTCAATATTGGTTGCCTACCATGCCTTACTGACTTACTATGTCTGCCTACCCATTTTCACTCTCGATGAAAATATTAAGATTAAGTGTTCCCTTTTCTCTGGCTTGTTTGACAATGTGCTTACTAGTGAGTTATGATGCATGATAGCCGTGAGATATTCAACAAATGGCAAGCGCAAAGATGGTGGGCCGAAAATTATGAGAAAGTCATGGAGCTTTACAATGTTCAGAGGTTTAACCAGCAAACTCCCCTTCCTACTACTCCAAAATCTGAAGATGAGGTACAAGATCCTTGTGATGTAACTAATCTTTCTTGCTATTCTTATGATTTACAAAATGCCTTCTGATCTAGTCTACCTGCTTTGCATTCCATGCATATCATACAGAGCTTGAAGGAGGATATACCAGCAACACCACCACTCAATAGTGAACGTCTACCCCACACTTTGCACAGATCACTAACTGGTGGTAGAACAACTGGGTATGCACAACCAGATTCTCTTGAGCATCAGCACAACCTTGGTAATGGTCATCGCCAACAGCACTATCACCGCCACACTGGACACCAGTGCTATGGTTCAGTTGGGCTGGTATCAACACCTAAGTTATCAAGCATTATTGGAGCAAAGACAGAAACTTCATCAATGGATGCATCAATGAGGTCAAGCTCATCTCCTGAAGAGGTGGATCGATCTCGTGAACTTTCAGTCTCTAAAAGCAATGCAAGTGACCAAGAGAGAGAATGGGTAGAAGAGGACGAGCCTGGTGTATACATCACCATTCGGGCCTTACCTGGTGGTATTAGAGAGCTCCGACGGGTCCGGTTCAGGTTTGCTACTTTTACTTGTTATTGCTTGTTTGGTCAGATTGTCACTGTTTTAGCACAATTCTATTTCAGTCCATCAAGGCTTAATGGCTTATGCATTGCGAAGATATCACCACTCAAGTACTCAAGTAGCCAATTAATCTGGTAGTTCAGCAGCACTTTCAGCCAAAATGACTAGAAAGATTAATTGTTGGGAGAGAATAGAAGATTGGATCCGAGACACTTTAATGACAAATAACTGATGAAGTACTCAAGCAACAATATTTTGACTGCACCATCGTTCAGTTAATCAAAATAAAAAAAATGAAATGTGACATGTAACCATAGTAAAATGGATCTGGAAACCTCTATAGCAAGAACGCAAGAATCAGTTAGTTGGCAGAGATTCATGAGCATCTGCTCATTTGGTTTCGCAATACACTTAGTCATTCCTCTAAAGAATATGTATTTATCTGTTTTGGCTGTTCTGCGTGCAGCCGGGAGAAATTCAGTGAAATGCACGCCAGGCTATGGTGGGAAGAGAACCGGGCAAGGATACATGATCAGTATCTCTGAGAAGACATGCTAATTATGTATCAGCAGATTCTTTACCAGTTCATTTCATTGCAATTTGACCACCAGAGTCCATTCAACTTACAGTTCGGTGCAATTGACCGCCGTCTCCTGGAGATATTTGATTTTGAAGTGCTTCTTCTTTCACCCTCCTCCAGCGTGTACATCACACACTAACATCATATCGTCAGGAATTACTCCCAGGCTGTGCAAAAATTGGCCGAGGAACACTGCTTGCATGTGTGGATGTGTGAGCTTTTAGTGTTTATTCTTGATGTCTAACATTTAATTTGCTCCTGTTTATGCGGTAATCCGCCTGTTTCTCTCCAATGCATTGTCACAAAATTTATACGGTTTGGTATAACTGCTAGATTATTTACTTCTCAGCGAAAGAAAAAAAATGAAAGGAAAAAAGGAAGCCTTTGGAAAGCAAAGGCGTTTGTACCATCAGCTGATGTTTCAGATTCTTTCCTTCTTTTTCTGAAGGCGGTATTTCAACTTTCATATTCCAGTTTATTGCACACTTTGCTTTATGATTATATTTGTCGTAATCATGCACACCAAAAAACTGCGGAAAGCTGCATCATTACTTCATTAGTTCATTACCGTATTGCAATAGCTAATGGCTTCACATTAACAGATTCCAGATATAATAGTGCTAGTCTCAATCAAGGTAGTAATGATTTTTCTTAAATATAAAGTTATTGCTATACACCAAGGACATGTTTCTTCTTTTTTTTTTATTAGAAGGTTTCTTGGCGCACAACGTTTCGAGTTTTCAACAATCATCGGGATGCAACAATCACATACCTGCCAGCCTCCCAGAGAAACAATGCACTAGGACTGTAGCAGTGCAAATATGCAACTGGGCTGCAGAAAAAGGCAGCTTTCAAAAACAGATATTTTTTAAACACATATTCGTTATAAAGTAAACACAATTTCAAAATGAAGTTTTTTTTCCAAAATAATGTTCAGATTTTGAATACATTTTTTTTAAAAAAAAGACAATGAAGCAGAGAAGCTAAAAATGGAAATTATGTGCGGTATTTGAACCAGATTCCAACCAAACTTGAAGGACAAAACTTATTTCAGTCATTTCTTTCCCATTTATGTGCAATTCACAGGAAGTACAAATGCAACACCATTATTGGAAAGATTAAGGAACCCTGAACACTAATGCATCCATGATCCATCCCAATCAAATGACGTTGGCAAATCACTTTGGATAATCAGATAAACATTGTCATTCCTCCGGGACCTAACATTCTTGTCTTTAATTTGTCAGTGTCATGCTCCAGGAAACATAAGCTCTGAGCTTATGATTGCATTCACTGTCCTGAGACACGAGTACTTCTGTCATGGACTTGTGTGTTATTTCAATATCAACTGGCATTATTTTATCCATAAAATTCAGAAACCGATGGCCATCTCCATATGCAATGACAAGAAATCAATTGTGATGTCCAAGTTCAACTGAACTGTCTAAAACCAGCAGCACGGTTCAGAAAGTGAAAAACTAATACGGGGACCAACACAAATGCTTTGATGAAGAAATTGGTCTAGAATGGGAGAAATATAGAATTCTACATTTCTACTAGTCAGGAGCAGATAAATGACTTGTACTAGACTTTGATCATCAGGAAAGGAGGTAATATGCATGTCATCCATATAGTTATATTTTTTTTAAAATAATGATATGATAGATTAATATGTGATAATCACTCTATAAACATGTATGTCAAATTCGATCTCCACAAGTCGTGAAAAAGAAACAAATTAAACCTTAATTAATATATGTGTGCTCACATTCATATTTGTTCCTCTTGTTACAACTTATAGAAAGTCAAATTTAAACATACACGTTTGTAGAGTGGTATATCACATATTAATTTATCTTGTTAAGTTTTTCATAGCTATTTAAATGACATAAAAAAGAGAGAACATCCTTGAGAGATTAAAAGAGTTTCCCTAAAGAAATATACCTGCAAAATAAAAAAGGAGGTTCTGAAGTTTCTTAAGACCAGTTGTCCATCTATTTCAGAATACAATTGTATAGCTCTACAGCCACGGCACACACAAGGTTAGCCAGCTAGCTAAACTATTTTTGGAGATTAAACGAAGAAAACTCCAGATGATTCATCATAGAGTGAATTCCACTTTGAATCACCTCTTCGTAGATTTACATTGGACTATCTCTAGTCCAATCTTTTCATTTTGAAGTAGCTAAATTTACGTTTGTTTTATTTTGGATCACCCAAAACCACTTACTTGACACATCAACGACCTCGAGGACGTTGGCCTCGTCATGCTAACGAAATCCTCCACCTATAAGCAGGCCATACCTTTGTCGAAGTATAAGATGAAGATGGCTAAAGAAAAGAGTCAAAGGTGATCCAAAATACAATAAACGTAAAATTAGCTAGTCCAAATAGCTTGTTTGGTTGGGAAGAGTTTGTGAGAGGGAATAGGAGTTTATGAGATTTGAGCATTATAATCTTAGTTTGGTTGGAGGACGTGGAAATTTCGGAGGGATTGGGATGAGGAATTAATTGATCCAACTCCCACCGATCCCATCCCGAGAAAGCATGGTAATTCAGTGAAGAATATGTTTTAAGTGAAAGATAAATACATCTCCGCCGTTCATTATGACTTATGATATAATTTTCCACCTCAAAACTCAATCACCAAATGGAGGATATGAATTTCCTCATAAACATTCTTTCTTATTTCTCTGTAGCAACCAAACAAGTGATTGGGATTAAAAATCAAATTCTCATATTAATTCCCTACAACTCCCACAGCTAATTCCATGCCCCTTTCCAATTGTTGCCAAACAGATCCAAAGTGAAAAGATTGAATTAGCGGTGATCCACAATGAAACAACAACAATAAAAGAGGATCAAAGTATAATTCGCTGTTCATCATATTCACAAGTAGTCAAATCAAGTGACCAATTAACAAGCCACAAGTCCACAATACCCTCAAGTTGCAAGTCACCAAGACTGCAAGTACCAATCTCTTTTACATGAACAGACTATAGTTTGTTTGCACTGGACCCAACGAAGCCAACACTTTTTTAAAAAAAATAGGGAAGATGATTATATCGCTTATGGCCGCGCGATCTCCAAAGGCTCACGTAAGACGTGACCGGCGCCACCTTTCCCAGCCTCCACGCCGTTATCGTCGCCGTCGCCGCCGCCGTCATCGTCGTCATCGTCGTCGCGGCAATCTCCCCTGACCAGAGGCATGTAACGCGGCTCCTCCGGGTACAGCCTGCACAGCCGGAGGTAGAGCGCGACGACGAGCACGACGGTGCCGGACAGGTACCAGCTGAACTCCAGGTTGACGAGCGCCTTGGCGCGAGCGAGCGCGGCGCCGCCGTCTTCCGCGCGGCACCGCGCGACGTCGTGCCCGTCCTCGTGGCTCAGGAAGCAACCCTTGGGGAGGAGCGCCGGCGTCCACAGCATGACGCCCATGGCCAGGAACCACACCCCCTGGAACACCAGGCTCGCCGACCGCACAAGGCTCACCGCGAAGCTCCTGGGCGCGGCCACCCCGAGCACCGTCGCGGCGAGCGTGACGGCCACGACGCCCTGCAGCAGCAGGTGGTACTGCCCCTCCACGCCCGTGTGGTCCGCGGAGTGGAGGTGGAACAGCATCAGCTGCTGCGCGAACGCCACGGCGGCGACGAGCTGCGACACCGCGTCGGCGCGCGGCGCCCGGGCCACGTCGAGGACGACGGCAACGGCGGCGTAGACGAGCAGCGCGAGTGATATGGACGCGTGCTCGAAGTTGTGGAGGTGGTCGGACGGCACGGTGCCGTCGACGTCGAACGGCTGGTGCCTCGCCGGGCCGATGACGAGCTCCATGAGGATGGATGCGACGGCGCCGGCGATGACTAGGACGAGCTCGAGGTAGCGGGCTCGCCGGACGGGGAACCAGACTGGCGCGACGTAGGAGGTTGGCCTGAGCAGGAAGAGCCTGATGTGGTTGTAGAGGTGCCACAGGCCGACGAGGAGGAAGCCGACGCCCGGCGCGACGTGGCCGACGAGGGTGCCCATGGCTGTTTGACACTTCACTGTGGAGGAAGAAAGGAGAGGAGACGAGAGCTGAGGCGGCGACAAGGGGTTTGAGGCTTTCGGTGGGTTTTAAGACGGGTTGCAACTTGGAAGGCTTGACGACGATCATTCTCACGTTCTGTTGAGGCGGCGTTCATGTGTTTACGAACTTGTTGGTTTTGGGGCAAATTCAACATGTGCCCGTCATGGTCCGTTAGGAAAGTCATTTCACAAGTCACAACTATAAGAAAGTCTATTCACATTTTTATAACTTGGGCGTGCCATTTAATTTGTTACAATTTTGACAGTGTAGTAATCTGCCGTATCATCTAGAAGTATTGTTCTCACATATGACGTGAAAACAACAAAGATTTGGCTATATAATAACTAATCGTCGTTGTCAGGAAAGTGTTTTCATCCCTCCAAATGTTATCTCCTTGTTTTTTTATGTCATCTAAATAGTTGAAAAAATTTCAAAAAATTAATAGGATAGAATAATATAAAATATACCACTTCATAATAAACACATGTAAGTTCAAATTTGACTTATACAAGTTGTAACAAAAATAACAAAATATAACTGTAAATGTACATTAACTAGTTTCAGTTTAATTTATTTTTTTGTTACAACTTGTACAAGTCAAATTTAACCTTACATGTTTGTTGATTGATATATCTCATATTAACCTATTTTGTCAAAAAAAATTTAATTTTATTTATGATTATTTAGGTGGCATGTAAGAAACGATGGGATGTTCTATCGAGAGATGAAAATCCATCTCCGTGTTGTCCATAACTCGAGACTATGAATGATTATATGCATTTATTGTGATGGCTTATATGCTTATGGAATTACAAATGGCATCTCAATATATATTGACAAATATTTTTTAGGGCGGCTAGCAAACCCTAGCTGCCGCCGCACCAACCCCTCCTTCGTCTCACCGCCACCAAGTGAGCGACCAGACCCCGACGTGGCGAGCCACGATGGCGGTGGCAGGACAGAAGGTCATCCGGCGTACCTAGATCTACGCGGGAGAGAGGGGCACTGCGATGACTGACAGTGACCACGACTGCGCAGCGACAATGCGTACCGGCGGTGGTAGTGAGCCAGCAGAGGCAAGCTGATGGCAAGGTGTTAATGCCAAAATTTGGTAAGACTCTTTAGTGGATTCGGTTAAGGAAAGATCATAATCAGCTAATGAAAAACTTATCCAGAAGAGACCGAGTTTGAGAAGGAGTCACGAAGACCATGACATGGCGGCTTGAGTTTATCTATTAATTAGGCAAGTTTTGTATTTAGGAAAGTTTGTGTCATGTTTGATGAGGACTTTATATTTTTTCTTTTATCTTTAGGAAAAAAAATTGTGTCGCGTCCAATTAGGACTCTTATTGGCCTATGGATATAAATATGTACACCCGGGGTCTTTGTAATCTATTTCTCGATCAATACAACTACTCTCGGCGCATCACCACCCTCTTTTTCGAGGTTTTTATTTATCACCGGCGAAAATTGGCACCTGACGCGGGGCTGCATCAGCTTCAATCTCCGGCAAAGGGGTAAGCCTTACGTTCCGCTGGCCCCGGTGAATATATCGACTACATTGGTGTTGTTCAAAGCTACATCGTTTCGACCTCTTGGATTGCTCTGGTTTGATTAATATATTTGCCTACTTGATATTTCGATTCTATCTTTAATAGCATTGTATTTAGAGATGCATCGGTTTAGCTGTGACTGTCTCGGTTAGGTCTGATCTTCTGTCTTAGCCAATATATCTCTACAATCACAATGATGTTTTAAATAGATTTGTTATATCCATCACATTAGACAGATTTATCAGCTCATTGAGTATTAGATTATTATATACAATCTCGTGCTGCATCTGTTAGGTTCGATCTACTAGATTGTTGTTGATAATCTAAGTCTTGTTAAGCCGATAGGTTTATGCTAATGTTTCATTGGAGGGTTAGCCGATCTTATCCGATGTGTTAAATTTCTCTTTAATGGTTTTACTGTCTTGGTTAAATTTAAATACATGACCACCTTGAAAATCAATCAAAGACTCGATTGTTTAGACCTTATACTTTCTTTCATACTTAGTGCTGCATCAATTCGGTTTGACCTACTAAGTCGTGCTTGTAATTGTAAGAACTAACTTGCTCTTTGATTGCCGATAAGGATAACATCGGGGTTTCAGCTGATGAATTATTTAGACAACGTTGCATTGGCTTATAAGTATTACATACAAGTTGGTTTTAGCCGATGACAGCAAAGGCTTCATTGATTATTTAATCATTTGGATTTAACAACATCGGATCTCCAGTTGATGTATACTTTAACCATCGGATCGACATTTATTCTATCATATCATTATTGGCCGATTGGTTTCTATTGAATTATATTGTTGTATTATTACAAGTTCTTACTACTTGTCCGATTGCTTTTATATCATTTATCCAAGTGTCAGAATTTACATCGGACATATAGCCGATTGCTCAAATTCATATCGACATTGGCTAGTATCGCTACATCGGCTAGTATTGCTCCATCGGCTTGTTAGCCAATTGGCTATTTGATCATCAATTTATATATCTTGTTAGTTGCAGGATCGAACTGACTGGCACACCCGCATTTCATCAATATTTTAGGACCTGCACTGGAGCTAAGCAGATCTTCTAGGCCTTCATGTGTTTCAACATGGTTCACGTCAACGTAGATTTGAAACTATCGGCTAGACGCGGATTTTTCGTCAACATAAGGTGGAGGCAGCGAGGAAGATGGCGGAGTTAGAGCAAGTAGCGGCAAAGGGGGAGTCGGCATGGGGCGGCAAGTTGCGGTTGGCCGGAGGCGATGGTGTCGGCTGGTCTGGCCTCGCCAAGTCCAGATCCGGACATCCTTGGTTGGATCTGGCAAGGGAGAGGTCTCCCTCGATGGCAGGAGTAGTGGTGGTGTAGGCGGGAGTTGGAGTCAGGGATGGTTTACGGTGTAGGCATAGGGGGTGTGGCGCTGATGTTGCTGTGCCGAGGTAGTTGGCATCGACTAGAGTGGCCAATGGAGCGGCTGCCTAGTGAGGCCGCTTGTTGAGGTGGTTTTTGGAGTTGGAGAGGTTGGCTGGTGCTGTCCGTTGGTTGGAAGGCCGTGGGACACGACAAACATCGACACGGATGGTGGCCCTGTGGACGGCGAGTGGGTCTCATTTAACTGGCTGGACCTCCTCACTTTCCTTGAGCTCCTCACCCTCTAATGGCCGATCTGCTTCCAGCTTTAGTCGTGGGGACCTTCAAGGCAAGAGGAGAGGCTTCGGTTTGGTGGATGGACTATGTTTGGCAAAGGACGAGCAACCATCGAAACCTACAACGCTTTCAAGAAACTTGCGGTAAGTAAGGTGTTTGAGATGGTGGAGTTGTGGTGCACAACGCCTCCTTGGTTCAACAAAACAATGGTGTGATGGAGTGGAGTCGGAGCTGTTTGGCAAGTTTGGCAACGATAACCCTCGATGGCTTTTGTGTTAATGTTGAGGGGTGTTGTGTAGGTGGCTTTCGTTGCATAGTCGTACGCTTGGTTGTTGGGACGGAGTCGGAGCTACTAGTTTGGTTGCAAGCTCGACAAAGATAACCCTCAATTTCCTTCATGTCGACGGTGTTACGGTGGTTTCGGAGCTAGTGGTTGGCAGATGGTGGGAGCTTTGGGCGTAATCCTTGCCCCGGTCTTGATTGGGGTTGACGATGACGACGCTTGTGGGTGTCATTCTTCTTCTTAAAGATGTTGTTATTTTTCTTCCCATTTTTCTTCGGGTGAAAACCTAGTTCCATTGTTTGGACGGGCGTTGTATGCGTCCTTAACAATGTTTTCCTCCTTGGAGGCCTTGTCTTGAAGTTTCTGCCCTGACTTTGTGGTTGTTCTGGTGGTTTAGGCAAGGTGTCAGAGCTTTCCTTCTTGCACTGGGGCCTCAGTAGTTGTTTGCCGTAAATTTTTACCTTGTTCTCTATGTGGTTTTTGTCAATTCCCAAATTAATCATGCTTTCATTTGATTTTCGGGCCCGATTTTCCTCATAAATTGGGCCAAATCTCTTCTTAAATAAAAACAGAAACTTCCTATACTCTTTTAAGGTTTACCTTAAAAAAAACCCATCTCACATTAGCTGTATATTTCTCTTTTTAGTCACCAACTTTGCAATCTATACTTAGATATGACTATTAACTTGAGTAGGCAATCTTTTACATATGCTTGAATACTGTTCTACTGTTGGAGGCATTATATCAAACACCTCGAAAACACGTGCACGTGCATACCTACTGAACGCGTAGGGGTGTACTCCGAGTATCCCATTTTCAATTCATAATATTTTGGCTATGTAGTACCTATGCCTCGTTGATATGTACTTCATCTATTTCATATTATAAGTCATTTGATTATTTTTGTCAAATTTTTTTAGGTTTGATTAAATTTATAAAAAAATAGTAACATTTATGGCATCAAATTAGTTTCATTAAATTTAATATTGAATATATTTTGATAAGATGTTTGTTTTTATTGAAAATATTATTATATTTTGCTACAAACTTTATTAAACTAAAAAAATTTTGATTAAAAGAAGTCAAAGGACTAATAATATAAAACAAAAGGAAGTATTTGATAATAGATTTTATAGCACACAATATAAATCACAGCTTAGCTAGCTTATTCTTCAGATAGACCTAAGCAATGTAACCATGCACGCAGGAATCGCGCGCTTACTCGAAAGTAAACGTCTAGATCAATCCAGGAACTTTTCTTTAAGTTAATGTAGGAGAGATTTAGATGAGGACGCTAACACTTTCCAAAAAGCCCTAGCTAGTTAATTTTTGAGATAGGTATCGAGCTAGTTAATCCCTTGGAACAAGATTCTGTGTGCTGCTCAGCAGAGAGACCGCGGTTTTGCTCACCATTTCCAGTTTTCCCTTGATCAACGGCTGCCTTTTCTGAATAAAGATCGGCTGCAGCAAGTGAACTGGCTGCCACAGCTACAGCATGATCTGCAGGGTTTTTTTTAAATCTTTGATTTGCAGGTAATTGGTAGGCGTTTCCAACTCGTCCGATCCAAAGACCAATGACTAGCATCAGCAGCAGTGGTAGTAGTATGACTGCTATGTACCAGAGGAACACAGAGTACAAACTATTGTGCTTTAGTTTTTACAGTTTAAGATCTCCTTAGGAATGGAGAATTTGTTGTTGCAATTTAACTAGTTCTTTGGCTCCTTTAGAATTCATGTATTTTACAGGAATTTTACGTAAATTAGCTCGATTCGATCCTCTGAAAATCTTCTAAAATTCCTCCATTCAAAGTAAGCCGGGAGAGATAAAAACGGCCATACATCCAATTTTATTGCAAAAAAAGGCCCAAGTGACAAATGGCACTGAATCTGGAGGCCCAACAAAACCTCGGCCCAGTTTTCTGCCATCCACCAGTGCACACAAGCATTGCTGCCGCCACGTGACATCTCCTCCCTTTCTACACGTTGTCTGAGACAGGGAACACGCGTTTCTGCGACTGCGTCGCGTTCCCGTCGCCGGCGAGGGCACCGACGTCGCTGCCGCTAGGCGCCTGAAGCTGCCTGTACTCCATGCTCCGGGATTCCCCCACCCTGAGGCACAGGTACGCCGTCACGGCCCACACGCCGGCGAGCACCCAGCTGAACTGCAGGTTCGCCATCACCACCGCCCTCCGCTCCGCCTCGTCCGTCGGGCACGCCACCGCGCTCCGCATGGCGTCGCCTTCGCCCTCCATGCGGTGGCAACCCCTCGGCACGAGGGCCGGGATCCACAGCGCGAAGCCCATGACGATGAACCACATGCCCTGGAACAGCACCGACGCCGACCGCACCACCGCGACGGCGAAGCTCCTCGGCAGGACGACGGTGGCGGAGGTGGAGACCAGGGAGGCGGTGACCACGAGCTGGAGCAGCCAGTGGTAGTGCCCCTCGAGGCCTGCGTGGTCGGCGGAGTGGAACCGGAGCAGGAATAGCTCCTGGCCGAACACCGACGCGGCGAGCGCGGCCACCACGTCCCCGAGCTGCGCCTGCGCGCCGCCGTGGTGGGAGGACGAAACACCGTCGGCGGCGAGCGCCACGGACGCGTACACGGCGAGGTGGAGGTACATGGTAGCGTGCTCGAGGGCGTCCGGCTGGATAGTAAACGAGAGCAGGGGGAAGTCGACGAGCTGGTCGACGATGGCGAGCACGGAGAAGGAGAGGAGGAGGTAGAGCTCGAGGTGCTTCAGGCCGGGCAACGGCGACAGGAAGGGGAACCACGCGGCGGCGCGGAAGCCGGAGGCGCCCTTGAGCTTGTAAGCCCTGACGGTGTTCAGCGCGTGCCACATGCCGAGGATGGCGAAGGCGAGGCCTGGGACGAAGTGGCCTAGAAACGTGCCCATGGCTGATGACCTCGCGCTGGCTCACACTGCTAGCTTGTGTGCGTCCTCGTAGACGCCGGCATCGAGGTGAGGCAGTGGCGCAGCGCACTGGTTTTGTTTGGTGAGTTATATAGATCACCACCATGGTGTCGATCGGCTGCAACGGTTGTCGCCAACACTGTGAGTGGTGGCGGCAAAAGCATGCGTACGTGTTTGGAGTTTGGACTCCACTTCAGGTTTTCTTTTTCTTTTTTTGAAAGATCACTATCCATTCCAGGATTACTAGTCTAAAATTAGTGGTCGCTTGCATTGCATGAATTAAAACTGCTCGTTAATAAACAGTCGGTGACAAGAATTTACTAATTAATCACACATTCTTTTGAAAGCTAGCTAGCAACACTGAGCGAATGGGTTTGAAGATTCGAAAACAATTTTGAACCATCTGAAGTTTACAAATACTTCTTACATTTCGTTTTTTTTTCCTATGCGCGACCATTCTAGCTCTCCAGTATTAATCTCCCCCATTCTCTTCATCTTTCCTTGTAGTATCTGCTATGTCAAAATATTGCAGGATGTGGAGTCGTTGATAAACAAAAATTCAGATAGCGTGCCTCTTCAGTCTCTCTTTTAGGTTTTGATATTCCACTTGAAGGAGGAACATTCTCCGTGAGATGGGAAGAGTCCATTCGGACCGGCACATAGAAATCTCTAATGCTTTAACCACTTCACCTAATCAAATTACATAATCTTGGCATGTGCACACCACTTATGTTACAGGAATTGACAAGAGGCAGAGTTCATGTACTATAAGCCATTTGAGCCGTGCTACCAATGTGCTTCTTCATTATTAGTGCTTGGACCTAATATTGCTGGGAGCCTCGAGTAACTGCGCACTACCTAGTCAATGGTAGTGCTGGCTGCGTTCGATGCCATTTGTGAGAACTGTTGATTGATCAGTCATAGCAGTAATTAACGTTCTCCTGAAGTAGCAGATAAACAGAAAGCAGGTTCAACTTTTTTGGTATTCCTTTTTATAGAACTTTTCCTTTGGTAAACTTTAGTTGGGCTCCACTGAAATTTGTTTGTTCTGTTATGTGGATGCCATGCATTCTCTGTTACAAATTAGGTATTCGTTGTTAATTCAAGAAACCAGGTTTATTGTTCACTTTAGCCTCTTTCGATCTCTCTTTTAAAATAACACATCTCATTGTTTACTATTAGATATGATACCCCGTATATTATTTCGGACAACTATGTACATATATAAATGGCTTTAAAAAGTTGTGCAAGTTGAAGAAAAAGAAGGGACGGACAAAAGGAATTTATAGAAGACTGAATTTAGAAGACTTGAACTGGATAACTATGTGCATATAAAGGAGAAACTATTTATACTTTTGAGGGGATGTCCCCTCATTTTTTGTATTGTCACTCAAATAGTTATGAAAAAATTTAAAAAATTTTTGAGAAGGTGTATTAACATGTGATATATCATTCCACAAACACGTAACTTAAAATTTAACTTCTATATGTCACAACAAAAAAAACAAATTAAACTACAGCTAGTTAACGTATATTCACAGTCAAATTTATTTTTTTCGTTGCGACATGTAGAACTTGAATTTTAAGTTGCATGTTTGTAGAGTGATATATCACATGTTAATACATCTTTTTAATTTTTTTCAAATTTTTTTATAACTATTTGAGTGACATGCAAGCAACGAGGGGACATCCCCTTGAGAGTTTAAAATCCACTCTCCATATAAAGGAATTTTGAATTTAGAAGCCCCAACCCTCCCTTTCCCCCAAATCTGGATCTACCCTATCACCGCCAGAGCTAACCGGCGGTCTATGTGGGGGCGGTGGGGAGGTGGGTGGCAGAGGCGTGACGGTGGTGGCCGGAGGCGGCTGGTGGTCCCATAGGCTGTATCTGCCTAGGAGTCAGGGCAGAAAGGACATCCTCAGTGGCGGCAACGACGGTTGGGACGATGGCGGCCTAAGCGCCGACAAAAGGTTCTCGCCTAGGAGGAGGCGGATCAGGCGAAGGTCGATCCTGTCGGCAACAGAGGCCTGGGAGTCTGGGCGGAAAAGGATATCCTCGGCGGCGGCGGCGATGGAGGACTGAGATTTTGGCAATATATGTGGGACCCCGACAGAGGCAGTGGCCCTAGGGGTGGTGGCGAGCTAGGAGTTCGGGAAGTGAAAGAGGATCCCGACGACGACGACGGCCCTATGGGCCACGGAGGTCTAGGATTCCTACGAAGCGAAAGAGGAAGTAGATCTTGTCGGCTCACGTCTGGTCGGTTAGTTCTAACTGGACAACGACGCATGAAGGTGGGCTAACCGGCCGTACGTGGCATTAGCTCACCTGAAGCGGATGAAGATGGCACCAACAGAGGTTGGTAGCGACGGCATACTATGGACAACGATGACTAGACGACTTTCACTCGCCGAATCTGTCTGTTTCAAGAGAGGATGTCGGAAAGCAGTGGTGTGCTGAGGTTGTAGGTTTTTTTTTGTGGTTGTGTTCTCCTCCTTGTTGAGATATGAGTCTAAGTGCTTTTGTATCCTTTTGGTTGTGTATATTTTTCGTGGATATAGAGGCCTAATGAAAATCCATTATCAAAAAGAAGAAACTGTTCTATGCATGGCTAGAGAGATCAATAGTCTTCCAATACATGCGGCCGCAAAGGCTTCAACTGCGTGCACGGGGACAGTTCGAGGCTTACGCAAGGGAAGCTAATCGAGAACGCTTTAGAGGAGAGAGAACGCCGTGCCGAGTTCTAAAAGACGAGGTTTGAGAAGGCGGAGCTTGAGAAGATGGCCAACGCCGCCCGGAAGGAACAAGCCGTAGAGGCCCTTCAAGGTAGGGAAGTCTGGGTCGACGCCTACCTCGAGGGTTGTTGTCTGGTGCTCCAACGTCCTTGCGAAGAGCTGCGGGTGGTCCATCCTCCCCCTGAGAAGTCTATAAGCAGCCATCTCTCATGGATGCGGAGTACGTGCGACAAACTTGCAGAGATCGGGAAGCGGATCGACGACAGCTTGAAGCAGGAGTGTCGTCACACTAGCTGGTATGCAGGTGGTCACATCCTCGCCTGTATCCGAGATGGGCATCCACAGATGAGCTGAGGTTTTCTCCGGGAGGGTTTCATGCATTCGTGCAATCCTTCGCTCCGCTGGCCGAGAACGTGTTCTCTACAATGAATTGGCAGTGACCGTCTTGGTAGTTTATGTACCTAGGGAACACTTAATGTACATGTTAACATTTTATATATCAGAACTTATGTAAGAATTGAAATCTATTGTATAAGTATCTGAAAGAAATATAGTATACGAGTACTCTCACAAGGACTGTCCTCAGCCGATAGAGTATGGTACTCTCCCTAACTCCCAGCTGTTTTTATGAAAAAGTCATTTTCCACAAAGACAGCTTGAATCTTATAACAAACCAAGCTAAAGCTGCGAATTCCCAGCCCCCAGCCATGAAGTCCGAAAAATCAATTCCCGGTTATACGGCTTGATTAATACGCTCAAGTGAGTACTCTAACATGACCAGATCTAACATAGTCGTTTGACCCTGCATGGTCTGACAAACTTTCATAGTGCTAGGCATCCCCAACCGTGGTCCATGGGACCCCGAAGCTTGCCAGACTAACGTAAAAGGACAATAGGATTGACTTCGAGACAAGGCGATATAAGAAAAGGGGGTCACCGGGTAAAACACTAAGAAAGAAAATAGGAATATTGTATATTATTAAACTGGACTTACAGACTTTGGTACATCGATTTTATACACAAAATTTATGTAGTTGGTCGATGTTCCAAGAAGTTACCAACTCGCGGCCATCGTCGTCTGCGATCTTGAACACGTCTGGCCTTAAGACTTCGACCACCGTGTACGATCCCTCCCACTTGGGTGAGAGCTTGTTTCACCCTGCCTGATTCTGAATTCGTCGGAGGACGTAATCGTCGATAGTCAGTGTGCGGGCACGAACACGCTTTGTTGACGCCGAATCCGTACCGCCGATGAGGATCCGGCGTGCAGACACACGAAGGCCTGGGAGATCTGCTTAGCTCCAGTGCAGGTCCTAAAATTGATGAAGCGCGGGCGTGCCAGTCAGTTTGATCCTGCCACTGACAAGATATGCAAAACAACAGAACATATAGCACATCGGCCTATTGGCCGATAGCAAAAACAGCGTATCGGCCGATGAGCCGATAGGGCGAAAATAGCCGATCGGCCGATGAGCCGATGGCACGGTTTGAGCCGATGCCAGCCGATACAGTTAGGGTTTTGAACCATCGGCCGTGTACTAAGCAAACATCTATATAGAGACGATCGACCGACGATAACATGATAATATAGCAATATAATATAGCATAAACCAATCATATGATAAAATAAATATTGATCTGAAGATTGAAGCACACATCGACCGAAGGTCCAATGACACAACATCCAAAAAATATGTAATGAATACTCTGTTGTCATCGGCCAGGACCAATCTCCATGTATAAAACTCGTGGGCCGCTGCAACGTTGAGATAACTCATCGGCTGAAACCCCGATGAAACCCTTATTGGTAGCCAACAAGCAGGCTAGAGATTACGGTTCTAATCACGACTTAGTAGATCAAACTGAACTGATGCAGCACTAAGTATGAAAAGAAACGCAAGACCTAGACAATCAAGCCCTTGACCTTAACCAATCTAATCTAGCGAGGTGATTTGGTCGATACCGGCATAAACCCTAAAACGAATCTCGGCCGATACGATGAAATTGAGAAGCTAAATCAGATTGACTAAGATATATGATAGTAGGTGCTTACGTTGTCGAGATCAGAACATCAAAGCCCTAGCCCCGACAGCGCAGGCAGCCATAACGAGACTTACCCCTCGTAGGAAGGGCATGAACTCGCCGAAGAAGACGAAAGTAAAAAGGTGGCGATGCGCCGAAGTTGTATTGATCGTGTGATAAAAATTACATGAACCTCGAGCTTACATATTTATACCCATAGGCTAACAAAGATCCTAACAGAATACGACTCAAACTTCCCTAAAGATAAAAGGAAACAGATAAAGTCCTTATTGGACACTAAACACACTTTCCTAAAGATAAAAAGAAAACTAACAAATCTTCCTAAACCCGAATCTAACAAGAATCCAACTGCTGTTAGTAGATGATTTAAGATAACCCCCATCGGCCAATGTAGAACTCTAGGCCGATACTAGCTTCGAGTCGATATGAACTTTGGTCTGATGGGAACTTTGGGGCTTACCAAATTCTGGTGTTAACACATGCCCCCCAGTTTTGGAGTATGAGAAGTCATGCTTCAAAATTATCCTTGCCTTGATCGCTCCAAAACTGATTCTTTTCTTCTTCTTGACATCGGCTCTCGTAAGCCGATACTTTCTGTATTAGATGAGCCAGGCTGTCAAACTCATAGAAAAAGAATCTATCTTTGATATATGTTGCCAACCCTTGAAATGCAAGCTCTGCTAGCTGCTCATCACTTAGACTCAAGTTATAGCATCGGCTGCGGACATTACAAAACTTTTGAATATATTCCTTAGCCGATTCTCCTTCTTGCTGTTTAACTGATATCAAGTCTGAAAGCTTCAACTCATCAATTCCAGCAAAGAAGTATTGGTGAAATTGCTTCTCAAGATCGGCCCAACCTCTGATAGAGTGTGATGGCAATGATAAAAACCATATGAAGGCCGATCCAGTCAAAGACAACGGAAACAATCTAACTTTCAGAGCCTCTTCAGCCGATGCCTCCCCACATTGGGCTAAAAATCGGCTGATATGTTCCCTTGTAGATATATCATCTTGCCCTGAAAATTGAAAAAAGTCTGAAATCTTATATCGGCTTGGAAGTGGAACTCTATCAAACCATTCAGGATATGGCAGCCGGTACACAGAAATATGTCCCTTAGGTCTAATTCCAAACTGTTCCTCTATTACTTTTGCAATCATATCGGCCCAATCTTCTTTAGACTGATATCTTTGAGTTTCTTCCGGCCAATATTGTTGATGTGGCTCTCCAGGCTGATGCTGATCTATTTGCCCCCCAAGCCAATGTCGCTGTTGCCGATGATGTTGAGATTGTTCGTCGATTTGCCCCCCAGTCTGATTTCTTAAGGCAATTACACTGGGAACTATCTTCTCAATCAAACCATGTAATGTACTCACCAAAACTCTAGATCGATCAAACACAGCGCGACGAACGATTTTATCAACTGTCTTTTGACGTGTCTCATTGTCCATCGGCTCTTCTTCTTCCTCTATCGGCTTGAGAGATTATTCTTCCTTGGCCTTGACTTCCTTCTCAGACATCTTGTTGCAATTGTGGGTTCCACGAGCCGTGTAAAGATCTGTTGTCAAAAACATGGTCCCACCGGGCATGCCAAAAATGTGTTGACGCCAAATCCGTACCGCCGATGAGGATCCGGCGTGCAGACACACGAAGGCCTGGGAGATCTGCTTAGCTCCAGTGCAGGTCCTAAAATTGATGAAGCGCGGGCGTGCCAGTCAGTTTGATCCTGCCACTGACAAGATATGCAAAACAACAGAACATATAGCACATCGGCCTATCGGCCGATAGCAAAAACAGTGTATTGGCCGATGAGCCGATAGGGCGAAAACAGCCGATCGGCCGATGAGCCGATGGCGCGGTTCCAGCCGATGCCAATGCCAGCCGATACAGTTAGGGTTTTGAACCATCGGCCGTGTACTAAGCAAACATCTATATAGAGACGATCGACCGACGATAACATGATAATATAGCAATATAATATAATATAAACCAATCATATGATAAAATAAATATTGATCTGAAGATTGAAGCACACATCGGCCGAAGGTCCGATGACACAACATCCAAAAGATATGTAATGAATACTCTGTTGTCATCGGCCAGGACCAATCTCCATGTATAAAACTCATGGGCCGCTGCAACGTTGAGATAACTCATTGGCTGAAACCCCGATGAAACCCTTATTGACAGCCAACAAGCAGGCTAGAGATTACGGTTCTAATCATGACTTAGTAGATCAAACTGAACTGATGCAACACTAAGTATGAAAAGAAACGCAAGACCTAGACAATCAAGCCCTTGACTGATTTTCAGGGTGGTGGAAACCTTAGCCAATCTAATCTAGCGAGGCGATTTGGTCGATACCGGCATAAACCCTAAAACGAATCTCGACCGATACGATGAAATCGAGAAGCTAAATCAGATTGACTAAGATATATGATAGTAGGTGCTTACGTTGTCGAGATCAGAACGGCGAAGTCCTAGCCCCGACAGCACAGGCGCCATAACGAGACTTACCCCTCGTAGGAAGGGCATAAACTCGCCGAAGAAGACGAAAGTAAAAAGGTGGCGATGCGCCGAAGTTGTATTGATCGTGTGATAAAAATTACATGAACCTCGGGCTTACATATTTATACCCATAGGCTAACAAAGATCCTAACAGAATACGACTCAAACTTCCCTAAAGATAAAAGGAAACAGATAAAGTCCTTATTGGACACCAAACACACTTTCCTAATTAATAGATACAAGCCACATCCTCCTCAAATTCGGTATTCTCTGGATAAGATCTTTCTGAATCTAACAAGAATCCAACTGCTGTTAGTAGATGGTTTAAGATAACCCCCATCGGCCGATGTAGAACTCTAGGCCGATACTAGCTTCGAGCCGATATGAACTTTGGTCCGATGGGAACTTTGGGGCTTACCAAATTCTGGTGTTAACACAGTGATAGCGATGTAGGGCCTGTTGATGCGTGGCTGCCCGAATGGCAACACGTTCACGATGTTCCTCTACAAGGTTAACATCATCTGCTCACTGATTCTCTTGTTCCTTGTCTGAATATTTTTCAACTCGTGTAGATCGATGTCGCAACTCCGAAGGGAGCATGGCCTCCGAACTGTACACGAGAAAGAAAGTCTCTTTAGTGGTGGTTGTCGGGGTAGTACAGACAGCCCACAAGACAGAAGGAAGTTCATCAACCCAACGTGTGTTATAGGCTAAGAGCCTATCGTACACACGTGTTTTGATCCTCTGGAGTACAGTACCATTTGCCCACTCGACCTGCCTATTACTCTGAGGATGGGAGACCGATGCGAAGTAGATTTTTACTCTGAATTCGATGCAGTGGTCCTAAAAGGCACCGCTAGTGAACTGGGAGTCATTGTCTGTCAGGATCCAGTGTGGGAGTCCGTATCTGCAGAATATCCCTTTCATAAACTTGATGGCGTGTTCGGCTTTGATTTCTCTTGTTGGCTCTACCTCAATCCACTTGGTGAATTTGTCAATAGCCACGAACAAGAACTTGTAGCCGCTTTGTCCTCGGGGAAACGGTCCGAGGATGTCGAGCCCCTAGCACGAGAATGGCCATGTGAAAGGGATGGTTTGGAGTGCTTGGGCCGGCATCTTTGTGTGTTTGCTATGAAATTGGCAAGATTCACATCGTTTTACCAAGTCGCAAGCATCTCGAAGAGCTTTTGGCCAAAAAAATCCTTGTCGAAAAGCTTTTTCGACCAGAGTTCGCCCGTCGACGTGAGAACCGCATACTCCTTCATGGATGTTGAGTAGCAAATCTTTGCGGTCCTCGGGAGAGACACACTTGAGCAGAACTCCGTTGGTGCTTTTCTGTATAGGTCATTGCCGATCATAAAGTAAGCTTTTGCCTAACAGAAAAGTTTTTCTATCGCGGTGTCTTCGTCCAGTAACTTGTTTGCATCCAAGAAATTGGTGAGCAGAGTACGCCTGTCTTCTGTAGTCTCAATGTCTGTCACGACGTAGTTGACTTCTGCAGTAGCCCCCGAGTTGTTCTCGGCGCTGGCTAAGGTGCCTTTGTCGTCTGTGGTTTTAACTGAGGGTTTTGTCAGGATGTCTAGAAAGGTTACTGGTTCAACATGTTCTCTTCTGGACGTGTCGTGCTAAGTTGTCAGCATCGGTGTTGTCTTTGCGGTAGACATGGCGTGCCTCCAAACAGTTAAACTTTTGCACCAGCTTTCTGACTTCGGCAAGGTACTTGGTAAGCTCGGAGTTTGAGCATTTGTAGTCCTTGTGCACTTGGTTGGCGACTAATTCTGAGTCCCCTTTCACAATCAATCGCTTCACTCCTAGTGCCGCGACTGCTCGTAACCCGACGAGTAGTCCCTCGTATTCTGTGGTGTTGTTTGTAGCTCGAAAATTGAGATGTATTGCATGCCTGAACTGATCTTCGACTGAAGATGTCAGAATGAGTCCTGTCCCTGCTCCTTGGCTGTTGAATGCCCCGTCGATGGCCAATGTCCATGTCTCGTTATTCGTCTGACCGTTGTGGTGTTCTCAGGAATGGTCCAATCAGCAACGAAGTCAACGAGAACCTGAGACTTGATGGCTGTATGTGGGATGAAGTTGACATCGAATTGGCTGAGTTCGACGACCCATTTGGCAATGCGTCCGATGACGTCTTTGTTCCTTACCACCTCGCCTTGAGGGAAGGAAGAGACGACCGTGATTTTGTGGGCCTGTAAGTAGTGACACAGCTTCCATGATGTCATGACTATGGCGTAGAGCAATTTCTGGATTTGTGAATATCGAGTTTTGTCATCGTGGAGGGCCTCGCTGACGTAGTACAATGGATGTTGTACTTTATCCCTTTCAACGATAATCACAGTGCCAATAGAATAATGCATGGCAACAATATATAGAAATAATTCTTCCATTGGCTGTGGGGCAATGAGTACATGAGGGTAGGACAAGTACCGCTTGAGCGCAATAAATACGTTCTCGGCATCCTGTGTCCACTTGAATCTATCCTACTTTTTTAGTAGAGCAAAGAAAGGTTGTCCTCATTCCCCCATCCTGGCCACGAACCGACTTAGAGCTACCATGCATCCTGTAAGCTTTTGTACTTCCTTGAGTCTTGTTGGCGACTTCATGTTCTCGATGGCCTTGATCTTCTCGGGGTTTGCTTCAATTCCACGTCCAGAGACAAGAAATCCAAGCAACTTCCCCGACGGTACTACAAACGTACACTTCTCTGAGTTTAGTTTGAGCTGATGCCGCCGAAGATTGTTGAATGGTTTTCTCAGGTCATCGATCAACCTGTCCTTTTCCTTTGTCTTGACCATGACATCGTCGACGTATGCCTCCATGTTCTTGCCGATCTGGTCATCGAAAACCCCCTAGATTTCTCGTTGATATGTGTTGCCTGCATTGATTAATCCAAAGGGCATCTTGGTATAGCAGAAAACACCGAAGGGCATGATGAACGCTGTCTTCTCTTCGTTCTCTTTGGTCATGCTGATCTAGTGGCAGCCGGAGTAAGCGTCGAGGAAACTCAACAACTCACAACCAGTGGTTGAATCCATCAGTTGGTCAATGCGAGGAAGAAGGAAGTGGTCCTTGGGGCATGTCATGTTGAGATCGGTGAAGTCTACGCACATCCTTCACTTGCCGTTGGATTTGCGCACCATTACTAGGTTGGCGAGCCACTCTGGATGGAGAACCTCTCTGATGAAGCCAGCCTTGAGAAGTTTGTCCAGTTCTTCTGGAATAGCTTCTTTCCTGTCTTGTGCGAACCGTCGCTGTTTCTATTTGACTGGCTTGGCATCAGGACGCACCATCAGTTTGTACTCAATCACCTCCCTAGGGACTCCGGGCATGTCGAACGGTTGCCAAGCGAACACGTCTATATTCTCGCGTTGTAAGCCATGTCAAACTCCGCTACGTCAAAAGTGATTTATTCTGTATGGAAGTTGTTAGCCTGGCCGAATATCAAGGCTAGCGTGATCTTCCCCAGTGGTTTTGACGATGATTCTGGAGTGATCCCATGGAAGGGCTGGTCGAAAGCAACAAGCTCGCTTCTAGGGATACCCATTGCGTCGAGCATGCTGGCGAGAAAGAGGTTGATGGAGCTGCCACTGTCGATGAGGATACGTGCCACCTTGATATTCTGAATAGTAGGTTCGACTACTATCGGATATCGGGCTGGCACGATTGTTGTTGTCGGGTGGTCGTCCTCAGAGAACTTGATCTTCTGGTTAGACCACTTCATCTTGGTCACGACTCCTTGTGACATAGAGCAGACTCCGTGTTCTATCTTCTTATACTCTCTTTTGGAGGTGTATGTCATAGAATCGCCGAAGATATGGGCTACATGCAGGTCAAAGTCTGGGAACATGAGTTCGTTATCGAACGAGAGATCATCAGTGCTCCTCTCGACTACACGAACTCGCTTTCCTTTTTTGAGGGCCAACTGTTTTGCCAATACTTTTTTGGAAGACCTAGCACTCCTCCAGAGTATGTGTGTCGGTCTTGTGGATTGGGCACCATTGTCGTACTGGTTCATCATCTTGAAGGGCTGGGCACCTTGGGGGTGGGTTTGCTTGTTCTGCAACAAGTACTTCTGTCTCCGCCTTGCGTTTTTCTTCCTTTTTGTGATTTTGTTTCTTCTTTTTGGTGGACTCCAGTGCTTCTTTGTTGTCTGATTGCTTCTCCTCGACCACCTTGCCTTTTCCATCTTTTCTCCTGAGGGCGTCATCTGCGTGAGCATACCTGTTGATGATCTCGAATAGATTCATGGCATACCTGTTGATGATCTCGAATAGATTCATGGCAGAAGTGATTTGCCTTGTTGCCAGCTCTTGGATAGTGTATCGATCTCGAACGCTTGACTTGAACGCGTGTATGATAGAAGCATGGGTGATCTCGGGGATCGTATTCTTGCACTCATTAAAACGTCATATCTAGTAAGGATTCGCCCGGGTTTTGCCTAAGGGCATGTAGATGTCCTCGACCACATGCCGCTTGTATGTTCCTTGAAAGTTGGCGACGAATTGTTGCCATAGGTTTTCCTAGGAAGAAATCAAGCGAGGTGGGAGGTGTACCAGCCATGACCGAGCAGATCCTTTCAACGCTGCAGGCAAGTAGTTTGCCAACATGTTGTCGTCTACGTCGGCCGTGTAGAGAACTGTAGAGTAGACATGCAGGAACTCCTCTAGATCAGTATTGCCATCATACTTTTCTATTGCCGCAGGACGGAATTTGTTTGACTACCGCACCTCTTGAAGAGCAGGTGTCAAAGCCCGACATCCGCCTCCCAGTATAAAGGGTGGACGACATCCGTGCGGCTTGCAAGAACCGCCTCCAGTTGATGATGACGACGACGAAGGATCACCATAGTCGGGGGTGCGACCCTTTGACCTACGGCCTTGACCAGGCAATTTGGGGTTTCCATCTCACTATCGTCCACCGATGCATCTCGAGGTTGATCTCGATGTTGGTGGATAGGACAGCGGGGAACACGGACCATGGATCCGGTGATCTTCAAAAAGATTTTGTAGTCGGTAAGGGGGTGACATTTCAATTTGTGGATCGGGCACCATGCCTTGTATAGAGATGTGCGCTAGATATCCCGATCTTTGCAAGCATCGAGTTTAGCCTTCACTTGACGTATTACTCGACATTCAATCAGAGAGTGCTGAGATTTCTTGTGGATCGAATACCAGGTGTCGTGGTTTGGAGGAGACTTCCTTGTTGGCACCTGAATCCCAACAGTTGTTTGGGGCTTGACCGCTTTAGGAATTCTTCAGGAAGCTGAAGTCGTCGACTACCTCTTTTCTGACTGGTCAGGATGAATAGCTGACGAAGGGTTGCTTTCGGTCATCCTCGCGATTCCGTTCTCGATCTTGACTTGTATTGAGGAAGGTGAGATTGGAATTGTGGCGAAGACGGGAAAGATGATGGATCCAACTTGAGTCCAAACGAACGTTGCCTGGGTTGGATCTCCTAGGTCAGGACGAATGCTGACATTGTTGTCGAAAGGTCTTAAGCTTGAAGCCATCTCGGCGAAACCTTGAGCACCAAGTCCTCCTACCTGGCGCGCCACTGTCTATGGGTTATATCCGTAGACCGCATTCTGAGGATATTGGGGTACGTTGGAGCAAGGATCTACACGAAACGACATCAAGCATACAAAAGACAATGATTACACTGACTCAGGCCTCTCGTAAAGTAATAGCCCTACTCCAGTTTATATGGAATTATGACGAGAACTACAGAGAATACCGACGAGATCCCTGTCGAGAATGACTCGACGAGATCCAACTGGCGAGTTGTCTTCAAAATCCTCCGGATTGCCTCTGCTATGGTGGTGGCTTGCACTATGATTCAATGATGTCGTATCCCCTAAGGGGCCTTGTATTTATACCATAGACTGCCTTGGCCAACAAGTAGAACTCAGAGAGTATTTTTGGTCTACAAGATCACAGAGATTGTATCTTCTCCGAATAGGATTATAGCACCTTCTATTCGAGATACAATTTCCCTGTTTATTAGCCGAATTACATAATGTTAAGGTAACATTACTGTATACTAAGGGTATGTTGTATCCGTATACTTCACAACCCCAAGGATAGAAAGTATGTCTTATCTGTAACCCTGACATATTTTATGTGATTTAAATATTATCATTGAAGTTAAACTTTATCAAATGCATCATTAACCGGTGCAACACACGAATATTTTGCTAGTTAATGAAAAAGTTACTACAGAGAGGTGTAGGCATGAAATATATTTCCACCAATTCTCGGTTATAAGTTCAACTTTATTTAGGAGGAAACGAAAAGATAAATTTCAGATGGAGAGTAACATGATACTATTCACCTGAAATTTATCCTTTTTTTATTTCTCTCAAATAAAGTTGAGTTTGGATTTTAGATTTGGTCAAAATGTATTTCATGCACACATCTATCTTTACTATTTTCTTTAAAATTTTTAAGAGAAATTTTAGATCTCATTTTCATGGGTTTTTACTTATTTGATAGTTCTCATTGAATATTTCCCCATATATATTAATATTATAACACAGCGAAATTTGTTGGGATGATCTTTAAAACATGAAAACCCAATCCATCCTCGTTCGAATGGGCCTCAATACCGGCCCATCGTCGAGTACAGAGCTTAATGGACTGCGTGATTCAGGGCTTCAGGTCCATCAAACGAGGCTGACGGAGTCCAGGTCACGCGCCCACCGTGCACACTGCACACGGCCGTCTAGGTGGTCCACCGCGCGCTGCGGGTGAAACGACGCGCTGCCGCCGCCGCCGCCTGCTGGCGCTCTCGTCGCGTTGCCGCTGCGCGCGGCACGCCGCGCATGCCGGGCCGCCGGCCAGACGATGATCAGTTTGCTCGGTCATGATCACCCTCTCTCTACGATCTGAATCTGAACTCCCATCCGCTGCCGCCGCCGACGCCGACGCAGCTAGTAATCCCCACGGGCGAAGGGGAGGCCGACCAGGCCAGCTAGAGAGGCAGACACGAAGGGAGCTCAGGCTCAGCTGGGCCAATTATATCGGTCCATGCATGGGTGATGGCCTGATGGTGACGGGGCTGACCTTGTTCGATGCGTGCAAGTGGCTGGTGACCTTGATTGTCGCCTGGGCTGGGCCACTTGCGTACGGCCCCGGCAGGAGTTATACCTGCCCGATCTGCTTGTATCCTTGTTCATCCTTGTTCGTCTAGGTAGATTCCTGCCAGAATGAGGTAAAAGATTATGCCTACTACGACTACTTACTGAAAGGTTACTAATGGCCAAGGGCCAGATCAACCTCACATAGACGCCTACCCTACCCTGTTTAATTATGATGCAGTTTCTGTTTCTCCGGTTGGCCATAGCAGCATGTAGTTCAGTATTGGCCCGCATCTGCTTAAGCTGCATGTAGACCTCTGCCACAGGCTAAATGCTTCTGCTAAACTCACAAAAATAATTGTACTTGTAGCACCCTATATGAGTAAGATTAAGATATACGGAGTAGTAGCTTGGTTCCATAAGGTAGATATATACGTCTTAGAAGGGTTTTAAATGTGATATTGAGTAGTAATATAAAAAATTACAATGGAGCAGTTATATAGTTACAGACTACAATTATACATTTAATTTTTTTTTAAAAAATAAACATCGTCAGACTTTTACATATTCCCTTCACTGAATAAATTATGACAAGACAAAACAAGCTTAATGTACTCCCTATGTAAAAAAATACAATAACCTAAAATAAGATGTGATATATCTAAAACAATTAATCTGAACAAGTGCTTGTTCAGAACAATGAATTTGAATAAGTTATATCATATTCTGTCATATTCTAGATTGTGTTTTTCTGGGACAAAGAGATTATAAACGCTAAAAAGCTAGCCCAAGGATGACACAACTCCAGCACGTTTAGCATCACTTTTTCCACCAATCAAGGGCCATTATGCTCAGTCAGCTACTACTTCCTCCAGTCTCCGGCGCGTATATAACAATCACCCGTCCAATCCAGCGCAACCGCGGGAGCAAAGCAAAAACCAATCGCTAATGGCGTTTCACATGACATGAGCCACTTGTCGGCCTCCGACGCCACATCTACAAACACAAACACACACACATCCTCTCGATCGGCGCCACCGCCGTCGCTGTCCACCACAAGATTCACGCACAAACGCGAGCGGAAACCGTATCTGGCATGGACCCCTGTTTGTTTCGGGCCACCCCGAGACGGAGACGGCGACGTGATCCCGCACAGCACTGACGAAGCCTTGTCGACAATACTAGCGTGGTTTGGACGTCGTAGCCATCGGAAGGAAGGACACCGGAGACGCCCCACTGTTTCCGGTCGATCGATTCTTGCATACAAGGTTTTACTGGACCGATGACTGTGAAAACTGGACTTCCCAAGCCGATTCGAGAATACAAAACGATCGGTTTTTCAGTCAACTTCAACGATAATTCAAACTTATTTTTAGTTTTTTATAAGATTTGTGGGAAAAAACCGACAAACCATTAAACCCTGATATTTTATTTGATAAACCCGGTTATCACCTCCGTCGTAAAATACAAAGGATTTTATCCTTGTCTCAGGTGATGTTCTTTTCTTCTAAAGATAAAGATAAAAATAAAAATTAAGTGTTTTACGTAAAACGAGATGGTATTAACGTATGATTAAATGAGTTTTAATTATTACAAACTTAAAAAATAGATTAATCTGATATTTTAGAGTAACTTTTATATAAAAAGTTTGAAAAACGTGTCACAAGTATCTAAATTTTCATCCGCTTTTTTCAGCAGATTCGAATGGGACCGTGTTACAGAAATGGCAGCCTGGCATGCAGACGTGTGTGAAAAGGTCTGGACAGTGGCCACAGGCTCCGGTTTTGGGAAGTTCTGGCGAAATCAGACCATTCCAGTGTTTGGCAGTGCAGGCCGTCAACCACTTTCTGATATGGGCTGCCTAGCTAGCTCCTCTGAATATCAATAGCACAGTGCAGGAAAAAGGAAGAGGAGATCGAGGGCTATGGATTTGGGAATCGAAACCAAGCCAGTGCCGAGTGCCGCCATGAAAGGGATGTGAATAATTTTAGAGTGTGTGCGTGTTGGTTTCGTTTCTCGTTCCGGGACCAGGAGGGAGCTAGTGGCGTGCATGAGACCGCGCAAGTAGTTCCAACATCTGTTGTTCGTCAATCGCCATGTATATGGAGCAATCGCTTTAAAGGCGGTGTGCCACTGTGAACTGTCGATTGATATGTGTACAGTATATGGTTGACAGTTGACACTGTTGTCACGAAAAGGGTTGACCACGTAACATTGCAACGCACGTACTGACGTACATACACGGGGTGACGAATCGTATTATTATTATTATTTTTGCTCATTGTCTAATTCAAAAGAGTAAACTACATTCACGATACAACAATTTGATAGGCAAGTGCATGCGATTTAGTACTAGAACATGATAATTAAATGTCTAAACGCAACAATTTAATTAGTAAGCAGGTATGTTCTAGTACCAGAACTACATAGTATTTTGGTGCAATAACTTGGTTAGGTACGTGTTGTTTTGGTTAACGAGTGCTATGTGAGTTTTTTCACGGTGTCAATATGATATGTTCCTACAGATATTATCTTATAACTAGAAAGGTAACCCGCATTTGCGCGGGCATGTATGTTAGATTGTGTTTGAAAAACATATAGAGGAGAAATATGAACCGAATGCATGACACCCACCATGTTTCAAAAGTACTATTTCTCCATAAATTTTCTTTATCGGCATTGCTTAGATAATTTTTTCAAGCTATTTGTTATCTTTCAAAATATATAATATTTAATACATCCGTATAAACAATTATCTATGATCTCTTAATTATGAAGTTAGATTTAGTTTGTTTGGAAAACATGTCTAACAAATTACGCGTAAATTAAAAGTAAGGTGTTTTGTCATGTTTAATTAAATTTTTAATGGTTAATTCTAAAGAACTATTATTGTTAATAAACATGTATTTGTGACATCAAATTAGTTATCCTTCTAGTTGGTTCTAATTGACGCAAGTTTTTACATACTTACATACAAATTAATAAAGACATATCGTAGACCTCGCTTCCTTGTGATATGCATGATATATAGTATCTTTTAAGAAACAAAATACCTAGTAAACATGAGCCCTAAAAATTAAATTTAATAGTAACAAATATAGCTTTTTAACCAACTATATACTGCAATTTTGTTATTGTATTGTGATTAAAAAAATGATTTTGAGACTGTTTTTTAGTACACGGTACTTATCATGTTCCATAACTTTGAAATTTTTAAAAATGTATATTGAGTTGATCTTAATTTTTGGTCTAAAATGGTTTGTCAATTACTTTGGGATAGAGGCATGTATCGAGTTGCCCTGCAAAAAAAAATATTTACATAATAGAACAATATATTAAATCACATTTTTGCAACAATCATACCTCTGCATATAGTAGAATCATTTGTATACCATAGAACTCATCAGCCATATGTAGGATTAACCACATCCCATAGCCTAATAACTTTTACTTTAATTGCCCACCCATCATTCTTTGGTGTTAACACAGTAATCAAATTGCAAGGTGCCATGTTATCTGCAAATGAGTAGTATTGCATATGTAGTTACTAAAAAAATTGTGACAAAAACTGTATATGTCTATGTTATTTCGATCATAGATGCAATATAACCTAGCCCTAATTAATACAGGATATCATAATTGTGTTCTTTCGTAGGTGCAAAGTTACTTTCTTGTGCTGAAAAAATTATGACAAAGGTGTAAAGATATTTATGTTATTTCCTTATTGCAAGATCATGTAGCTCTAACTAATATAGGATAGCATAATTGTGTTCTTCTGTATGTACACAATTATCTTCTTTTGCCAAAGATGAGCTGCCGGAATTGAATAATGTCACCAAGGTGTCGCACACCTCTTATGCCAAAAATGAGTCGTCGGAGCCGTCAGAATCATCTCTACTACTTAAAAACTTAAAAAGACTAACATGATTCCATCGTTCGTCATTGACGTCACAGCGCCTCACGCGCATTTCACATCCAAGTTGTGTACGATTCTATTCTCTTCCCGGGAGAAGCAAGGCAGCTCAGCTGCATGCGTTTCAATCCTGCCGCATGGCGCTGTATCGATTTTAAGTGAATTTTCTTTTAGATAAAGGGGAAAGGAAAACGTGGCCGGAAGACTGCCTAAGATAATTTTTGAGAGCAAATCAGAAAAGAGTTCCGATAAAAACGAATTCACGCCTATTCAATTGTCATCCAATTTCTTGCTACGTTTTGGATTGTGCTTATATAGAGAATTGAATCGGGTTTTTTCTTAAGATTGGTTTGAGATATTCTTGAACCTTTCATCCAGAAAAGTAAGATATGCTCGGGTCTACTGTCACCTCCATGCTCTTTCAGTGATTGGCGATTTATCTGTAGTCTGCTTGGCTCTGTAGCTCCATATGCATGCACATCCAATTAAGCTACCTGATGAAAAGATGGACATGTTTATGAGTAGATTTTGGGATTGCTCCCTGATGCGCAATCATGTCAAAGATGTCTAAATTGAATAATCATTTAAGATTGATCATAAATATTAATTAGTTTCTCCCGTCTAAATTGAATAATCATTTAAGATTGATCATAAATATTTAATTAGTTTCTCCCGTTGCAATACACAGGAACATTTGCTAGTGTATTATAGAGATTAAAATACCGTCTGGCCATGGTGTTGTTGGCAAGATGTATATATATATGTACGTAAAGACAATCTTCTGGTTGGTGGAGATAATCGGAAATTGTACGTAGGAGTAACTAATCTTGTCGGTGGATACATATGTATACGTAGAGATAATCTGAGATTAAAAATTTGCTAATCTGCTGGCCGGTGTATACGTAGAGATAATATGAGGTTAGCTGCTTCATTGATTCAAAGTATGAAACTAATCTTGTGATAAATGCTCTCGAGATAAATGCGCTCCATGTTGTGATCATGGCAAATACATGCACTGCACGTGTGGGTCCTTCACTCCTATGCACGGGTCCTCGTTGTGCCACGTGGTATCTTGAGAGTATTTTGAGAAAACGACATGGCAGTTCAAGAGTGTTTCTAAAAGATTTAATGGATTTTTATTATATAATAGATAGATATTAAATTTAATCTCTAAGCTACTTTTTTACTAAGTGTATATGCTGCCAGCGCAGTGCAGCTCTCTGCCACAATACCGTCTTCAAAATGCTGGACACCTATATATCAGGAAGGAGTTAGAAACTTGATGTCAAGTAAATAAATTAAAGGGAAAGTTTGAGCACATATGTCAGGAGTTGAACATAAGTCATAGCAGCGCGTTGAAACTATAACCCTTACCACTACGCTAGCAAGCGCATCTCTGATCAATTGTACCACTGTTTATTCCAGTACAACATCGGAGTCAGTGGCATGGCCTCCGTTCATATTTTATTTTCTCCCAGACTACTAGGTTATAATGGTGTAATTTAAGGTTTATTAGGTCATCTCTAATTAATAAACTAATTTCGTCAACCTGTGTGTGTTGCACGGCTATTGTCGTTGATATTAAAAATAGAAAAAAAATCCGAATTAACCCCCGACTATCGTGCTCAATCAAATTACCCCACTAGACTCATATACCGGACATTTTCCACCCTGAACTCTTGATTCCAGATGAATTACCCTCCTAAGTCAATCTAGAGCGGTTTTCACTCTATGTGGCACACATGTGGCAATCTTAGTTAGGAAAAAAAAAATAAAAATTGGTGGGGCCTAGGTGTAAGTGTTGCCTCCTTTCTTATCCTCTCTGCCTCTTCGTCAATCTCCAGTACTTCGAGACATCGGCACACCGCTACTCACTGCCTCGGTCTCAACCTCGATGATGAGCTCACCTGCACCGCTGATCGTCGCCTCCACGAGCCTCCCCGAGCTAAGCTTTGCATCCCTGCCGATCATCACCTCCACCAGGCCTCAACCGAGCTTTGTCGCCTCCATGGACACCAGCGCTCTGGCCTCGGTCTCAACCTCAGCGAAGAGCTCGTCTCCACCACCAACCTCCCCAAGACAAGCTTCATCGCCTCCATCAGCCTCTGCCTCTCCATAAGGCCGCCCTGCTAGATTATCCGTCAAATCTGTCCCAACGCTGCCAGATTCATCGCCGTCCATCAAGTCAACGGAGACAGAGAAGAGGAGACGAGCGAGACGAAGGAGAGAACGAAGTGGAAGAGGTGGGTGGGGAGGATGAAGTACACGTGGCCTGGTTGTAGCTCCACGTCAGGCGCCACCGTCAAGATTTTCGCACCGCCAACTACACTCTCACCTCTCCTCCCATCTTATAACCACCTCCCCCACACCACACACATCTCCCACCTTCACATCGAAGGAGGCTTTGAGCGTTGAGTGCAGGCTGGGTGTGGGCGAGGCAATGGACAGGCGAGGAGGAGTTAGCGGTAGTAGAGCTCGCGAAGGAGGAGGAGGTAGCGGTGGCGGAGCTCACATGGAGGCGGCTACAGCAGTGGTGGAACCAGAGCTCGCGTGAAGACGACAACAAGCCGGCTGCCAGATCTAGTGTCATTCCCCGCGATTCCACCAAGCGCTCTCATCAATTTGTTCTTCTTGGTCTCCGGCGGAGATATTGTGCGCTGTTGCGACACTGAGTGTGCGCATGGCGGTATAGGCGGGCTCCCAACGCTGACCAGAGGTGGGATGTGAGCAAGAAACCCACCAATTCGGCGATGCCGTCACCGTCATCAAAATTATGCAACATGAGCCCTGTCGACGCCACTGCTACCTCCCACATCTTCGCGTCGCCGATGGCCGGACATATGATCCTATCTCTCTCTAGAGCTGCCCCAACCAACTCTGAGCAGGGGAGGAGAGAGGAGGGTGCCACCACTGAGGAGGAAGGCGATGACGGATGATGGCGGTGGCAGAGGCGGAAGGGCGCGATGGATGATGGCGGTGGTGGTGAGTGGGACTAGCGAGGAGGAAGAAATCAGGCTGAGGAGGCCTCCGCCTTGCAGTTGTCGTCTCGTCTATTGGGGAAGAGGGAAGGATAGAGAGGAGAGAAGCACTGGTAGGTGGGCCTCATAGATTTTAAAAACTATTGTTTACTGACTGGACTGCCACATGTATGTCACATAGTACCAAAACTGTCTGGGATTGAGTCAAGGGGTATTTGTCTGGTTTAGATAGTTGAGGGTGCTAAATATCTGGTATTCGAATTGATGAGGTATATCAGACTTTTTCCTTAAAAATATTAAGAGTTTTCCATTAATTAATAATTCTGTTAATAAATATCTAGTTATACTTGGTTTGTAGTCTTAGTTATGCTTTTACATGTCTTAAAGTGTGAAATTTGGAATCTATAAGAAAACTAAGTTGTGTTTAGTTTGGAATCTTAGTTCCCACAACATGCAGAATAGATGGGCTTTTAACATGGCCCATGATGTTACTATCAAATTCAGATCTTCATGATTAACTCATGAGCTTATATGAAGTGTTTAATTAGTATAATTAGTATAGATATACTATCTTCATATCCATTGTCAAAATCCCTTCGATTTTAGGACGGTGATCGTACATCCCAATAAGGCAGTACTTACACAGGCTTAGCAAATAAGCTTGGTGAATTGGTGGCCTAATTAATTGATAAGTCTATATGTATGAAACGGACCATTTAGCTGTTGGAAGTGTGCTCATGGTAAATGAGAGATTTTTTTAGCCCAAACCCACTTAAGAACTCAACCGCAGTACAACATATGTGCACAATTAATGCATCCAAGCAATACACTGGTGTTGCTTATGGAATCTTCTCAATACACCGGAGTATATCACAAATGAGAAATTTTATTGGGACGTTTTGCCAAGATATAATTTCTCTGCTCATCGCTTTATTAGTATTTAGTTGTTCAATAACGAGGAGGATGCATGAGAAATTAGCTTTACTTTTACAGGCCACTTAGAGATGAACGTTCTGTTGTTTTGAATGAGTTATCAACTCTCCTTTATTTTAACGGAAAGATACTTACGTGTGCCCTTTTCATTGAATAGAGAGGAAGAAAACACTGTAAAAAACCAAAACTTTACAAAAGGAAAAAATATGAGATGATCTGTACAAGGTGTTTGACTCCTGCCAGGGTTCAAGTTTTGGGCTCCTCCTTGATTTTCGCCACATGGGACAATTTTGAGAGTTCTTTGTGTTAGAACACCCTCTGATTCCTTTTTTTCCAAATCTCTCAGGTTGTCAGCAACAGCAGAGTGCAGACGTCTTTCCTAGACGTTCCAGGGCATGTGACCATTGTTGTCCACCAGCTATGGACTTATGTAGCGGTGTTCCAGCTGGCTGGCTGGCTTGAGATGCTCTTGCGCCGTCCAGTTCACTAGAATGTCCTAGATTTTCCTCGTATGTCTGTAGTCCATGAGGAGATGGGCTATCGTCTCAAGGGTGTGTCTACACAGCGGGCAATATGTTCTATTTGGCCACTCCCAAGTCGCGAGCTTGTCTGAAGTCCACACTCTATTTTGGATGACAAGCCACGCTGGTCCAGCTAGTCCAGGAGTTCAGTTGTCATTGCTCCTGCAATTGATAGGTTTATGTCTTGTGACCAGGGGTCGTCAGCAATCGCCTCTTTCAAGGTTTTGTTTTTTCTTTTGGAAATAACATAAACATGTGGCATCACATCCCTTGATCGGCGATTGTCAATTCAGGCCAAATCCCAGAAGCGTGTTGTTGCACCATCCCAAATGGTTATCCGTGTCGTTGCTGCGAAAAAAATGTTGTCAATCTAGTCGCATGGGGTGTCTAGGCCAGCCCAAGTCTTCTCTAATGATTTTTGTTCTTGTCACAACCATCTAATCCAGAGTGCTCTTGCAAAGTTTTTTCAAATTTAGCACGCCCAACCCTTCGTAGGGTGTTATCAACTCTCAAGCAACCAAATTAGATTACTATTGTTATCCATTGAAAGCTCAAAATCTATATAGATATTTTTTGGTTATTTTTTATGTGATCGCAGTTGCTTGCCCCTCTAATATCTAAATCCGGGCTCCACCACTGTTTTCATTAGGACTGTAGGATCGATTCTCATAATAATACAATGGATTTACATGTAAACAATTAAAGCTCATAATGAAGGATTTACATGTTCTATTGGACAATTTCCACCGGATAACGGGATAAGTACTCCACCAATCCACCGTAGCCACAGCTTCCTATGCCATTGCACACGCAGCTGTTCCAAACTGTTCCAAGGACTTTTGAGCCTTGAATGCCTCATCCGGAGGTCACTGCACGGCACGCCCCCCAAAAAACAAAGGTCGTACAGACGTACGGGACCAATATAATGCACGCTGCATGCATGCAGGTATGTATCAAAGTATACTCGTACAAAAGACACAGGAAGTAATAGCGGCAGCACTGCTCATGTGATTCCCCCTTAACCATGTCCACCAACTATCGCCGCCGCGCCGGCCGCCTCAGCGATCCGATCCGACCATGGCATACGTACAGCACCACTGCCACCAGTACATCAATTCACGCATCGATCGATCTGCAACTTAATTTACCAGAGCTAACTGCAAATATTTAAAAACTCGACCAACCTCTAAATTCGTATCGACAAGGACTTGAACTTGGGTGGCGTAGGCATACATCCCCTTATACTAACAGTTCCGTACATATAACACATTGCCACCTACACATCAATTCACGTACTGATCGATTTTGCAGCTTAATTTATGAGAGCTAGTTACAAATATTCAAAAATCCGACCAATGTAAAAGGAACTAGGTGACTTTTTAATTACAAATTCATCTCGACGAGGACTTGAACATAGTTAGTGTGGGCAATGGGCCTACATCCAAACTCATTACTTATAGAGTTACAGGATTATACAGCGAGAAGGCTATCGTCGTCGATCGAGAGCCGATGGGGTGCCTGCACGCAGTAGTGGGGGCGAAGGCCGTCCTCTCGGTTCCTCGGACTGGAAACATCTGAATCTCTGATGGATCGATCGATCGAATCTCAGCTAGCTGGCCTTAAATTTAGCCATCGTTACTGTTCATCGATCTGCAACGGCGTGGCCTCTGCATCAGCCTGCTGCATGCTAGCTGCTGCAGGCAGGGAGGCAGCCACTGATCGTCGTCGTCGTCGTCCCGTACGTCGATCAGGCGTCGATTCGACAGACGATATGTACTGCATCCGTGCTCCACAGTGTTGCACATGACACTGGCTGTCCGTATAACACGCATGGAACAGTAGCCATCGTGTACGTATATCTCATATATAGTGGTAGTTTTATCACGAGACTAGTACTGTATCTGTACGTGTGTTTGGATGTGTAGATCTGAAAAGAACAGAGTACCACAGCTACAGTACAATTTTTTTTAAGGACCTGAAAAAACAGAGTATCATCTGAGCTGAAATAACAGCAGGAAAGGGACATGTCCGGGACTCGGGTCAGGGACAATCAAGAGCTCCATTAAATGTATCAGGACTTATTTACAGTCGTACGCACGGGTGTGGTAAAAACCGGCACATTTTGAGCTGTTTGCGCATGCCATCAATCTGCTTAGCTCTATTGTCAAAAGTGTGCATCCTACATCAGCTAGTGGAATTTAAACTTAACATCGGTTGGTCGGTTGGATGTCTAGCCGAACTGCAAAAGCATCTGATGCAGAATAAGGCTCAGTTTGCGCCCACACATTTCGACGTCGCCGTGTGACAACCTGGTTTAATTTATTTATGACGTGTTGTGACTCGTTGGATGGTTAACGTTTTCATCTCCCCGACGTTGAGTGGCGATCGCGACAGGCTGCACCCTTCTGTTCGCAGTTTTGGAAGCTTTGATGGCTCACCTTGGCACCACATACGTATGTTTCTGCGTATACGTACACAATTAATTGTTCAGCGACGGCATGGAGCTATTGAACTGATTTCCTTTGACATTTCATAATAGATATTCCCTTCGTCCCAAAATATAAAAAAATTTTGAATGAATGCACTAAGATGTATCATATCTATCCAAAAATTTTTATATTTTGGAACAGAGGAAATAGTAATATACTAGTATTAGTATTTGCTCCCTACAACCAAAATTTTAGGACGTATTTTTTTTTATCATCTAAGACTAAAAAATTAACTTATTCTACATATAACAAAGATCAATGACTATACGTATGCATGTAACCAGTGAGTATTAAGATGGTTGAAATTCTTATCAACAATTTAATCTAGCACTGCAAAATGAAAAGACAACCTATTCATTTAAGCCTTGGGTGTATGGAGGCTACAAATATGCCTATCTCATTTGGATAAACTAGAAAATAAAATATGCTTAATACTTTTTAATTACTTTTGGATTGAGGGAGTATATGTTACTACTATCTCCGTTCTTTTTTAATTACTATTATTTTGGACATCGACACAGTCTCTAATCCAAATATTTCACAATAACTTTTTCTAACAACATATTTATAAAAACTATTAAAAATATAACCATATGAAAGTTATTTTTGTGACAAATATATAAGTATCAAATCATGTATACATGTGTCAAATTATAACACTTTTATATTAATTAATCATTTATACATATGTCAAATTATAACACTTTTATATGAATTAATTATTTGTATAAGGCAGGGGCAGAGCCAAAAATAAACTAAGCATGGGCTGAACTAACATGGTCTTGATCATTTTCAAAATTTGCGATATTTTCATTCACATAATTTGAATGGAATTATGGACCTAGGCTTGAGGCTTAAGACCTAACTGCCTTAAGCTTGGCTTCATCGCTGATTTATGGTTTTGAGGTTTAATTGTACTTATTCTAAACTAACATCTATTTGGAAGGGAGGTAGTACATTGTTACTAATGTGCTGATTGGTGAAAAAAAAATGTTTGATATGCCATATAAAAATAAACGAATCAACTAAAAATCTTTTATATTTTATATTTGTATTGTATTGTTTGTGGTTTAAAAACCAATTCTGAAAAATAGAATAAGGTAAAAAAATAAAATCAACTTAAAAATTAAATTTGAAAATTAATTATGACGAATAAGCCAACAAGTAGACCAGGAGAGACGAAGCTAAGGTACTTTCACATGCAGCATGTGCATTAATTTATCAAGAGACTTGCATAGTCTCGTATTATTGTCCTTGGAACTTTGGGATGTGTTCTCACCTGACAGTACCTAGTGGAGGAAAATATATGAGAAATTGAGAACCTAGCAAAGTTTCTCCAAATATATATACTGACACTAACTAGCCTTCTGTTCTTAAGTACCAGCTCCTCTGTCTAGTACATTTTCCAACAAGAATCTAGCTAGAATTTCTTTCTATATAGGAGTAGTACTTCTACAAAAGACAAACAGTACCACAGACACTTAGCTGAACATGATTAGTGTTGCATTCCTTATGTGTAAATTGACGTTAATCATATGCTTTAGCGGGCCAAACTTGTTGTACTGATGGTAATCATTAGTGACCGATGGTCCCTGCAGAACCAATACTAATTAGCCCCAGATCGAGTGCATCGAAGACACGAAGCTGCAACAGTTGACACTGCGCTCTCAACTCCAAGAACTCGATCCGTACATGCGTCATACGCTGCTCCGTGTGGGGGAGGAAAAAGGAAATGAAAAAAAAAAGAAAAAAGAAAGGCGACGGCAACGCTCGTCGAGAACGAGGCCCAAGTGCCCAACATCCACTCAGAAAATTCCTCGCACGCACTCGCACGCGGCGAGGGTAACGACTTCTCACTGCTCCAGAAATGGCAGCGGTTCTGGGTGTTGTCGATCGAGAGGTGAAAAGGCTACGGAACAGGGGGCCGGTCTGGTCCTTGGAACGCGCGAAAGTAAAAGCGGAGAAAGGGGAGCATACTTTTTCTGAACATCAATCAACATATGCGCTGTATCTCGTTGTTACGATGCCGCCTCGTTTCCGGTGTTCAAGGTCTAATTTTCGGTTGTCTCTACTCTTGGTTAGTTTTGTTTTAGGCCAATGCGGCGGATTAGCCAGATCAGCGTTATACCTAGCTGCCGGGAAGATTTTGACGGTGATTCGCCGCCGGCTAATGGGAAATCAATCTACGGGGAAATTGGGAAATCAGGAAAAAGAGAGAAGGTGGGGGATCATGTTTTGTGAGGGTGCTTGTATCTTGGAGAACCGAGTTTCCCACCTACAAAAGCTGCCCACCGAGAGAGAAGGTAGTGATCAGGGGTAGAGCTAAGGAGACAGGACCATCGCCACACCACCTTCCCGCGCGACGGCCGTCTTGCCATCCGTGCATGTCATGGTCGGGATCGTCTATCACAGGTGTCGAGTTGGAGCACGTGAAGGGGCGACAAGCGAGGAGAATGCATGCGCGCGACGAAACAAAATCACCAGAAGTCGTGTGAGTTGGTTTGTGCCGTGCCAGACGGTGAATAGTACCGAATTGCTTGCAGTAATTGGATAGGATTGTTAGGAGTTTGTTACGATTTGTTTCTCCTTTTAATCAGTGGTTGTTAGTTACAATTATAAGCCTATTTAAGGCCATGGATTTGGAATAAAGAGTAGAGGTGGCCAAACGGGCCGGGCCAAACGGGCGGCCCGGGGCACGGCCGAACCTGTAGCAGGCACGGCCCGGCACGGCCTGCTACAGTAACGGGCCGTGCCGGCACGGCACGAGTAGCCGTGCCGTGCTTGGGCCGCTAGCCGAGCCCGCGGCACGGCACGGCTACTGTAGCAGCACGGCACGGCACGGCACGGCCCGCGGCACGGCACGGCACGGCCTGTCACTCCGTCCGCGGCTTCGCGCGCATGCGCAGGCCGCCAGGCCGACAGCCCGACAGGCCGTCGAGGCCGACAGCGCCACAGCGGGCCAGCGGCGCACGCGCAGGCCGTCGAGGCCGCCAGCGCCACAGCGGGCCAGCGGCGCACGCGCAGGCCGCGCCAGGCCGAAAGCAGGGGACAGGGCGGCAGGCACTGTGCGGCGGTCGAATGGGAAGGCGCCACGTGGCACTAACGGCTATTTGACTGTTCAAATTTGAAAATAACCGTTGGGGGCTAAAAAATTCATAAAAATTTCGAAAAAATTCCAAAAAATCTCAAATTTTGCCCTATAAATAGGGCATGAACTCCAGCCATTTCTCCTCATCCCACACTCCTCATCTTGTGCTCTCAAGTGCTTTAAAGTGCTCTCTTTGTTCTCAAGTATCATCTCTTTGCTCAAATTTTGTCAAAAATCAAAATTAGTTTCGTAGTTCAACAGTTTGATCGCAGAGGTTTGAAGAACTCGCGGTTGGAAAGATGTAAGTAATATTCAAATTTGTGTATTATTTGTATTGTGTTTGTGAATTCAATAAATATTCAAAAATTTGTTTATGTCGGTTTAAATTTTCAGAATGGATCCGAACTTTCCATACCAGTCGCCGTCGTTCACCTTGGGTGATTTCGACCCCAACTACATGTCGGGGTTTGACGATGCCTCCGGATCGGCTCCAACTCCACCATCTGTGGAGGAGGTACCGGTTCATACGGCTGTCGTGGAGAAGGTACCAGTTCAGGCGGCGACAGCTTCGGAAGGATTTTCCGGAACCGCGAGCGGAAGTGTTTCGACACACACCGGCTCGAAGAGATCGAGAACCTCCAGTGTGTGGCAAAACTTCGACGAGATAAAGGAAACATGCCCCGACGGAAGGGAGGTATCGAAAGCCCGTTGTAGAATATGTAGGCAAATTTTATCTGCTCGTTCTTCTGGTGGTACAGGTCACCTCAAGCGCCATGCGGAGTCGTGTGCCAAGAAGCAAGGAATACAACTCCGGCAGCAGCAACTTATGGTAAACCCAGACGGTACGGTACGCAGTTGGGAGTACGATCCCATGGTTGCTCGGGAATCTCTTGTCCGGTTAATCGCCAGGCAAGATTTACCCCTGAACTTTGGGGAGTCCCCTGCTTTTGAACATTACATTCAGCAATCTCATAACCCTAGGTTTAAAGCTGTGAGTAGGCAAACATCAACTAGAGATTTAGAGAATGTTTATCACAAGGAAGCAACTGCACTTAAGGAACTGTTTAGTACATGTACTTTCTCTGTTAGTGTTACTTCAGATATATGGAGTAGTAGAGCTAGAGAGGATTATCTTAGCGTAGTTGTTCATTTTGTTGATGATGATTGGCAATTACAAAAGAGAGTTTTAGGGCTTAGGTTAATAGATGTCTCACATACAGGAGAAAACATAGCTGAAAGAATTAGGGAAGTAATTAATGAATTTAATCTTGCTGATAAAATATTTGCTGTCACCCTAGATAATGCATCTGCTAATTCTAGGGCTATTGAAATATTGCAACCTTTATTTTGTGTTTATGCTCAATCTTTTCTACTCCATCAGCGTTGTGCATGTCATATAATTAATTTGATTGTTAAGACTGGCATGAAGAGGGTAGGTGACCACATCGATGCTGTTCGTCAAGCAATCGCGTGGTTAACTGCTTCTAACCCGCGGATTGCTGCATGGAAGAGGTTTTGCAGTGCGGCCGGTGTGAGAGCTCGTAAGTTTGCCACCGATGCAGAGCATCGGTGGAATGCAACGTATTTAATGTTAAAAGTTGTTTTACCTTATAGTAGTTTACTCTCTGATTTTGTTCAGTCACGTGGTGGCCCAAGAAACAGTGACGGGTCTTCAGTACTGAACGAGCATGTTTGGTCAATTGTCCAAAAATTTCACCAATTTCTAGAAACTTTTTATGATTGTACTCTAACTTTGTCACAAGTTTATTATCCAACTGCTAATATAATTTTGCACAACCTTCTTGAAATTGCTACTTTATTTAAAGAATACGAAAATGATGACGTTCTAACTGAACCTGTCTTTCACATGAAACAAAAATATTTGAAATATTGGAAAAATATACCTATGTTGTATGCTTTTGCTTTTGTTTTAGATCCTAGGTGTAAATTAAGGGGATTGTCTGCTATTTTATCACTTGTTGGAGATACTATAGGTGTAGATTATAGTTCTTTTTATATTGAGGTTAGACGTAAATTATATGAGGTTTTTGGAAGATATGAAGTAAAGTTTCAAGAAGTTCGCCAGCAGAGACCCCCTCCTATCCCCACTACAGGTAAGAAGAAGATACAGTGGGGTAGGATTTGGGGTGGATCGTCTTCAAGCCAAGGTGGTGGCAGTTCGTCGGCTACAAGTGGAGACGCCTCTTCGCATGTTATGGCCGAAGAGTTGTCCGGTTATTTGGACAGCGACGCCATCCACCATGAAGCACAAGATTTCAACGTCCTCGGGTGGTGGAATGACCACAAGATAACATATCCCGTGCTTTCAAAACTAGCACGGGATGTGTTGACGGTGCCCGTGTCGACGGTGTCCTCCGAATCGGCCTTCAGTCTATGCGGCCGAATCATCGAAGACCGGAGGACGACTCTGCGCAGCGACCACGTCGAAATGCTACTAAGCGTTAAAGACTGGGAGCTTGCTCGACAACATGCCCAATACACTGCGGACAACCAAGAATTGGCCGCCCAGTTCGAGCAACTCTACCTGGATTCAGACCAACCCCAGTAGAATTTTGTTAGAAGTAGTTCTGACCTTTGAGTTGTACTCTTTTCTTTGTCATGGTTTTCTCATTTTCCCCTATGAGTTTTTACATGACAAAGTTTTTAACGAGGCAGCATGTATCATTGTATCCTGTAATGATATAAACATCAATAAAGGTCATTACTATTTTTAACAAATTCTTTTGCAATATTTTCGCAAGTGTGGATTTATCTTTAAATTATTTCAAAATAATGAATCACAATCTATATTTTTAAATTTTTCAACACAACAAAAAAATACCATTTTTTCTTTTTTTTAACATTAGCAAATCATTACTTTTTTAAAAAACTTTTATTTCCATTTTTTAAATACCATTTTTTCATTTTTTAACATTAGTAAATCATTACTTTTTTTTAAACATTTTATTTCCATTTTTAATTTTTTTTCCTTATACATTTCCTTTGTTTTTTTTTAAAAAAAACACTGTGCAGTGCCGGCGGCTGGCGCCTGGCGGGCTGGCGGCCTGGCGGCTGGCGCAGTCCGCACTGCAGCTCAGCTGCCGGGCTGCCGCCTGCCGGGCTGCCGGCCTGCCTTCACGGGCCGCCGTGCCCCGAACGGCCCGTGGGCCGCAGGCGTGCCGTGCCGGCACGGGCACGGCCCGGCCATCCACGGGCAGTGCTTGGGCCGGCGGCTCGGCACGTGGGCCGGCACGGCACGGCCCGTTTCATCAGCCGTGCCTAACGGGCCGTGCCGAAACGGGCCGTGCCGGACCCGTGCCCGTGCCGGGCCGGGCCGTGCCGCCCGTTTGGACACCTATAATAAAGAGGCCAGCAAGATCAATCTATATTCTCATCCCAATTTTCTCTACTTCTCATCTCTTGTTGTCATCGTGTCCATCATGGGGCGTCGGTCTTCTAAGTTGCCAAAACCACATCCTCCTACCTTCCATACGTATCCCACTAAATTCCTCTCAACGCATAACAACTTGGTATCAGAGACCATGGTTCAAGAGGAATCCTCCACTGACAACCAGCCGCTCCTAGAACCAATCGATGCCTTGACGAAACTTCAAGACACCATGACCGACGTCCTCACCGGCATGTCGCTTTTGGCCTCCAAAAGTGATCTCGCGGATCTCCGACGCTCGGTAGCCGTCACTACATCCCGCATCGCTTCGCTCGAGCAGCAGCACGGTTTGACGTTGTTATCCCACACTTCGGCCATCCCTCGTCTCACCGGCCCCGGCGTTCGTCCTATCCCGCAACAACCACCCAATGGTTTGGGCGGGCGCCGGAACACGGTGTTGGCGGCAGTGTTCCCCACTACTACAAGCTGGAGTTTTCCACGTTCAACGGCAAGGACGACCCGCTAAACTAGCTCAATCATTGTGAGCAGTTTTTTCGAGGCCAACGAACGGATGCCGGGGATCGCATCTAGTTGGCATCGTACCATCTCACCAGCGCAGCCCAGGAGTGGTACTTCCATTATGAACAACATCACGGCGCACCAGATTGGGACACCTTTATGTCCCTCTATTACGCCTAGTTCGACCCATCGATCCGGAACAACCCACTTGGCGAGCTCAAACACCTCACACGAACATCCTCCGTGGCAACCTACTAGGAGCGATTTTGGTGCTTGCAAGTCGCACGACGGATCCCCTCTCCGAAAACCAGCAAGTGCAACTCTTCGTCGTAGGTCTTCAAGATGACATTTGCATTGACGTCGAGCTCCAGAAGCCTGACGACCTCCATGAAGCCATGACCCTCGCTCAGGCTTATGAACGAAAGGCGCTCAAGCACGGCACCCCACTGCGCATGGCTGGGAGATCGTTCGCTCGCGGCGCGCTCGCCATTGCCCCTGTGCCGCCTCCCCGTGATCGCACCCACCCCTACCGAATCCGCGCCACACCAATTCCGTTGGTTATCTCCATTCGAGCTAGCGGAATGGTGAAAGTAGGGCCTGTGATATAATTGCGACAAAAAATTTGTCCGTGGCCACAAATGCACATGCTTGTTCTACATCGAGCATGATGATTCCATTGAAGAGACGGAGGAGGCACCGGCTGAGGACACCACAGACGACGCCGAGCCGCGTATCTCGCTCCACGCGCTATCCGGCATGGATGGCGCCAACACAATGCGCCTCCAAGTCCAGATCGCCGTTGTTCCCCTCGTGGCTCTCGTCGACTTTGGCTTCACCCACAATTTTTTAAACACCCACTTGGCCCGCCACCTAGGTCTTCACCTAGAGCCAATGCGTCGAGGCCTATGTGTCCTGTTCGCCAATGGTGATCAACTGGACAGCCCCGGGCTATTTCGCGCGGTTCGTTTTGACATCGACCACGAGCTCTTCTCCGTCGACCGTTTTGCTCTGGACCTTTGCGCGGCGGACATCATCTTGGGAACGAAGTGGCTCCGCACCCTAGGCCCAATCCTGTGGGATTTTGGCAACCTGCGTATGGTGATCTGGCAAACCAGAGGACGCGAGGTGATGCTCTATGGCCTCGCTAGTCGACGCACGATGCACTGCTCCTCGCTAGATGGCGTGGACCTCCTGCCTCCCTCCTCCCCGTTGGAGGAATTCGATGACATCTTTGCCACTCCCACGGGGCTTCCACCGGCTCGTGCGTGTGACCATTGGATCCACTTGAAAGAGGGCGCCGCATCGGTGGCAATCCGCCCATACCGCTACCCACAACTTCAGAAGGATGAGCTCGAAAAACAATGTCGTGACATGCTTGCGCAAGGTATTATCCACCCTAGCACATTGCCTTTTTCTTCACCGGTCCTTCTCATGCGCAAATAGGACACGACATGGCATTTTTGCATGGACTACCGTGCCCTCAACGCCGGGACAGCCAAGGACAAGTTCCCCATTCCTATTATGGATGAGCTGCTTGACAAACTCCACGGTGCTCGCTTCTTCTCCAAGCTTGATCTCCGTTCCAGCTACATCAAGTCCGGATGCACACGACGGACATCCATAAGACGATCTTTCGCACTCACTAGGGGCACTTTGAGTTCCTCGTCATGCCATTTGGCTTGACGAACGCACCGGCAACGTTCCCAAGCCCTCATGAACACCATCTTGGCGTCGTTCCTTTGGTGATTCGTCCTCGTCTTCTTCGACGACATCCTCATCTACAGCAAGACATGTGTCGAACACTTGAAGCACGTCCACATCGTCCTCAACACAATCTGCGCCAACAAGCTCGTACTCAAACGATCCAAGTGTCGTTTCGGGGAACGTCAAGTCGGCTACCTCGGACACATCATGATAGCCGATGGCGTGGCTATGGATGAACACAAGGTATGTGCGGTCACCGACTGGACGACGTCGCGCTCAGTGCGCGTCGTTCGCTGGTTCCTAGGCCTCGTCGGGTACTACCGCAAATTCATTTGGGACCACGGCGCCATTGAATCCCCCCTGACGGCACTGCTAAAGCGAGAGGCGTTCTGATGGTCACCGGAGGCGGAGAAGGCCTTCTCGCTCTCAAACAAGCGTTGTCCATAGCATTAGTCCTCCACCTCCCCGATTTCGCCAAGCCATTCGTGGTGGAATGTGATGCATTCGACTCCGGGATTGGTGCGGTACTTCACCAAGGTGCGGGGCCCCTAGCCTTCTTCAGTTAGTCACTTGCTCCTCAGCATGCTGGCCTTGCCGCATATGAGCGTGAGCTCATTGGCTTGGTACAGGCCATCTGCCATTGGCATGCCTACCTTTGGGGGCGTCAATTCACGATGCACACGGACCACTATAGCCCCAAGTTCCTCCTGGATCAACGCCTATCGACGATTCCACAGCACCGCTGGGCGAGCAAGCTCATCGACTTCGACTTCTCCGTGGAATATAAGTCGGGTCGCGCCAATGTCATGGCCGACATGCTCTCTCACCGTGTTGAGGAACCAGAATTGATGGTAGCCGCCCTCTTAGGACCCTCATTTGCAGGGTTTGACGACATTCGTCAAGAAGTCTTGGTCGACCCAGCGCTGCTCCAACTTCAGGATTACATCATTAGCAGCAAGCATGGCGCCCCCTGAACATTCACCGACGGCCTCATTTGCAAAGGTCACCGCGTCTATGTTCTAGCTTCGTCATCATTCCTGCTCACTGATTTGGCAGCAGCACACATGGGGCACGAAGGCATCAAACGCACATTGCATCGCCACCGCCTGGACTTCGCCGTTCCGGATGCCAAGAGGGTCATCATGGAATATATCCGCAGTTGCTCGACATGCCAATGCAACAAGATAGAACACTTACACCCAGCCACTTCCGATGCCAACGTAGGTTTGGGAGGACATCGCCGTGGACTTCGTGGAAGGGCTGCCCCACGTCAATGGCAAATCGGTCATCCTCACGATGATCAACCGATTCTCAAAGTACGCGCACTTCTTGCCACTGCACCGCGACATCAGTAGCGTGTGTCTTCTTCGATGAAATCATTCGCCTCCATGGAATTCCAAGCTCGATTTTTGAGCGATCGAGATCCAATGTTCACAAGCGCCCTTTGGAAGGAATTTTTTTCCTCACCAACATTAAGCTCACTCTGAGTTCAGCTTTCCACCCGTAGACCGACATTCAGTCCAAGGCGGTCAACAAAGTCATTGGCATGTAACTGCGCTACTTATCCGGTGACCGACCATGCCATTGGCTTCGTTGGCTGCCATGGGCAGAGTACTGCTTTAACACGACGTTCCAAATGTTGCTCTGGGCTACACCATTCCAGGTGGTCTATGGTCAACGGCCACCAATGCACAGGTCCTTCAAACAGGGAATGACATGTGTCCAGGCAGTGGAGCAAGCCTTGGCGGATCGTGATGAATTCTTGTGCGAGATTCGGGAGTGCCTCCAACAAGCTCAGGACTACACCAAGCTTTATTATGACGCCAAACATCGCATCGATGGAGGGTTTGGGTTCGTCTGCTTCATCGCCAGGCGGCGTCCTTGCCAGGCTTTATGCGTGGCAAGCTATTGCCCTGTTACTATGGGCCTTACGAGATCGTGGAATAGATCGGCGAGGTTGCTTACAGACTTCGTCTCCCCGCAGGTGCATGCATTCACGACTTGTTCCACGTCGGTGTTCTTAAGGCGTACCATGGTGAGGCACCAGAACAAATTCCAGCCATGCCAATCATGGCTCACGAACGAGTTCTTCCAATACCTGAGAAGGCGGTGTGGGGGGGGCGTTGCTCGTGGTGTTTGACAGGTTCTGATTCAATGGACTAGGAAAGATGTCGTGGATGCAACTTGGGAAGATGAGTGGAATTTCATCGCCGCTACCCTAAGGTTCAGCTCGACGACAAGCTGTTTCCGAAGGGCGGGAGAGATGTCATGGTCGGGATCGTCTATCACAGGCGTCGAGCTAGAGTGCGCGGAGGGGTGACAGGCGAGGAGAATGCGCGCGACAAAACAAAATCGCAAGAAGTCGCGAGTTGGTTTGCACCGTGCTGGACGGTGAACAATACCGAATTGCTTGCAACAATTGGATAGGATTGTTAGGAGTTTGTTATGATTTGTTTCTCCTTTTAATTAGTGGTTGTTAGTTACAATTGTAAGCCTATTTAAGGCCATGAATTTGGAATAAAGAGGCAAGCAAGATCAATCTATATTCTCATCCCAATTTCCTCTACTTCTCATCTCCTGTTTTGCCGTCATGTCCATCACGGGGCATCGGTCTTCTAAGTTGCCAAAACCACGCCCTCCTACCTTCCATACGTATCCCATTAGATCCCTCTCGACACATAACAGTGTGACGCCGCCGCGACTACCTGAACCAAAGGGAAGGAGAGGCCCTTTGCCGCCTGCGTCGATCTACTACCCCACCCACCACAGAAGGGAGGATAGACCCTCGGTGGAGGAGGGGACACCGACGAGGAGATAGACCCAGGGTGCCGAGCTCGCTCGATTTGCCACCGAGGGAGCTCAATTTGCTCTCAGCAACGAGGGAGAGTAATCATGCTCCATGCCGCCTCGATCAATAGCTCGATCCACACCTCTAAGCTCTAAAGGAGGAAGAGAAACTCAGTGGCCGATGGAGTATGAGGCAAGAGGCGTAGTGGCGACAGGGAGGCTTTGGGTCGGTGTCGGTTGCAAGGTGGGGTTGCATGAGGGAGAGGGAGAGTTAGAGATGTGGACGACGCTGAAGAAGGAATCGTTGCGTGGTGGGAAGATGGGGGAGGTTGCCAACCAAGCCCTTTTTGATCCGCGTTGTCGAGAGCTCGCCGACCACACCCATCCTTGATTTGCACCCACCATTGAGGCCACTCCGCTGAGCCACCACAGAAGCCTGTCTTGGGGCCCTACACCGACACCGATGTGCAGGTAGGGGCTGGCAGGGAGGGGGGAATTCGGGGTTGGTGGTGGCCATCAGCATCAGCATCGATTCCCCTCTGGCTAGAGCTTTGGGAGGGAGGAGTGGTGGTGGCAGGCAGCGCTGTCATCGATGGCGGAGCAGAGAGGGAAGAAGGGAATGACGGAGTGGTGGAGGGAGGTATTTTGTATTTGTTTCCAAGTTTTGAGGGTCTTGTTGCAAAATGTTGGACTTCTCTGTAAATTGATAAAACCATGAGCATAATATAAAATGTTAGGGGCTGAATTAAAAGTTGAAGATACTACTAAATTAAGACACTTGCACCAGTGAGGGAAAAGATTTTAAGAGGTGTGCTCTCACCTCTGAGTATAAGTAGCATTTTAAGACCCTTTGTAAAAGTGTCTTGCACTATGAATGCCTTAGAAGCCTCACTTTTTTTTAAAAAAAAGGCTGTGTTACAACTCATGCCCTCTTTTCCTACCACACACATGCCTACATTTCGCTTTCCACCACATACTCATCGAATCCGCTTCATCAAATTAGATATATGCAGAAGTGCTACTTGAGCGTGCTTTTTCTGCCAGGCCAATGATAAGATTATGTTTAGATTTGTCGCTTGTGGCCATGTTCATTAGAAATGCCGAAAAGGTTATTGTTGTTGTTTAAGAAATTGATCTTACGTGTTTGTATGAGAATATAGGAAATGTGCTAGACACAATGAGACATTTTTGACAAGAATAATGTTGGTTGCAATGGGTCTGAGAATAAGTAGACTAAAATTTGTCTTGATTGTCACCTTGACATACTTTGTTGTATCTGTTGGGCCATAGATTTTGGAGTAGGCGAATTCGACCGTCTTCATCTTGAAGCCAGGATACATGGCAACAACTTCCAAGACAATATTATAGTCTTTCCTGTACTTGTCGAACCTCTCGTGGATGTCGATGGAAATGCCACGGATAACGTCATCTTCGTGACCATGTCATTTTGGAGCTCTAGCTGAAGAACCCATGCATCATGAAAGAAGATGTTTGCAGTTGGGTGGTTTCCTTCTGCTGACATGATGTTAAGTGCGAACGCATAAATTAACTTCAAGAAACCATAGGTATCCTCAGCTTTCTTCTAGTCGTCGTTGAAGGTGTTGTCATGTAGTTGTCGTAGCAAGACTCCAGTAGATCGAACACATGCCTATAGTCCAAGGCAACCAAGAGCATTAGATAAGTGATGTTCCACTCGGTTGTCTCTATGTTCATGGCAATCTCTCCAAACTTCTCCTCAACAATATCGGCTTTTATGAACTTATGCTTTCACGGATCAAGTAGATGACGTTACAAATTGAAGCAAGGACATCATGTGCAATTGCATTAAGAATATTGGCATGGCACCTCACCACAAACAGCTGACCCTTCAGCATGAGATTGTTGTCACTTGAGAGATGGTTTCTCAGGTTTGCACTATAAATATCATGGGAGAAATAATCATGCCCCAAGGTGATGATGAACAGTTTGTTATGCATGTTCCACCTAGAAAGGCATTTGCCAATGACTATGATAACCACATTCTCTAAACGAGGCCAAGGTGCCATCATGAAGTTGAGCATTCTTCTGTGCAGCCTCCGCTCTGAGTCAATGAATTGTGCAGCAAATGAGATGCACAGATGAGTTCTGTTTGTGGTCAATGACCCTATAGTGAGGTTGATCCTTCTAGGAATATTTTCAAGTGCCTGCTATAGGTTTTGCCTTTCCTTAAGATAAATAGCATACACCTTTGTCTCCATTGTACCAATGTCAACCATCTTGAAATTGGGCTGCATATTATCAATAAAAGCTAGGAAGGTCAGTTGCTGAACAATGTGAAGTGGATAGTCATTCAGAACGATAATCTTCGCTAGTCATGAGTAACTATGTTCTTGGTCTAATGAAACATTTGCATTACTACTATTTTATATGTAGCTACTGCTTTTTTGTTGATCCTTTAAAGTACCACACCATTCTGCATGTGCTTGGTGAGATGGCTAGTGCCTGAATTCTTTGAGCCTGAACTGTATGCTAAGAATTGGTTGCGGTGAATGCAGCTTGCTCGTTTGCACCCTTCAGAAACATCTACAAGAGTGAAGCGTTCGTAGATTGTTGACTTTCTCTTTGTCGGTGACATGGGACCGGGGGTATCGAGACCAAAGGGAAGGGCGGCCACAGGGATCCACGTGGCCCGTCCCCCCGGAGGGGTCGGGCCCGAGGGTGACGTGGCGGCTGCCCTCCCGGTTTCCCCCCGGGGTCGGGTCGCTCCCGTTTCTGCCCCGAGGCCTGGGGTGCCCCGACCCCTTGTGGCTTTGGTGCCACGTGCGCAGGTTACGTGAGCACGGCGGAGCTCACCTAACCACATTTATAGCGGTTCAGACGGGCGCACTACACCGCATTTAATGCGGCGTGGCGCGTGCATGTCCGGTCCGTGACCGGTCACGGTGAGTGACTGGTCACAGATCGGTCAGATCGCGGGTTAGGTGGTGCCAGGATGCCTGTGCGTCGCACGCGCGCCAGGCGGCCTGCTGCACGCCACGCCCCATCCCATCAAAATGATGAGAGCCCTCTGTCTCTCGTCTCTTGGCCGGAGTTGGTATGTCAGCTCCGGTCAGATGCTTTCCCGATTCCGGTGCAGGCGAGACACGGAAGTCGCCCGCCATTTAAAGAAGGTTGAAACGGGCGTCCCCCGGAGGAGTCGGCTGACCGAGCGAAGGCGTGCTACGGCGCCTGTTAGAGGTTGCTTCCGGCGATAGGATAGCCCTAAATGTAAAAGAATGTCTTCTTTCTTAGGCAGCTCGTGGCGCATGTGGTAGCCCCTTGCCATATAAAAGGAGGCCCAGGCCTAAGAAAGGGGAGGGACTCTCTGAGGATTCCATCATACTCTCAGATCTACCAGAACACAGGAGTAGGGTATTACGCTCCTCAGCGGCCCGAACCTGTCTAAATCGCCTGCGTCCACGCGTTTTCGTTTTTCTCGCTGGGATCCCACAGATCAGGGCGAACAATTTCACCTTGCGTCCCCGGCCGAACCGGCAAAGGGGGGCCTGCGCGGTCTCCCGGTGAGGAGTTTCACGCTCCGTCATTTGGCGCGCCAGGTAGGGGGGGCGCGCGTGTTTTCTGTTCTGAGCCCCCATTTCCTTTCGTGTGCGCCAAGCTTCGCCAAGTAAGCCCTATGGCTGAAGAGGCAGTGGCGTACGATTCTTCTTTGAGCGCCAGCAGTGATGGCGGGGAGCAGAACCCACATCGTCGGGCTCGCACCCTGTCGTCCCCCTCCCGCCGGAATCTTGGGCGGGGGAAGGCGCCTGAGGAAGTCGAGGGATCCGCGACCTCGCCGCCTGCAGGCGACGGAGGTGGACGGCAAGGCGGGGTGCATCACCGCCTCACCTATGGTGATGGCGGCACGCCCCAGGGCGCGCTCCAGGCTGCGGGCGCGCTCTTGCATCACCCGCCCGTCGTCCCTGATCTAGAGACCTCGGCCCAGCGTTGGCTGGATGACGTGGCCAACTTGATCATGACGGCGCAGCAGCGCCTAGGCACCGTCAGGCGGTCTTCCGCCGCCGGGACCTCTGGCGCTACCACCATAGGCTCTACGTCGTCGAGGCGAAGGGCACAACGGGCGACGGCCGACACCCGCCGTTCGTCTGCGGTTCCCTCGTCAACGCCTCCGACTCGTGAGAATATGCATGGGGGCCCAGATGCCCGGCTCGATATCGAGCGCCGGCGCGACGCTCGTCGTGCCGCCCATGCAACGGAAGGCGCCTCGTCCTCTGGGGCGCCGCTCCGTTCCGGTCACGGGGGCCGGCCCCCTGTGTCCCCGATTGGTGGTGCCGGCTGTCGAGCTTTCGTGGCGAGCCTTCGGAATGTCCGTTGGCCCCCGAGGTTCCGGTCCACCATCACCGAAAAATATGACGGGAGCGTCAGCCCCGCTGAGTTTCTCCATATCTACACGACTGGAATAGAAGCCGCGGGGGGTGACGACAGGGTCATGGCGAACTTCTTTCACATGGCCCTGAAGGGCCAGGCACGGGGTTGGCTAATGAACCTGCCACCCGCGTCGGTCCACTCCTGGGAGGATTTGTGCCAGCAGTTCACCACGAACTTCCAAGGCACATATCCGCGCCCAGGCGAAGAGGCGGACTTGCACGCGGTACAGCGGAGGGACGATGAGTCTCTCCGCTCGTACATCCAGCGGTTCTGTCAAGTCCGCAACACCATACCTTGCATCCCTGCACATGCGGTTATGTACGCATTCAGGGGGCGTGCGGCACAACCGCATGCTCGAAAAGATCGCCTCCAAGGAGCCCCAGACCACCACGCAACTTTTTGAGCTCACGGACCATGTGGCTCGCAAGGAGGAGGCCTGGACCTGGAACTCCTCCGGCTCTGGAGTGGCGGCTCTGGCTGCCCCCGAGTCCGCCGCTCGTTCAGGGCAGCGGGACAGGAGGAGGAAGAAAAGGTCGGCCCGTTCCAACAACGAGGGTCACGTCCTCGCTACTGAGGGTGCTTCGCGGGACCCCCGAAAGGGGAGGCCTGTGGGTGACAAAAAGAAGGAGGCCGGCGCCCCCAGCGGAGAGCGCCTGGCCGGCAGGTGGTGCACTGTGCACAACACCTCCCTCCACAACCTCGCCGACTGCCGCGTGAATGCCGAGCGAACGAGGAAGTGGGAGGAGGAGAGGAGGCAGGAACACCGTGAGGGCAAGGCCCCGGCGACTTCCACCGGCAACCGGCAAAGTGAGGCCAAGCAGAAGGCCCCCGCTGAGGACGTCGACGATGGCGATGATGACTTGGGCTTTCAGGAGCCCAAGGCCACCGTTGCCACCGTCGATGGGGGAGCGTGCGCTCACGCTTCTTGCCGGAGCCTCAAGGCCATGAAGCGAGAGCTTTTGGCCGCAGTCCCCACCCATGAGGCGACGCGGCGGGCGCGTTGGTCGAAGGTCACCCTTACCTTTGACCAGACCGACCACCCGCCATGCGTTGCCCGGGGAGGACAGATCGCGATGGTGGTCTCCCCCACTGTCTGCAACGTGAAGTTGGGGTGCGTCCTGATAGACGGTGGCGCAGCTCTCAACATCCTCTCCCCCGCGGCCTTTGATGCCATCAAGGCCCCGGGATGGAGCTCCGGCCGTCCCAGCCAATCATTGGCGTGACGCCGGGGCACACCTGGCCGCTAGGTCACATCGACCTCCCGGTCACCTTCGGTGGCCCCACCAACTTCCGCACCGAGCGGGTGAGCTTCGATGTGGCGGACCTCAATCTGCCCTACAACGCGGTCCTGGGAAGGCCCGCGTTGGTGAAGTTCATGGCGGCCACCCACTATGCCTACCTCCAGATGAAGATGCCGGGCCCAAGTGGTCCCATCACCGTCCACGGCGACCTCAAAGTCGCGCTTGCTTGTATGGAGCAGCGCGCGAACCGCCTCGCCGCGGTGTCCAAGCCCGCGGGCGGCGACGAGAGGCCCGGCGCCTCCGCCTCGCCCGCCCCGATGCAGCGGATGGCCTCAGGCAACGAGGTCCCGGTGAAGGAGGTCGCCCTGGGCGACGACCCGTCCAAGACCACCCGGATTGGTGGTCTCTTGGACGACAAATAGGAAGACGCGCTCGTCTCCTTCCTGTGGGCAAACGCCGACGTCTTCGCGTGGAGACCGGCGGACATGCCCGGGGTCCCCAGGGAGGTGATCGAGCACCGTCTCGCCATGCGGCCAGACTCAAGGCCCGTCCGGCAGAAGGTGCGACGGCAGGCCCCGGAGCGCCAAGCCTTCATCCGCGAGGAGGTGGCGCGGCTTTTGGAGGCCAGATTCATCCGTGAGGTCATCCATCCGGAGTGGCTCGCGAACCCGGTCATCGTCCCCAAGGCGAACGGCAAGCTCCGGATGTGCATCGACTACACCGACCTCAACAAGGCATGTCCTAAGGACCCTTATCCCCTGCCACGCATAGATCAAATTGTCGACTCCACCGCGGGGTGCGACCTTTTGTGTTTTCTAGATGCATACTCAGGATATCATCAGATTATCATGGCTAGGGAGGATGAGGAAAAAACAGCATTCATTACCCCTGTAGGAACTTATTGTTATACAACCATGCCTTTCGGGTTAAAGAATGCGGGTCCTACTTTTCAGCGTACTACTCATATTTCTTTGGGTAGTCAGATAGGGCGCAATGTTGAGGCCTACGTCAATGACTTGGTTGTGAAAATGCGCAACCAAGAGACCTTGCTCTCGGATTTAGCAGAGACTTTCGAAAGTCTCCGCTCCGCGCGCATAAAACTGAACCCCGAAAAGTGTGTGTTCGGTGTGCCTGCGGGCAAGCTTCTCGGGTTCTTGATCTTTGCCCGAGGCATTGAGGCCAACCTCGAGAAGATACAAGCTATAGAGCGGATGCGTCCCCCCAGCAAGCTTAAGGACGTGCAATGCGTCACCGGATGCATGGCCGCCTTAAGCCGATTCATATCGAGGACGGGAGAGAAGGCGCTGCCCCTATTTAAGCTCCTTAAGCGCTCCGGGCCGTTTACCTGGATAGAGGAGGCTGAGTGGGCCCTCACCCAGTTGAAGGCGTACCTCAGTTCCCCCCGATCCTGGTCGCCCCGGAGCCCGATGAGCCGCTGCTGCTCTACTTGGCGGCAACCCCGCAAGTAGTCAGCGCGGCGTTAGTTGTGGAGCGCGACGAGGGCAGCCCTTGCCCCGCGCGCTCCCACCTTGTGTCGACCTGACCCAGGACAGAGAAGGGAGGAGAGGCCCCCGAGCCGGACGGCAGCCTAAGGCCCCTGACGACCGGATGTGGCCCTCTGCCCGCTCGTCCGACGGCGCCGGATGCCCCCGACCCCCAGGAAGGCCCTGGGGCCACTGCGGGAAGGCAGTGCTCGACGCCCTCCGACCCCGAGGTCGTCTGCACAGAAGCCGAGTGGGCCCGGCAAGGCCCCTCGGACGACGAGCGCCCCGGGAATGGTGCCCTCAACGGAGAGAACAGGCCCCGCCGGAAGGTGCAGCGGCCCGTCTACTTCGTTAGTGAGGCGCTGCGGGATGCCAAGACCCGATACCCTCAGGCTCAGAAGATGCTCTACGCGATTCTGATGGCATCGAGGAAGTTGCGCCATTATTTCCAGGCGCATCGGGTCACGGTGGTCACGTCCTACCCCCTCGGCCAAATCCTATGCAACCAAGAGGGTACTGGACGGATGGTAAAATGGGCAATCGAACTCTCCGAATTCGACTTGCGCTTTGAGCCACGCCACGCGATTAAGAGCCAGGCCCTCGCCGACTTCGTGGCGGAATGGACCCCGGCTCCCGAGCCAGATCTCGGACTCTCCGCCCCCGAGGCCAACATGAGCCCCTCGCAGCTGCCTCACGCCACCTACTGGGTGATGCAGTTCGATGGCTCCCTGGCCCTTCAGGGCGCCGGCGCGGGGGTCACCTTGACCTCGCCAAACGGAGACGTCCTTAGATATTTGGTTCGCCTAGATTTCTAGGCAACCAACAACAAGGCGGAGTACGAGGGACTCCTTGCGGGACTCAGAGTGGCGGCCGGAATGGGGATCCGTCGCCTCCTGGTTCTAGGCGACTCCCAGTTGGTCGTTAACCAGGTCTCCAAGAAGTACCGGTGCCCTGACCCGCAGATGGACACCTACGTCCGCGAGGTGCGGCGTATGGAGCGCCATTTCGACGGGTTAGAACTTCGGCACGTGCCCAGACGGGATAACACGGTCGCCGACGAACTCTCGAGGCTCGCTTCGTCGCGAGCCCCGACCCCACCGGGCACATTTGAAGAAAGGCTCGCCCAGCCGTCGGCGCGACCCGACCCCTTAGGGGAGACGGACGCGCCTGCGCGGGCCCCGAGGCCCGTCGGAGTCCAGGCCTCGGGACCCGGGGGAGCCGAGCCCGGCCCCCCAAGATTGATCGCCTAAATGGCTGAAATCCAGGCGTTCCTCAAAGATCAGACTCTACTCGAGGACCGCGAAGGGAGTGAACGCGTCAATCGCATCTCCAAGCGCTACGTGCTGGTGGAAGGGGCCCTCTACCGGCGCGAGGCCAACGGAGTCCTCCTGAAGTGCATTCCTCGGGAATAGGGCGTCGAGCTTCTTGTCGATGTCCATGAAGGCGAGTGCGGAGCCCACTCCGCCTCACGCACCTTGGTCGGCATGGCCTTTCGCCAGGGTTTCTATTGGCCGACGGCGCTCCACGACGCAGCGGACCTGGTCCGACGATGCAGGGCATGCCAGTTTCACGCCAAGCAAACGCATCAGCCGGCTCAGGCCCTATAGACCATATCACTTTCATGGTCGTTTGCCATCTGGGGGCTGGATATCCTGGGTCCCTTCAGGAAGGCCCCGGGCGGGTTCGAGTATCTGTATGTCGCAATCGACAAGTTCACTAAGTGGCCCGAGGCTTATCCGGTCATCAAGATCGACTAAAATTCATAAAGGGCATCACTGCTCGGTTCGGGGTGCCTAACCGTATCATTACGGACAACGGCACCCAGTTCACCAGTGAGCTTTTTGGCGACTACTGCGAAGACATGGGCATCAAGATCTGTTTCCCCTCACCCGCCCACCCCAGAAGCAACGGCCAGGTGGAGCGCGCCAACGCGGAAATCCTCAAGGGCCTCAAAACCAAGACCTTCAACATCCTCAAGAAGCATGGCGATTCATAGATCGAGGATCTGCCAGCGGTGCTCTGGGCGAACCGAACCACCCCAAGCCGAGCGACAGGGGAAACGCCTTTCTTCCTCGTCTACGGCGCGGAGGCGGTCCTCCCATCCGAGCTCACCCTAAGGTCCCCTCGGGCCACCATGTATTGCAAGGCTAATCAAGATCAGCTTCGCTGAGGCGACCTCGACTACCTGGAAGAGCGAAGGCGGCGCGCGGCCCTCTGAGCCGCGCGCTACCAGCAAAGCCTGCGGCGCTACCATCAGCGCCATGTCCGGGCCCGATCACTCTGCGTCGATGATCTCGTCCTACGCCGCGTCCAAACGCGTGCAGGACTGAGCAAACTCTCACCAATGTGGGAGGGTCCGTATCGAGTAGTCGGCATCCCTCGGCCAGGCTCGGTTCGATTGGCCACGGGCGACGGCACAGAACTGCCTAACCCGTGGAACATCGATCATCTTCGCCGCTTCTACCCATAAGGGGGTCGGGTGTCGTACCTCAGGCTCAGGCCAACCCCGCGTCCCCCTCGGGCACGCAGGGTTGGCCGGGGGCTCCCACATGCACATACTTGTTTAATTTTTTCCTAGCATTTCAATAACAAGCATTTTCAATTTCCTAAGGACTGCGCCTATGTTATCGTTACCTTTTGAAAAGTCTTGACTTGAGTCAGTCTGCTCGTGCTCGTCCTTGCCCTCGGCAGCCCGGGTCGTCTGAACCACCAAACAGGGCCTAGAACCGAGCCATGCCCCAGGGCGCGGTGAACTCCGGGGGGGAATCGGCAATGGCCCAAAATCGGGTCCCCATAACCCTCGGTCACCGCGCTCCCGGCCTGGCCAGTCTCGACATGCGGATCTCCCCATGGCACTAGCTCCGACCCGCGCCGTTTGAGGCTGGGGCCCGAGCACGAGCCCTCGCTCAAGCCAAAGATGCAAAAGGATCGCGACACAGACTGTCCTTATCACGCGTATATAGCAAACTTAACTAACATAGAAATTAAAATCTTGTTTGATTGCAGGCAAGATGAAGTCAGTTATACAAGCATTGGCCCAAAGGCCTCAGAAGATGAAGGAATCAAAAATTAAGATACGCGGGGGCTCGGGGGCTCACCCCGATGCACCCGGGTCGCCGGCCTCGCCGTCGCTGTCGTCGTCGACCCCATCGTCGCCGTCCTCCTCCTCGTCGGAGTCGAGAGCGAAGACGAGCCAAGGGGCCATTCCCTCAAAGCCGAGGACGATTTGATCAGTGGCATCCCGGACTTGGGCGCGCGCATTGGCCTCGGATCCAGGGGGAATTCTTCCAGCGCCGTCCACGGGGAGAAGTCGGGGTCCCGGGCTTGGAAGCTCACCAGCACGAGCTCCGCCGCCCCCCGGGCGAGGTCCCTTAAGGAAGACTTAACCGTCTCCTCGATCTCCTCGGGGAGCCTTTCAAGGTCCCCGGCCATCTCCGAGAGGCACTGGGCGAGGCCCCCCTGGTTGGCGACGTACTTTGCGTACCGCCAGCTCCAGATGCCCGCCTGACGCCCGGCGTGGTCGAGGCGGGAGATGGCGTCCCGAAGCATGCTGGGCCCCACCTCGTTCAATAGCCGGAGGGCCTTAACCTCCCCGGCGGATGAGTCCAGGGTGCCCTGCAGCTTGGCGATGGTGTCCTCGGCGGCTGTGAGGCGGGCGGCCAGATCGCCGTGGCCTGCGGCCGCCCCACCACTGTGCGCCCATGCCTCGAGTTCGGAGGCCCGCTGGTTCAGCGTGTCCCTCTCGGCGCGGGCGCTTTCCAGATTACGGCGCGCCTACTCCTCCCGCGTCGCCTCGCGGAGGAGCAGGCTGTCCGCCAGCCGCCGCGCCGCGGTCTCGGCCTCCTCGAGGGCTCGCCCCCGCTCGGTGAGAGTGTCTTCGCGGAGGCGGAGTGCGGACTCCTGCTCGGCGGAGGCAGCCTCGTGCACTGCCAGTGTCGCCTCCCGTGTAGCGGCGGCGGTCTCGCGTGCCGCCAGCGCCGCCTCCTTCGCGTCCAGGGCACGGGCGCGCTCCTCCAACGCCTCCAGCTCCCGGGCGCGGAGGTCAAGGGCCTCGGCCCGTCGACGCACAGCGGCATCTTGCACGAGCAAGCGCGAGGCCCGCCCCCCGAGCGCGGCGGTGCGCTCCTCCAGCACCATGGTCCGGGCCTCTAGGGCCTCCTCGCGCTGGCGGGCCGCCGCCTCGATCTCCACCGCCCGTCGCTCCCGGGCAGTGGCAGCGCCGAGAACTCGCGGGCGGCATCGAGCTTCTCCAGCTCCGCCATCCGACTCCCGTATTGGAGACGGAGGTCGTCCCGCGCCCCATCGAGCACGGCGGTGGCGATGAGGGCTGTCTCCCGCTCCTCCTCCACTTCCCGGGTGATTTCCGCTAGGGTCCTGCGGCGAGCCTCGAGCTGCGAGGTGTGCAGGCTGTGTGCCTTACGGCCGGCCTCCACCATGGCCTCCACGGAGCGCTGCCCCTCCTCGACGCGCGCCCACGCCGCGTCGATTTCTGCCCGCTCCGCCTGTAGGGCCAGTATTTGGGCGCTTAGCCCGTCCAGCACCATGTTGTTGGCCGTAGCCATGGCATGCAGGAGGGGCTCCGCGATTAGCGGGGTGGTGGGAGAAAAGAGGGAAGGCCGCCCCTGTGGTGGTGAAGCCCGGCTCGACTCGCCGGTCGGTGTGTTGGCCTCGGGGGCCTTTCCCGAGGCCGGCTCGTCCGCAGCGCCGCCTGAGGCGTCGGGCCCCAGGTGCGCCCTCTCGTCGTCATCACAGGCCGCCTCGGTGGCGGCCTCCGCCTCCGGCGCGATCGGGTCGGGGACCTGGGTGGCAGGCTCGGCCACCGATGCCTCATGCGCACGCACCACCTCTGCCTCCCGAGCAGCCTCCTCGGCCCGGCGGACTCTGGCCGCCTCCCGAGCAGCCTCCTCGACCTGGCGGACTCGGGCCGCCTCCCGAGCAGCCTCTCGAGCTACCCGTAGGCGGCCTGCGGCTTCCTGCAGGTCGGCCTCCCGCCTTTGAGCCTCTGCGGTCGCCGCCTCCCCGGCCTCGTTGCCCGCGGACCGACCAGCCTTGGAGTGACGCGTGGGACGGGACGGGATCTCGCTGAGGCAGAAGAAAAATATGAAACAGAAAGAGGTAAGTAAAAATAAGCCGGGGGGTTTGGGAATGAGAGTGTGGCCGCTGTGGGTAAGAGGACGAACCTGCGGGGTGGCCGGATGAACGACCACTTTGGAGACGTGATGAGGCTCCCCCTGCACGACTCGGTCTCCCCCATCTTGCGGAGCCGCTTCTTCTTCCGCTCCCCCTCGGGCTGGGGCGTCAGTGCAGTGTCCTCCAGGCGCCTGCCGCTGACGTGCTCCGCCCCGCCCCATCGGGGAGGAGATGGAGGAGGGGTCGCCTCCTGCTTCCTCTTCCCCTTGGCGTCGGCAGGGCGGCTACCCCCCGAACCCCCGCCACGAGGCCCAGAAGCATGGCCCCCTCCGAGGGTAGATTGATCCCCTCTGCGGCTGCCGCCCGCGCCATCGTGGCCTCGGGGGGCCCGATCCCCTGACGCCCCGACCACTTGCATGATGGCCAGAATGTTGGCGCGCTCTGGATCGCTGCAGAGGGGGAGGATCCCCCGAGGGATGAGGGATGACTCCACGGAGCTAAGGTTTAGCACCCATTGGACCACCATCCTGAAGTCATCGGGGTCCCAATCCCACTTACGCCCCTAGTGGGTCCTCAGGAGGTCCTCGGTCCTAGCGTACTCCCAGGCGCCCTAGGCGCGTCGCCGGAGCGGCGCGATCTGGCGGCGGAGGTAATCGCCGAACACCATGGCCCCCATGAGCCCCTGGGCTCGCAGGCCCGCCAGGCGGTCCAGGACGGCGTCGTAGCCGTCCCCCAGATTCACCGTCGCCCGCCAGCTTGGCGCCTGCGCTGGGGGCTGGCTCGGGAGTCGGAGGCGCGCTTCGTCGGGGAGGGGGGTGTAGAACCAGTCGCTCTTCCAGTCGTCCCACTTCTTGCGAAGGACGCACGGGATGTAGCGGTTCAACACCTGTCCCCACGGCTGGAAGTAGCAGCCACCGACCACCGTCGGCGGCGATATCGGCTGCACGGTGAAGAACCACCGAAACAGCCGAAGGGATGGGCGCACCCCAATGAACATCTCGCACAGGTGTGCGAAGATGGCCAGCGTCATCACCGCGTTGGGGGTGAGGTGCGTCATCTGGACGCCGTAGAACTCCAGAACGTCCATGAAGAATATGGAGAACGGCGAGATCAAGCCCGCCATGGCAAAGGAAAGGAAGAAGACGGACCGCTCCGGGTAGTGCGGCGCCGGGCGTCCCTCGCCCAGCGCGACCACCTCCCGGGTGACAGATTTCGGCATGAACCGGCGCGGTAGCCCGGCCTGCCTCTCGCTGGTGATGCGGGAAGGTGGCAGCACGCTGCCGTCAAGCGGCGCGGAGCTCCGCGTCATGACGCCGGTGGAGGGGGAGCTTGAGGACGAGAGCGCGTGGCGAGAGGAAGGCGAGACAAATGAGAGAGCTAGGGCACGGATGGCAAAGGCAAGGAAAAAGTGGCGAGAGGAAGGAAATGAATCCCTTCCTCGGCGCCCTTTATGCCCTTGCCTCCGCCGCGCTCGGCTCCTCGTTTCCCGCGCCCATCTCCTTGCCCCCTCGTTTCTCGCGCCCACGCCTCCACTAACCCCACTCGCCCGCTTACGGCGCACGCGTCGGTCGTGCGACCGTGGCGGTCGAGAAGGGGCATATCGTGTGCGCATTAATCGCGCTCGGTTACCGCGAAAAGCACCAATCATTACGTCCCCAGGCGAAGTGGACCGACGTGTCCCAATCCGCGCGTTGCCTTGAGTAATGTTGCGGTTACAAGGAGACCGCTCATGAATGTCGACTGGCATTCTTCACCGACATGCGCGGCTCACGACCGTAGGAGTCCTTCTCGCCTTTGGGGGCCGGTCCCACCTGTCACCAGGCCCGAGGGGTGGCGCTAAGCCTGGGTGCCCCCCCTCCCCTCCCCCCGAGTGTGGCCACCCGGGCGTGACGTCGAGGGCTACTGTCGGTGACATGGGACCGGGGGTATCGAGACCAAAGGGAAGGGCGGCCACAGTGATCCACGTGGCCCGTCCCCCCGGAGGGGTCGGGCCCAAGGGTGACGTGGCGGCTGCCCTCCCGGTTTCCCCCCGGGGTCGGGTCGCTTCCGTTTCTGCCCCGAGGCCTGGGGCGCCCCGACCCCCTGTGGCTTTGATGCCACGTGCGCAGGTTAGGTGAGCACGGCGGAGCTCACCTAACCACATTTATAGCGGTTCGGACGGGCGCACTACGCCGCATTTAATGCGGCATGGCGCGTGCATGTCCGGTCGGTCCGTGACCGGTCACGGTGAGTGACTGGTCGCAGACCGGTCAGATCGCAGGTTAGGTGGTGCCAGGATGCCTGTGCGTCGCACGCGCGCCAGGCGGCCTACTGCACGCCACGCCCCATCCCATCAGAATGATGAGAGCCCTCTGTCTCTCGTCTCTCGGCCGGAGTTGGTATGTCAGCTCCGGTCAGATGCTTTCCCGATTCCGGTGCAGGCAAGACACGGAAGTCGCCCGCCATTTAATGAAGGTTGAAACGGGCGTCCCCCGGAGGAGTCGGCTGACCGAGCGAAGGCGTGCTACGGCGCCTGTCAGAGGCTGCTTCCGGCGATAGGATAGCCCTAAATGTAAAAGAATGTCTTCTTTCTTAGGCAGCTCATGGCCCATGTGGTAGCCCCTTGCCATATAAAAGGAGGCCCAGGCCTAAGAAAAGGGGGAACTCTCTGAGGATTCCATCATACTCTCAGATCTACCAGAACACAGGAGTAGGGTATTACGCTCCTCAGCGGCCCGAACCTGTCTAAATCGCCTGCGTCCACACGTTTCCGTTTTTCTCGCTGGGATCCCATAGATCAGGGCGAACAATTTCACCTTGCGCCCCCGGCTGAACCGGCAAAGCGGGGCCTGCGCGGTCTCCCGGTGAGGAGTTTCACGCTCCGTCACTCTTTTAGCCTCTTGATCTAGCTGGTGGTACCAGCCCGTTACCATGGGCTATCTCGTTATTGTGGATCATAGTGGTATAACAATGGCCATGCACCATCTCATTATCATTGCTGGTCAGAGGCTTGGATATCATCTCATCCATGCTTCTATAACTACGTTGGGGGCAGCAATTGACATGATCGAGTTCCTCACAGTTATATATTTTGCATCGGTTAGAGGCATGTCTCATCATTGGTTAATTCATGGTGGTGGTTTTCTAAGATTTTGGTTACAAGTAGGGAAGTGACGAGTTCACCTCCCCGGTCAGTATGGGCGGTTCCGCCTAGGCTTCACATGCTTGAACCATCGATACCTATAGGTTCCTCCGTGGTAAAGTCCATCGATTCACTGACTTCCTAGACAAAATTAGTAGGTTGGACTTAATTAGAAGGCTTGGCGCAAGCAAAGCTTATAACTTGTAGCGTGCAATTGGGCCTTACCATCATTAACCTATTGCCATTTTGCCAACTTGTATGCTTGCCTTGACAATGGACATGGGCAACTCCAATGGAATCATCTTGTTTTATAATAAAATCATCTTTGTTTTTCAACCATTAAAAATTTATAGGGATAATGCTTTTAGAATAATTTAGCTCTTGGCTGCAAGATGAACATATAGACATGTTTTGTGTAGTGACTTTAGTTTGGCTTGCCTCAGGTTTCGTTAAATTCCTAGATTTGCCACTGAAATATGTGGTTGTGTCAAATGGTTCCTTCATAAGTAACTATAGATCATCTAGCAATGTAATCCTACCTTTGACTTTTGAGTTCATTTCTTGATTAAATAGTTTCATGGAGCATTTTATCTATATAGATATAGTAATGTAATACAAATTAATTGAATAGTTAAACCCTCATCAATATTATTTTTTTATAAAGTTTCTCACAGGCTCTGTCATTGGTTAAAAAAATAAACTATACTATTAGCTTCACTTTAAAAAAGTGACAATGTATTGTTGGTAACAGACTACATAAAACTTGGCATGTCAAGTAAAGGTAGTGGTTGTCGTGGTTGGGGGTATCGGAGTTTGGAGAAGTAAGGCCATCTATATGTATTTCGATTGAAACATAGTACAAAAGCAAGCGTGCACACTCACCCTCACCCGCTATGAACGCAGTACATCATGTACTACTAAAATAAAACTAGCCAAAAATTTAAGCACCATATCAATTCTAAGACTTAAACCGGGGGATTATGTCAGTCAGTTGAGCACGCTCACTTCGCTATTTATTTGAGTGTGTATTGACAATTCCGTTTTATTCGGAAATCCAAAATTTCAGAAGAAAATATAGTTTAGAATTATTTTTTATTTTGCAAATAAAGTCTAGAATTTGCAGGACCAAAATTTTCAAAAATAGTCTAGAATCCCAGTTGAAATTTTTCATGTCCTGAGATACAGCAGGTGAAAACAGTGAGCACGTAGGAGAAATCGGACGACGCTGTCCGTGGGGGACGACGACTGTGCTAACGCATGGTACACTGGTACCTGCTAAACAGGAAATTAACCCTGTAGGTTGGTCTGCCCACGCGTCATATGTATCGTCGATCGATGGACAAGCCAGTGTTCCACCCTGTGTATGTGACACGCGCGTACTACGACGCTAGCTATCAACGGCGCACAGACGTACCGTTCGCCCGCGCGAAATTCAGCAGAGAACACCTCGTGCGCCGGTGCGCGCGCCCCCCGAGTAGTGACCACCGATCGACCAGTGAGCCGTGACCACCCCCCACGCGCTTTGCTCTCGTGACAGCAACCTCCGCGCCCCACGCCCTGTCCCCCGCCGCGACGCTCGACACACGTACTGCCGCTCCCAGCCTCGTCGTCGTCAACCCACGTAGTACGCGCGCCGCACGGCCCAGCTCCCCCCCTCCTTTTCGCGAACCCGACGATGCCACACGCCAGCAACCCCCCGCGCGCCGCGCAGCCAGGCCATCCCTGCGCTGCGCACGGCACGAGGGAATACGGAGGAACAGGCAGCAGCTCGCGCCAGGGCTGACGGGCCGGGAAAGCGTGGCGATTTCTCGTGCGAACCGGCCTAATTTTAGGCGCTATGGCACACGGCCGCGCGCGCGCAGCAGCGACGACCTGTCGTGCTCTCGCCCTGATCTCCCGTGCGTGCGTGGTGCGAGCGGGCGATACGATAGCTTGTCTCGAGCGGCTTCAGGTGATGGATATGCCTGGATGGGTACGTGTACGTGACGGATCGATCCATTGCCACGCGCGGAGGTCGTGTTCTGTCTGTCCGTGAACTAATAAGAGCGTGCCATGTCACAGCCGGCCTCGCTCGCTCCCACGCCCGCGGTGACGCAGCTCTCTGCGAACGTATCGATCGATTGGAGCGTGTAACATGGTCGCGGGGATCAGAAGAGCGTGATTATCGCTTCGCAAATCGTGATCATACGTACAGTTATTTCTAATTTGCTAGTACTGGTATCAATTCAATCTCATGTCAATATGGAGATTCGCTACATATATGCGAGAGTTTGATAATTCCGTTCAGGCCTTCGCTCGGGTTATAACGTAGTAGTAAAATTATATGACTTCTGAGCGAGGAGCATTCCCTTTCTTTTTCCCTAATTAAGAACTGAAATTCTTAATGCCTGCGGATTTTACCTGGCTTTACCATAACGTAAGTGTTTCGTTGGCGATCTTACTTCACAACGTCACACACTTTGGTTATGTCACGGTTTGTTAGATAGCGTTTATATCGTGCTACATTTCTTAGCCTTAAAACTCACATATCATACTCCTAAGTTTAAAGCTAAGCATGCCATGTATATATACTTGTAGCTAATCATACCTTTTGTCCTATATATCACTATTTATCTTAGCTTAGTTATGGTAAACTTAAGCAACAACCCAACAACCCTAAGGATAAAAGGTACACTGTTTTTGTGGTAATGCAGTCACGAACGTATGTGTTAGCGGTTTGTGATGGGAGATATCACCTAATGATTAAAAAACGCTATTGACTTTATTCAGTATCGCCTAAAGATAAGACACTATTGACTTTTTGAAACTTTAACCATCAATAGTTCTACAAATAATGCAAAACTTAACTGGTTAGATTTTCTACGATGAAACTTGCTCACTCAGATTTAAGTCCTAGATTTATCATTGGTGATCATATTTACGTCATTTTTTTCAATCTCTCGGTGGTAAATGATGTATCCGTTGATAGTGATGTCTATGTGGTGATTTTATTAATCTCAAGATATGAACGTCTACTTCTGTACCGTGTTTAAAAAGTTACTTATCTAAATATTTAGTTTGAAAATATAAAAACATATGAATATATTTCACAATGTTATAATTTTATTATATATTGTTGTTATATTGTAATAGAAAAAATGGTCAAAGTTGCTAGTTGCACATAAAGATCGAATAAAATCAAAAGTGTAATATGTTTAAATACAAAAACATTATTATACGGGACATATATGCTCCCCCAAGTTTATTAAGACAGTGTCTACTAACCATACTGCATGTATAGTACTTTCTTTTTGAAGACCCACCTTTTTTACTAAGCAAACTTTAGAGTCCTATATATAGGCAATTAAAGCAGATATCTCAATAATCAATTGGGCTGATTTTCGGGGATGGATAACATAGAACTATTTGAAATTTGAAGCATACCCCAGATGCGCAAAATTAACACACCCTACATGCTACGCATAAGTACATGGCAAACACCGAAACTGACGCAAGTGAATAGGCCCAAGAAACAAACACCTTCCTTGTCAACCCTACATCCCAAAAACAGCTGGTCCCAATTAAACGTCCCCACTGCCCACATCCAAAGTTAAACCGCTTCAGCTCCAATACATCACTCTGCGTTTGCTCCATATCTCATTCTACTCTAACCCTTACTACCATCATCACATCACAAGCGCATAAACAAAAGAAAGAAAAATCTTCAATAGTGGAGAGAGAGCTTCTCCTCTCTTCAATTCTCTTCTCCCCTTCGCTTCTCTTTCCCCCTCAATCAAACCCTAACCCTACTACGCCGCGCCATCGACGACGACGCTCGCGCGATGAGCGTTGAGCGAGATGGGCACGACAAGCCCAACATCGACTCGTTCTCGCAGCTGCCGTTCATCCGCCCGGCGGCCCGCGAGAAGCCGCCGCCGCCGTCGTCGTCGTCCGGCTCCATCGTCCCTCCTGCGCCAATCCGGCTGTTCGGGTTCGACGTGCCACCGGACGCGTCCACCACCGCCGATGTGCTAGGACAGAACAAGGAGAGCGCCGCCGTCGCTGCTGCCGCTGAGGGGACTAAACAAACGGCGTCTGGTCCGGACGCAATCGGCGGCGGCGGCGGCGGCGGTGGCGGGAGCCGGAAGTTCGAGTGCCACTACTGCTGCCGGAACTTCCCGACGTCGCAGGCGCTGGGCGGGCACCAGAACGCGCACAAGCGGGAGCGGCAGCGCGCGAAGCACGCGCAGTTCCAGACGGCCATGGCCATGCACCACGGCCACGGCCAGTACTACCCGCTCCCGGACCCCTACGCGGCGTTCGCGGCGTACCCCGGCCACCACCACCGCTTCGCCGCCGCCGCCGCTGCCGCCATGCCTCCGCCGCCGCACTACCCGTCGTGGGCTGCTGGCTCCAGGTACTACAGCGGTCCAGGCTCCATCTCGCAGCCGATCAACGGGAGCCCGGTGGCGCCGGCCGGGATGTGGCGTCTGCCTGCGGCCGCCAGCTGCGTCGGCTTGGGGACGACTACGGCGGCGCCGCTGCCCGCGCGACGTCAAGAGCGGCCGGCGGCGACAATTCCGTCGCTGCTCGGAGGCGGCGAGGAGCCAGTGGTGCTGAGAGGAGCTGGCTCCACCTCGTTCTCGCCGTCGACGTCCTCGTCGTCATCGTCGGCGTCGCCACATGAGCGGCGCGCGCAGCCGGCGCGTAAAGAGAATGTGAGTTTGGATCTGAGCTTGTAGCAGCGGAGGAATGATGGCCGGTGTCAGCCTCATAATTGTTTCTTAATTACAAAACAAAATCAAGTGCCTTTTCATTTCACGTTTGGATTTATTTTCAGCTCATTGAGCTAATACCAATGGTACTAGAGATCAGCTACTAATTAAGATAGTACTAACATCTCTTTCTCTGCCCTTCCATTTGACTGCACTCCTAGATTTGTTCGAATTCTTCAAATTTTGCTCGATTTATTGGCCAGGTCAATTATGTTTATTTGTTTCTGGAATTTTTTTAGTTTTGGTGAAAGGAATTGTAGATAGTTTTTTCCCCCCGTTCTTCTTACATTTTATTTATCATTTTTCATTCTCAAAGTAAATTTTGCAGTCAATTTGCTCAGCTTTAATCTTTCAATTTTTGCAAGGCAATGTATTTGGCGTTCTTTTATATTTTTCTTGATAGGAAATTTTATGTGTATCGTGTCTCCTGTTCCCCAAAATTCATCTCATTCTCTACATGCAGTGTAGAAAGTTAACCGAGCTTTTTTTAGTATCTTTTAGAGTCAGTTTTATTTGTCTAATTGCCTCCTTCCAAATTTGTGTAACTTTAGGGAACCAAAATTGTACATCACCATATCTAGCCGCAGATTAACCTCTTGCTTCTACCACAGCAAAAATGCAGTGCATAAATCCTTTTCTAGTTGGGTGATTTCGAAAGTACTACTAGCTAGCGTTTTGCAGCATCACAAACATATATCAAAGAGCTAAACAGCCTCTTTTCAAGATAATAGTAGACCCATTAATTAATTCGCAATTATGCTATTCTGCATTTTAAATATGCATGTAAAGATTTCCAAAGTTCATTCATGTATATATATTCAAATTTGAAAAAAAAAGGAGAAGAAAAATCATGGCTCGTCGCTTTGGATTGGTTCTGGTCAATATATATAGGTTGTTCTTTCTACTAGTACTATACTTTGTGGCATGTACTAGCTATGTATTCCCTCCGTCCCAACAAAAATCTAATCTTAAAGATGTATCTCCAGATACATCTTTAGGATTGGAATTTTTTAACAGAGCAGTATTTAACACTTGCATCTCTCAAAAATGCATTTAACGCAGACTGTACGCTCACCCTGCCAACGCCAGCCGTTTGGATCATTCCCTGTATTCTTATGTCATCGATCTCTGCTGGTCATGTTAGCCATTCAGACGAGAGCCCACCCCATAATTGCTGATATTTTCCTTCTACTAGTTATTTTAATTCATTATATGTATGCAACTCGAATATACTAGCTTCAGTTAACAGCCACTTCCTTAGGATCTGGACATTTTTCTTTATGTCTACTTTATTTCTTCCAAAATGTCCTAAAATAATCTCATTAATTATCTTCTGGCTGGAAATAAAGGGGACCACACTGATGAAAAATGTTCATAAATATGAAGGATAATGCATGCATGCATTCTACAGATCTGAATTTTTCTTGATGCATTGTTTTGGTGACCACTAGCTAGGAACATTAACTTGGCATACCGGCCTGCTAAAATGCACAAGGCAATATATATATATATATATATATATATATATATATATATATATATATATATATATAATTGTCAGCAGTACTGTTTTTCATAAGCTAATTTAATTTTCTAGTAATGTGTCAACTGGCCCTAACTATTTTTTTCTAATTAAAATACTTATTCCCCAATCCAAAGTTGCATTATATACACTTGTTCCTTCTAGTTCTTTTAGTGTTTAACTTAATTTGTCAACTTCTCTGCCTCTGTTGTACAAAACTCCAAAGTGTATTTTTAGAGGTTGTGCAAAGTATTGAGGAGAAATCGCAAAGTTATTCTCCCTGTTTAAACATGAAATGAAGCACCTTTATACATGGGAAAAATATATAATAAACATGCTGCAATGCATATAGCAACAAAAACTGCAATCTGACTTTTAATAGGAAAAGGCTGGAAAGCTGTTCTTCAATAATTGCATATTCCTTAAAAAAGTGTGTGTGGTACTACTATAGTAGAATAATCATACCATCCATCATTATAAAAAGGTTAGGGAGAGAACTTTAAAGTGTTTTGAAATCATAATATGTTAGTACATCATCCTAGGTATGAACTACTTAAACAATCATATCTATTTATTCCATAATTTATAAAGAATTCTAGCAAGCTATAGCTAGGAGGGACATGCACTTTGGATCAATTTGTTTTTTAATTAGCCCGGCAAAGAATGCCAGATCTTGTGCACTAATTGCTTCAATCTGTTCAGAGAGATGAGATTATTAGATCAAGTTTAATAGTAAAACTAACTATTAATCTTAAGCCCATCTAAAAATAACATTAGAGCTAACATACTTGTACAATAATTAGCAATATAGGTTGGCTCCACTTTTTTCTCCTCTCTCCATTTATTTTGAACATGTGTAAAGCTATCCCTTCAATTAGGGCCAACACTCCTCCTTTGTCTCTCATTTTCACATGTGCTTGTAACCAGTTTATAGTTTGATATTGTACTTACTATTAGAGTTCATTAATTATAAATACATGGGATGAGTGACGCATCCTACTGACTAATTCTAATCAGTATACATGATAAATAGTAGTACTAATTAACTACATAGTTTGAACTACTTATATTTTATAACGGATGGAGTATTTATATACATAGTACGGTTTGCTAATTACTGTTGAGCTACTCCAGTTTGGATGCAAAAATCTAGAAGTAGAAGAGATAATTAATGAGGAAGAGGGAAGAATCTCTTCTAAAATTCATCAAGATATTCATATTTATGTTGAGCCTCCATGCACTGGCATGCAGAGTGTATGCAAATTGTAAAGGTGGCCAATAATTCTGGTACAGGAGGGACCTACACTGTCATTCATGGATCAACTCTAGCCTCCCTGCTTGCTAGCACACCAATCTAATACAGTTAATTATTAGCTAGAACTTCCCTGCTTATAGTCGTCGTCCATCTTTTGTATACCGAGTTATGGCCCATTTGGACAGGGTCACAGGGGAATGCTTTCTCCGATCTCAACGAGAAACTCGATCACAGCACTTGCATCGAACAATAATTCAACATGTATATCTGTGTTTGTGTTAATGGAAAAGAGGAAAGACTCTCTCTGAGCTGAGTCATCAGAGCGCTCTGCACCGTCACACCGGCCGCTAGCTAGCTCTGCATGATGATGGCATGCAGGAATCGCCCATGCAAACCACCAAAAGTTGTTGAAACATATGCACACGCAGACACGCAGAGCTACTAGCATTACTCAGCTCATCAGCTGCTTGCTAGCTAGACTGCTACTACTACTGCTACTGCACAAGGGCATTGTTCCGTTCGCTTACTACCCCTCCGGTCCGGTCAGAAACGGCAGCAAGCAGCGGTAGCACACACCGCTCAATGACCGAAGTAGCACTGTACATGGTAGCTCTACTGCTCTACTCCAGCAAACATATGTCTACTGAGTAGTAGTAGTAGTTTAGTAGCAGTATGTATGCATGGACTGGCAGTGCCTGCAGTATCTTGCTGCCATATGTCTCCTGCAGGGGCTTGGCTGTTCTGTGCTGCAACTGCACATCACTGCTGTGTCTCGCTGCCTCTGCATCGGCCGCATGCATGCACGCATGCATGGCAGAGCAAACGGATCGGTGAAATCGGCAGCTGGTTGTGATAGCTTCTATAGGCGACTTATCCACACATCAGCGTGTGCAGTGCAGCATCCGTGTATATATTTGCTAGTCGCTAGTACGAGTGATTTACGAGAACTTCCCTGTTCGTATGTACGCATGCAGGCACCGGGCTTGGGATACGGGACTCGAAAATGCTGGCTTTGAATGGAGAAAGCTTTAAAAGGGGGAAAAAAGATGCGCGTCGGCTGATATGGGCCGCACTGTCAGGTTCGAGAAGCCGGAATGTTGGCAGGCCGAGGGTGCATTCTTTCTCAGAATAAGTTCACTTTAGATCCCTCATATTGAGGGCGAGTTTGAAAAACGTCTTTAAACCGTATTACAAATATAGCGCATCCCTAATCTTGCAAAACAAGATTAAATTAGGTCCTAAGACAATATTGGACGACGGTTTTAGCTGATATGACACTAGAAAAAAATAAAATATTAAACGATATATTCTTCCTTATCCCTTTCCCCATCCTTTCTGTCGGCTCGACGGTGAGACCGCGGGGGGCTGGAGGAGGAGGTTGGGCACGGCCTGCAGGTAGCATGAGGTCCCCGAGCCGCCCCCGTCGACGTCCAGCTGTCGCCGCCGTCACGTGGCTCCTCCTGTCTACCTCGACGCAAATCAGGAGCTCGACGACGGCGATGTAGGTGGGGACGCTATGGCTCAGGAGGCGAGAAGACCGCGACAACGGACAAGCTGAGCGAGGGGTACCAGGAGTTTGTCTCGGCGGCGGCGGCTGTGGTAGAGGCGTGCGAGCAGTCGGGAGCGAGGAGACGGTGGCCGACGTGTGGCGTGCACGACGGCGGCGACAGAGGAGGCCTAGTAGTCGGCAAAGGCGCACCTCGCCGCCTACAAGCCAGCATCGACATCGCCCGCTCGTCCCTCCATCGTGAGGTCCTGCTCGCAGTACATCTCTCTCTTCCGCCCTTCCTCTTCCCCGACCAGACCCTCTCCCATCGATTGCCGCCCACATGTCGAGCTCGCAACGGCGAAGTCCTTCTCCCCTCCCGACTCCTCTCCCGCCAGCCACTGTCCTTCTCCTTGTCGCCCATAGCAGATGGTGCCAAGCGAGGAGGGGAAGGAGGCGACGCGCGACGGTGACCTCCTGCTGCGGACATTGGGATGGAGACCATCCGAGAGGACCCGTGCTCCTCCATCATGTTCAAGAAGTTTAGTTTCTCCAAGACGAGCACCACCAGTATCGTCATCATCGGCGCGAGCATCTCCTCGACGTTCGTGTGCCCGGACCCCAAGCAGCTCGGGTCTTCCTCCTCTCCGACGAATCACTCCCACCCCGACGAGTACAGCGTCTACCTTGCCAACTGTGCACCGGAGTCGCTCGTCACCATGAGGTCCCACCGAGATGTACAACGCCAACCCGGACAGATCCAAGGACTACCTCCCGGTCGTCCCCGTTGGTCGCCACCGCGCTCACCTTCCTGCCACTCATCGCCAGGCACCATCCGCTACGGGCGACGAGGAGAAGGGCGGTGGCAACGCGGACAGGAGGAGCCACGCAGCGACGGGCACAGCGGCTGGACGTCGATGGGGGTGGCTTCACCAGGCCGCGCTGAGACTCCGTCTTCGGCCCCTCGCGACCTCGCCACCCAACCGACGGAAAGGATTGGGAGATAAGGAAGAATAGGTTGTTTCAGTGACATGCAGGGTCCACATCAGCCAAAATTGTCCTTAATATTGTCTTAGGATCCAATTTAACCTAGTTTTACAATATTAGAGACATGTTATATGTGGTGTTGTGATTTAAGAACGTTTTTCAAACTCGCCCTCACGGTGAGGGACCTTCAGTGAACTTATTCCTTCCTTCTCTACATTTAACGGGTCTATTTATGTGGGCCAATTTTTATCGCTACTTGTTACAAAATAGATGCACAACGGAGACACGAATTTTACGTGAAAAACCCTTGCGGGAAAAAACCACGGGCGCCAATTGGGAATGATCACTATTGAGGAATTGATTACAAACGTAGGGGAATAACAATGAGAACTTTTTTTTTCCCGTACGGCTTACAAGAGTATATATAGGAGATAAAAGAAAAGACTCCTAATAAGAAATAACTAGGAATCCTACTAGGAAACTAATCCGAATATATTGTATACCTAAATTCGGATCACACATTTAACAATCTCCACCTTAAGACGAATTTTCTCTTGTAGCATAAAAACATCAATCACCAAGAAATACCTCAAGTAGATAAAATCACCGCGCGTCAAATAGTCTCTAGGACTATACTGTAACACCAACCAAGCTTGAGCAAAGCTCAAACTTAGTAGCAGGAACTGGCTTTGTCATCATATCAGCTGGGTTATCATGAGTACTTATCTTGCATACCTTGACATCACCTTCAGCAATCACACCTCGAATAAAGTGATATCTCACATCAATGTGCTTTGTTCTCTCATTAAACATCTGATCCTTTGTAAGGCATATTGCACTTTGACTATCACAAAATATATTAATGCAAGACATAACTCCACAAAGCTCAGTATACAAACCTCTAAGCCAAATAGCTTCTTTACAAGCTTCAGAAATAGTCATATACTCTGCTTCCGTAGTAGATAAGGCAACAGTTGCTTGTAAACTTGCCTTCCAACTAACAGCACAACTTCCAATAGTGAAAACATAACCTGTGAGTGATCTTCTCCTATCCAAATCTCCAGCAAAATCTGAATCCACATAACCAACAAGTCCATCTCTAGATCTCCCAAACAGCAAACAAGCACTAGAATTACCACGAAGGTATCTGAAAATCCATTGAACTGCTTTCCAATGCTCTTTGCCAGGATTAGCCATGTATCTACTGACAACACTCAAAGCATGTGATAAGTCAGGACGAGAACATACCATGGCATACATAAGTGAACCAACTGCACTTGAATATGGAACTCTAGACATGTACTCAACATCATAATCTGACTGTGGACATAAATCTGAAGATAATCTGAAATGTGCAGCTAAAGGAGTACTCACTGGTTTTGCATCATGCATATTGAAACGACGAAGAATCTTTTCAATATAGCCTTTCTGACTAAGATATAACTTGCCAGATTGTCTTTCTCTAGTAATTTCCATACCGAGAATTTTCTTCGCTGCGCCCAAATCCTTCATCTCAAACTCACTACTCAATTGTGCCTTCAACTTTGCTATCTCTGATTTGTCTTTTGCAGCAATTAACATATCATCGACATAAAGAAGCAAATATATAACTAAACTATCAACAACTTTGAAATAAACACAGCTATCAAAATTGGATCTTCTAAACTTCTGAGAAAGCATGAAAGAGTCAAATCTCTTATACCACTGTCTAGGTGACTGTTTCAACCCATAAAGAAATTTCTTCAATCTACAGACTAGGTTTTCTTTTTCAGGAACAACAAAACCTTCAGGTTGCTCCATATAAATGTCCTCTTCTAACTCCCCATGTAAAAATGCAGTTTTAACATCCATTTGCTCTAGTTCATAATCATGCATTGCAACAATACCAAGTAAAGTGCGAATTGAACTATGCTTCACAACAGGGGAAAAGACATCATTGAAATCAATACCTGGAATCTGGCTATAACCTTTAGCAACTAACCTTGCTTTGTACCTTGCCTCATCAGTTGGAGATATACCTTTCTTTTTTTTGAAGATCCACTTGCAACGGATAGGTTTCTTTTCATTTGGCAATTTCACCAATTCCCAAGTACGATTCTTTTCAAGTGACTCCATCTCATCATGCATAGCAGTTATCCATCTATTGCAATCATCAGAAACAATAGCCTCAGAATAAGACGAAGGTTCTGCATTACCTTCAATTTCCTCTGCCACACTCAAAGCATAAGCAACTATGTTCGCTTCTTCAATATATCTTTGAGGGGGTTTAATAATTCTTTTGGGCTTATCTTTCGCAATATAATGTTTTGGCGACTGCTCAACAGTAGAAGAATCTGAATTTTCAATAACAGGTGCATCTTGGTTAATAGCAACATCTTTTTTTTCTGGTACATGTCCTGAACTGATCAAGTGCTCCACCTGCACACTTGCTTTCTGCTGACTCTCAACAGGAACATTAGTAGAAGATTTGTCATGTAACATAACTGATTCATGGAAGGCAACATTTCTACTAATCACAATCTTTTTAGTTTCAGGACACCATAACTTATAGCCTTTGACACCAGACGGATAACCAAGAAAAATGCACTTAATAGCTCTAGGCTCTAATTTACCATTATCAACATGAGCATAAGCAGTACAACCAAATACTCTTAAGTCTGAATAATTTGCTGGGGAACCAGACCATACCTCAATTGGAGTCTTCTTATCAATTGCATAACTGGGTGACCTATTAATAAGATAACAAGCAGTTGAAACGGCTTCCGCCCAAAACTGTTTAGGCAAACCTGCATTAGACAACATACAACGGGCTTTTGATATAATTGTCCTGTTCATACGCTCAGCTACGCCGTTTTGTTGAGGTGTATGAGGAACGGTGTAGTGACGCACAATGCCTTCAGACTTGCAATATGATTTAAATATCTTAGAACAGAACTCCATCCCATTGTCAGTACGAAGTATTTTCACCTTCCTTTCAGTTTGTCTTTCAACCATAGTTTTCCACTCTTTAAATGCACCAAAAGCTTGATATTTGTGCTTCAAGAAATAAGGCCAAACTTTTCGCGAATAATCATCAACGATAGTCATCATATAACGAGCACCTCCAAAGGATGTCTTACGAGCAGGCCCCCATAAATCAGAATGCACATAATCAAGAATACCTTCTGTAGTATGTGTAGATGTGTTGAACTTCACCCTTTTATGCTTGCCAAAGATGCAATGCTCACAAAATTTGAGTTTCCCGATGCCTTGTCCATCTAGCAATCCTCGCTTGCTCAATTCTGCCAAATCAATTTCACTCATATGCCCAAGACGCATATGCCAAAGATTAGTAGCATCGGAATTAGATAATGAATCTGAAACTGCAACAACATTACCTAATATAGTTGTACCCCGCAGATGGTACAGGTCGGCAGTTTTAATATCAGCTTTCATCACAACAAGAGTGCCCTTGGTTACCTTTAAAATTCCGTTTCCACCGGAATATTTGTACCCTTTGCGATCAAGAGTACTTAAAGAGATGAGACTTCTCTTCAAATTTGGAATATGCCGCACATCTGACAATGTTCTGATACAACCATCAAACATCTTGATCTGAATTGTTCCAATACCTGCAACCTTGCATGGCGTATTATCACCCATCAAAACAGTACCACATTTCACAGACTCATAGGTGGCAAACCAATCCCTGTTTGGGCACATGTGATAGGTGCATGCAGTATCAAGAATCCACTAGTCACTAGTTTGTGCACAACCAGCATAAGCAACAAGTAATTCTGCACCAGACTTATCATCAGTAACAACTGCGGCTTTACCTTGCTCTTCTTTATTACCTTTCGGTCTATAACTTTCGGTTCTCTTGTCTTTATTCTGTAGCTTCCAACACTCAGAGATATCATGTCCATCTCTCTTGCAGTATTTGCATGACTTATATCTGCCTTTGGACTTTGATCTTCCACAGTAGCTACTTGAACTTTTATTTCTTGATTGATTCTTTGTGTTCTTCTCCTGTTGCCTGCTCCGAACTGCCAAGCCTTCTGCTTGTGAACTTGAACTTTCAGAAGGTACCATATTCTTCATCTTTTCTTTGGCATGCAAAGCTTCATAAACTTCTTTCAAGGTTAAAGTATCACGACTATAAAGAATAGTATCTCTGAAATTTGCATATGAGCTAGGCAACGAACACAATAGAATAAGGCCTAAATCCTCCTCATCATACTTTATCTCTATAGACTCAAGGTCAGCAACAATTTCCTTGAAAGTGAAGAGATGATTCATCACAGATTCATCATCTTGCAATTTGTGCAAAAATAACTTTTGCTTCAGGTGCATCTTACTGGTCAGATCCTTTGTCATGCAAATCTGTTCCAGCTTCAACCACAGCTCAGCGGCTGTCTTCTGCTTAAGCACCTCCTGCAAAATATTGTTAGATAGATAAAGGTGAATATATGTCATAGCCTTACGATCTCTTTTCTTGTCATCGTTGGACCAATCCTGAGTCCTCTTGTCAAATCCCGATAGCGCATCATCGAGGTCTTGTTGTGCAAGAACTGCTCGCATCTTCACTTGCCATAGTGAGAATCTTGTGTCTTGGTCCAGGAGCGGTAGATCATACTTTAAACTCGCCATGGGAATTAATCCTGAATTTGCTGGTAAAAATTAGGGTAAACCTAGCAAAAAAAACGCGAACCTCTGGGTACACTTCTCGTGTGCACGTAGCAATGATCTTAAATATTCCTGGTACACAAGCTTAGATGCGTTTAGCAAATTTCGTCGAGAAATAACCACTGTACGGAAGCTGTGAATTAATTTGTTTGTTTGGTCTTCTCGGGAACCGTGCGCTTGAGATTAGATGAGTTCGCTGCTACTACTGCTTTTCTCCCCGGAACGTGGCTGCGCGTGGACTGCTGCTTTTCTCCTTGCTCTGGAGCATGTGCAGATCAGAGTCGATCAGTCGACTTCGCGTCAGCTTCGATACGAAGCCAATCTCGCCGAACAACTTGACGAGATCGAAAAATAGGAGCGACGAACCGGCGACGATAGCGGCGTGGCAGTAGACCGGATCTCCAATGCTCTGATACCACTTGTTACAAAATAGATGCACAACGGAGACACGAATTTTACGTGGTTTTTTTCCGCAAAGGGTTTTCCACATAAAATTCGTGTCTCCGTTGTGCATCTATTTTGTAACACTACTATCAGATGTGATCCAAACACGATTGGGCTGAAATGGACCGCACGATCATTCCAGGCTCGAGCAACCCAAAGTTAGTTAGGCGAGCAAAACATGACCAGATATTTTGGCTACCCCAATCCATCTGTCAGAACGGAGCCGGGTCGCCTCGCTCCCCTCCTCTCGTCCTCACAACTCACCAGGCGAGCTGAGGCACAAGGCGCGAGGAGTCGAGAGGAGAGAGGACGAGAGGTGAGCGGCAATGGTGGGCGTCGGCTGCCACTTCCTCCTCTCCCCGCCGCTCTACTCCAGACGCCGTCACGCCGCCCACCGCCCGGCCAAAGGTGAGTTGTTCTCCAACTCCGAGCTACAGTTCCACTGTTCCTGTGATGCTCCTCCTGTGAATTGTGATGGGAAATTCGCAAGCTTCAGCGTGGTCCTCGTGCCGTACTCTTGTTCGGATTCACACAGAGTCGCGCATAATTTGTTGAAAGTGTAAGGGGAGATGGATTTCTTGGAGAAATGTCTCCCTTGATTTAGTTTAGTGAGCTAATTACCTAATTTCTGCTTGGCATCTGGCTATGTTTCAGCACGATCCCATATCAGCTGTTGCTCGAGGCACGACGATGCAGAGGAATGTGCAATAAGCACGCACTTAACAAATGGCAAGGTTGTCGTATTGCCTGCTCTTTCCAAATCCAACTCTCCTCATTGCACAATTGAGCATATAGTATTCATTCTTTTGCACTAGCTAGCACGGTGCATTCATTCAGTTGTTTGCCTTCGATTATTTCCGAATTTCTGACAGTGTGGTGACTGTGGTGTGATCTCATGTTGAGGTCATTGGTAGATACTATCTATAGATGGGAGTATGATCTCGTGTTTAGCTCGTTGGTAGGCGCTACATAGTACTGTGACATCCTTTCTAATCTGGTTGTCATAGCTTTTCTTGCAGGGAAAAAAATATGTTGGAAGAGTAGAAATCTGTAAGATATATGATTGCTGATGAATTATACAGAAAAAGAAAAACACTGAAATATTTGTTGTGGAAATGTTAAACCTTCAGAAAGCTTAGAACTTGGCTGCCCTATGTCCAACAAATACTGTATAATAATGTCACTGTCGAACTAGCGATGATCATTACCTTGCCTTTTAGCTGTGAGAAATGACATTTTACTGAAATGTTTGCTGGTTTTGTAATATTGACACTATGTCTTTGAGCTAGTAGGTGCATGATAACTTTTTCCTCCGTTTTATATTACAAGTCGCTTTGACTTTTTTCCTAGCCAAACATCATTAGATTTGACCAAGTTTATAGAAAAATATAATGCATATATTTAATGAAATTAATTTAGTGTTGTAGATGTTGCTAATTTTTTTAATAGGCTTGGTCAAACCTAATGATGTTTGGCTAAGAAAAAAGTCAAAACAACTTATAATATGAAACCAAAGGAGTAGCAATTTTGTGTTGTATGTGATACTTGGTAAAAATCTTTCATTAGTACATTTTGCTTCCATGTGTTCTGAACTTCTGATTCATCTTTTCTCAAGCAGGAAGAAGAAAAATCCACTCCTTCCAGACGAAAATGCCTTGCTTGCCTCTGTGCTGTGACATTAATCAGTGCATCAGGTCCAACAATGCTTACACCAAACGGACTCGCTTCGGATATGATGAACAAGCCTGCTGTATGCCGGAATTGCAACGGTAGCGGTGCTGTGTTATGTAAGAATTTTGCTCGGCTCGTTTTTCTTGCCTTGTCTTTGTTACAATGTGCAATGGTTTTAACCCGTCTTAAAGAACTCATGGGATATACCTGATTTGAAAATGGCCAGCCGGCTAGCAATTTTTACTGAATTATGACCAGCTATCGATGTCTGATTAGGTTTGATGTGTCATTAACTAACATTCATAAATCAGAAGATACTAGTAGTAGTGCATAGTGCTTCATCTTTCAATATCTTGGAGCCATAATTCAACTCCAGCTCGATATAGGTGACATGTGCGGCGGCACTGGAAAATGGAAGGCCCTCAACCGAAAGAGAGCAAAAGATGTCTATTTATTTACAGAGTGCCCAAACTGCTACGGTAAGCTTTTCACTGATGTTCTGCGATGATATCTCAATCGAACTTCCAATCTCCAGCTACTTTCATAGCAGAGCTTAGCAGAGCTTTGTTTGTTAATGTTAGCGGTAAGCTTTGTTTAGCACGCTTCTGATCATCTAATGCCATGCAGGCCGAGGGAAATTGGTGTGTCCAGTTTGTCTAGGAACAGGACTGCCAAACAACAAGGGGCTTCTCCGGCGACCAGACGCCAAGAAGCTGCTCGACAAGATGTACAACGGCAAGATATTGCCAGACTCGTAGATCGTCTTTACAGAATACATGTGAGATATAGTACTTGATAGGATTCGTATGAGATAAGTATGAGATACATGTAGTCAGCCTCGGGATGTTCTCAACATTTCTCCTGTAGTTCAAATCAACGTACTAAACTTACAGTTTTATCACACGGGACGTTCTCAACATTTCTCCTTTCTCCTGTAGTTCTAATCAACGTTCTAAACATAACAGTTTAATCACAGGAGCATTGCATTATCTATTGTTTCGTTTCAATCATAAGAGCAAGTCTGACCATCAGTAGATGTAGATCAATTCCATCCGATCACGTTATAGTGTCAGTTTACATAAATTTTTAGGTTACAGTATTACGTTGTCCAAATATTTGGACAGCTCTGGATACAACCGTGCTGCTACGGCAGCAGTCGAAATAGCAGAGAACGAGCAAAAAAGAACAAAGACGTAAGCGAATCAAAACAAAACCAAAAGATTTTGATATCAATGCTCATGGAGTCAGATTTGATAACATGTCAATCAGCACAGGTCCGTAATTCGGATCCTAAGACTGGGGCGACAAAATCATACTCATCATGCTCCAACGCAGTGCACCACGCATGTTTTGTTGCCTAAACCAGTTAAATTCGGGTTATTTTTCTTGACCAAAAAAAAAGCAATGAGGATTTTACGGGAGGAAGTGTAGGACATCGAGATGCACACGCCGCAGATAAGACGGCAGATGCATGATAACTAATTCCGGGCTCGCTCTCGGCAACGTACAGCGCTGAAGACGCTACGGGATTTAGCGCATCAGAGACTCTAATTTGTTGCCTGAAACCTCATCTCTATCTCAATCGCAGCATGATTAGCTCGCGCGATCAAAATCAAACAGCAAAAACAAGAAGAAAAACAGTTCGAAATCAGGACAAAATAAGGGGAGAAAGAAAACCAAATCGAGGGCCTCATATATAATTTGGCAATTGTGAAACATCAAGAATATCAGATGGTACGGACAATTGATCTCAAATCACAGGCCCCAAAAGAGATAAAAGAGCAATGAGATGGAAACCATGTGGCGCAGGGAAGAACACCTCGGGCGATCTAACCTCGATTCCTATCGTTCTCAGCGATGTTACCATGGCGGCGGCTGGTGGAGTTAGGAGGGATGGATGGCGGTAGGATGGATGGAATGGGGGTTATATAGGGGTGGTCTCTAACCCTAGGTCTCTCCCGTATGTGGGTTTTCTGGGAGAGTACGAGGCTTGTGCGGGCCCAGAAGGCCACAAATAGGACATCAAAGGCTCAAGGCCCAGTCAGCCCACAGATAAAATCAACGGGATATATACATATCAGTGTACTTGATTTTCCAACGGGATATATGCGTTTGTGTTTCAAGTTTCAATGTAAAATCAACGCGATATACATATGATTGTACCCCTGGTTTTTCAAAGATAAAATCAACAGGATATACATATCGTTCTAGTGCTCATTTTTCAACGGGATATACGTAGGTGTTTCATGATATACAGATAACAACGGGATATGCGCTTATGTTTCACGATATCCAGAAAAAAACCAACGAGATGTATTCTGTGTTTCATGATATACAGATGGTTATACTACTTTTTTTTAAAGGGGAAAATCGAGACAGTTATACTGCGCTTTTCTTAAGCGAGAAAAGCAAACAGTTCTTCCCGAGTCAGTCAAGCTCATCGTTCCATTGACGCAAGTGCGAGTTTTAGGAACCGGTTTAGTGCGGCTGCACAGATGCAAACTTTGTGTAATTGTGTCTGATCAACCGCAGCAAGACAACATAAGTTCAGGAAATTGCAGAACAATCAGCGATCAACAAACACAACACAAAGTTCAACCATCAGTTGCTGATTAACACTTGCAAACATTGCACACGCATTCCATCGTGATGAATAACACATGTTTTTTTCGACTTCCCAGTAATATGCAAAGTTTGTGTCTTAACATCGAATAAACTGAGACCGAACAGGGATAACTGTGACAAGATAAGGCTCGATTTCCAGAAAAGCAGAAATCCAGCTCAAGAGTCAAAGTACTGCTTTAGATCCCAAAACCAAACACTCCACGTATCCTCTGGAAGATGAGTTCTCTCCAGCCCCGCTCCGTGTTCTCCACCACAGTAGAATTTCCATATCTGATGTCAAGAGATGACATATTTAGTTAGGTGCCTGACCCAAATTTAATTAACAGGTTTTGAAGTTTAAAGAATGAGACACAATACCTGTCTTCCTCTGGCACATCAGTTTGTTTGAGACTTATGACTGTAACTCCCGACTCAGGCTCATCAAACACCAACCTAACCTGCACAGTTCAATTTTCGCATTTTTTGAGGAGCCTGATTCAACAATTATATAAGCAGTGCCTACAAACTACAGATATTGGCTTCACATGGCTACATGAGTAGATCTATCTCTCGAGTAACTTACTACAGAAACTCACTGGAAGCAGAAAATTAACAAGATGCAACTATCAACTAGCTAATCACATTAGGCTGCCAGGAATGACACTTGTCTGATTTATCAAGGAAATAAATATGCACACGACTTGGACCTCCTAAAATCTGTCGAAATTAAAAGCCAGGATCTTATTTGGTACAAGGCGTTGTTTGCAACACACAAAAAACTCATTGTACTGTGAAGCCATTCTGCTAAGCTAGAACTAGGGGTGCTAATGGATTGGACTGATATGGGTGGAATGGGTCGGATTTAAGAATGGATTTGTTTTGGGTCGGTTCAAATGGGTTGATTTGAGAATTGGAGTGGACTGGTGTGTTTGGTTGGAGGAATATCTCTGGATGGGAGATGACGATCCTATTTGGTTGGTGAGCGAGGGTGGATATAACGACCCAGAGAGATATTCCACAAAGATGTTGGATGAGCACGTTCGGCCAAATTGGCCGGATGAAGATATCCACCTTTGCTAATCTTGATCATTAGTAATTGATTAGCAATAATTAATATATTTTGTTGTTAATTAGTAATTAACTTGTCAAAATTAGTGTTAATTAGATATAATTAGTCTATTTTATTGTTAATTAGTATATATTATGGCAATATTAATGGTAATTAACATATTTTATTATTAATTAATATGTTATTGGTTTCATCCCCTCTCTTCTCATCCATCCAACCAAACTGGATGGATATATCCACCCAACCAAACAAAAAAACAGGATCACCATATCCTTACAAATATGGATAGACATATCATATACAACCTTGACCACGAACCAAACGCATCCTAAGTGAGGAGGTTTGGGTTGGATTGGTTTGGGGTGGAGTTTCCTTGGTACAACCCAATGGTTCAATCCATTTCGTTGACCATGGTCCACTGGTCCTCTCCACGCCCTGCGTTCAGGCGGCTGCAGGAGGCACCACCACCACCGCACTGGGGAGCCGCCACCATCTGCTTCATCTTGGATCCGTGCACAAGCAGCAAGATGGGCTGCTGCCGCTTTGATTCCACCGCTGGTGCAGTGAGAGCATCGAGTTGCTGCTATGGATCTTAGTCCTTGCTCGGGCAGTCAGGCAGACCGAGAGGTCGTGCAGCGGCTACACCAGCAGCAACGGCCGCGCTGCATGAAGGACACCTTGCCACTACAAGCAGGGAGGAGAGGGAGGCACGGAGTGAGGCGGCATTCCCGAACTCCGCAACGGGAACAGCTCCAGCTACGATACCGTCTACTGACGAGTGGCCAGTGACAATGGCGCCACCCAATAAGACGGCGGCGTAGTGCCGCGTTCCCGGTGCGGAGTCACCGACCATGAAAACAGCGGCATACTGCCATGTTCCCAGTGCAGATGTGGTCCATGCTGCCACCGTGCCACCTCCACAAGGTCCATTGGCACAGATTTCAGTCCATTGGCACCCCTAGCTAGAATTTATTTTTAACTAGATCTCAGTTTACCCAAGGATTATATGTGCAAAATTACCCACATCTAGGTAAAACTTGTGTCCGACAACAAGTAGAGTAATACTCCCTCCATTTCATTTTATAAGTCAGTTTGGATTTGTCCTTAAGCCAAACTTTTAGTCCAACTAAATTTACAGAAAAATATAGCAACATTTCCAGCATTTAATGAAACTGATTTGAGGTTACAATGTTGCTACGTTTTTCTATAAACTTGATCAAGCATAAAGAAGTTTGATTAAGGACAAACCTACAATGACTTGCAATATGGAATGGAGGGAGAAACTTGTATTCACTTGATCAGACACTACATATGGCTAGCAGTCTAATTATAGGGTAACAAGGTGGGAAGCAATTCCTTAAATAGACTTGGACTTGGTACCGGTTTTTAGAACACTGGATAGAACTGTGAAGATCTGTCCATAGCTCCATGCTACCAAATGAAAAAACTGGTACCAGCCTAGAACTACAATCACATGCTTCCATAGATATAACCCGCTGCTTGAAATGCTGCAAAATCACAGCAACCTCAAATGCTAAATCAGGGATGACATGGTGAGAAAGGGAATTTAACGAAGTCTGTTCCAACCTCCAATGTTTCAAATTTTAGGAGTTCAAATGGAATTAAGAAGAGAACTAACAAATTCACTGCCTAAAAATTTCATATTTTAAGAGTTCAAATGGAATTTGGAAGAGAACTAACAAATCCACTACCTAAGAATCAGAATGTTGGGGATAGGACTCTCAAGGGAGGAATCAGTATTATCATAGACAAACACAAAGTGGGAATTTGGATAAAAGTTAGTTCTGACCAGCGATGTTTCATATTTAGGAGTTCAAATGGAATTAAGAAGAGAACAAACAAATTCACTACCTAAAAATAACATTTTTTGGGATGGGACTCTCAGGGAGGTCATTTACTATTATAATTCATTCCTTCACCAAACAGACCAGAAGCCCCTACCTCTATGCCTAATTTTATTCAGTTTTTAATGTTGATCAAACTTTTGGGTAGATAACGTTCAACCTTTGTCGTGATTTTCACATCAAACAATGATATATAGCGGAATAATACGAAATAGATTTAATCTCAAGATCAAGTAATCACATAGAGCATAAGTGCATTAGGCTCTTACCGTGGAGTGCACTCCATCTGGCCAGCTACCAAACCGCCACTTCTGCACGATCAGCTTCCCTTCCTGCAACTCCTCATTGACGCCGCTGATTGACCCATCAAAGAGGCTAAACTGCCCTCCAACCTCTCTGCTTATCCTTGCATTGCTCTGCGTGAACCCCTTCCATCTGTTCTCATCCATCAAGATCTCATACATGTCCTTCGCACGGCAGTAGAATTTCTCCGTCATCTCGATCGTCTTGAATCCTTCCTTGTCCTTCGCCTTCGCCTTCTTCTTCACGGCCGGCGCATCCTCCTCCTTCTCCGCCTCAGGGGCAGGTGCGGCAGCCGTACCACCGGCCTCTACCGCCGCGGCCTTAGTGGGGGTCTTCTTGGAATCCAGCTCATCCTTAGCCGGGCCGCCCTTCGCCATGGCGGCGACGTACTCCCGGATCTTCTCGAGGACCAGAGGCTTGCCCTTGGTGAGGAACGCATCCTTGGCGCGGCGGGCGACGGGGCCATCCTCGCCGCGGACGGTGACGCGGAGGTCCGGGTCCTCGTCGGCGTTCTCGTCGGCGAGGTAGGGCACCTCGGCGGCGCCGGAGACCTTGACGACGCCGGACTCGGTGGTGGCCTCGGCCTCCCAGGCGAGGGTGAGGGAGAGCTCGTACCCAGGGATGACCTTCCCCTTGCGGATGTTGACGTAGGCCTCGCCGTCGAGCTTGTCGAGCGTGGTGGTGCGGAGGGTGAGGCCGCCCTCGCCGGAGAGGACGGGGAGGCCGGCGAGGAGGGAGGAGAGACGGGACCGGGACCACTCGAGGCAGTCGCGCTCCGCCCAGTGCCAGTTGTGGACGTTGGTGCCGTCGGCGCGCTCCTGCACGATCCACCGCGCGTCGCCCTCGCCGTACTTCGCCATGGGAGGGGGGAAGGAGGATTAGGGTTTGGTGGGGGCGCGGCGGTGGCTTGGTGCGCTTGTCTCCGTCGGATCTGCGGGTGGCGTGGTGGGTGGAGATCGGAGATGGGTGGGGGATGCTTTAGAATTGGGGCGGCGGCTGCTTCTGGATGGTTCGGTTCGGTCCGACGGTCGTGGACTGGAATAGTCTGGAAGTTCAGGGGCAAAAGAGAGGGAGGGCTTCTGGGAGGTTCCACTTCTACGGTTCTACCGGTACACAGTATTTTTTTTCTTTTTACGGTTACACTTCCAACGAATGGTGTCTTAACACATGCCCTAAAGACAAAAACCAATGGTATGTCTTTAATCTCATTAAATTTTTGCTAAAGGCTTATCAGATGTCCGTAATATTCGTCGGCATCAGGATTTATAGGGGTAAAAACAGATTGGATAATATTCGATCCGGTTCGTTTCGAATTCGTTCGCAACAAGAATATGATATGGGTTTTTAGAAATCCGATGGATATGAATACGGATGCGGATAGTATAGTATGGATTCGGATGCGGATGTGGTACCTGTAAAATCCGACGGATGCGGATTATTCGACAGGCTGTTTGTTGGATAATCCGAAATTATTAACTCATGTAACCACTCTATGTGTTGCATATAACATGAGGCTGGCTCATCCAATGTCCTAATTTATCAATTAACCTACACTCCTTAGTTTAAGGCTTTCATCCCCTCATCTAACACTTCATAGCTATGTTTTTATATTATGAACATCATATATTTATGTTGTTTAGCACTTAAATATATAATTATTTCGATGGGTCATTGATTGACTATTGTATTGTTATACCTTGCATTGCTAACTCGATGTTATATTGATCGCATATACACGTAACATCCGATAAATTTAATCCGTTCTCAAACTGACTTCGCACCATTTCCGACATCCGAAATAATCCGCTCCGCATCCACATCCGCAAACCATCCACACCCGCTCCAAATCCGGTTTAAAAATATGGTTTAGGATATGGTATGACCACTGTTCGTCCGAATCCGCTCTGTTTTTACCTCTAAGAATTTAAACCCTGTTTTCTCGGTACACGATACTTTGATGTCCGAATTTTCTGGTTTCTGTTCTATTTTTTTTTAGGTTCCACTCCTTTTTTTAAACTAGAGATTACGAGTATAAGCAGTGAAAAATTGGATGAAAAAATAAAATAATTTATAGGTACAAATTTTGTATATGTGATTTAAAAGCTAATACTGAAAAATAAACTATAAAAAAAACCTTAAAATCAACTTTAAAATAAAATTTTAAATTAAAATTTCAGCCACGGCTGATAAACCGACAAGCAAATGATAATGGCATTTGAGTGGGTTGAGTTTAGTACTTTAATGGGTCATTTTGTTCATATCTTAGAATTAAAGATTTTTTCTAAGAAAAATTAAACCATGTTAGTAGGTTCTAAATTTTACAATTACTTATGTATTGGTTTATGCCATATAGAACTTTTATCCCCTTCGAAATAAGTGGATTTTAGGAATATGAATGTTTATTAGATTATTTTAAATGAGATTCGTGTTTTTAAGATCAATCTCAAATATATAACAAACACTATCAATAACTCGATTTGAATAGTAATAGTCATGTCCACGAGTGTTACCACTACTCAATTGTGGTTGATAACCATTGTTGCGTTCAGTTTCCTCTTCAACCCACTTAAAAACAGAAGTTGTCAATTACGTATGTCATTTTATTTAATTATTTTGGGCAGTAACTAAATAAACCTAAAATTATAATAGAATGTTTATGACTGGGAATTTATAGCATGTCCCTCGGTGGTGTTCGAAATTTATGAAGATAAAAATTAAGTTGACGCACGTAAAACAAAAAAAATCATTAATACAAGATTAATTAAGTTTTAATTATTATAAACTTAACAAATAGACATATTTAATATTTTAAAGCAATTTCTATATAAAAATTTTTTACATGAAACGTACTATTTTATAGTTTAAAAAACGTGCTAAAGTATCTTGTTGAAGTTTCAAACACCTCTGTAGGCATGATCGGTTCATCCCCAGGCCCGCAGCAGTACAACGCCTGCCACAAAAATCTGTTCTCGATACTTTAGATGCAGCAAATTGTAGTCTAAGCAAAGTTATATATTACCTCCGTTTTAAAATATAGCTACTTCTAATACAGTTTTTTGTTTTAAAATGAAGTTATTTTTTCATCTATCTTATCTTCTTAACCAATCACAATTATTTTTTTCACTTATTTTTTAAACCAATTATAACATTTCCTCAATTATTCTCACGTACTTTTTTAATACTCATGTTAACATTAAAAACGTTTACATTTTGAGACGAAAAAAGTACCGATCAAGCCATATGCCCCTATCTTTTGCACTGGTGTAAAATGTGTGAACTATGAGCGACTTTGCCGCAATTAGCAGTCGAACTGCTAAAGCAATGTGAAATGCTACCTCGACCACTTATACTGCACACTAGACATGTCCGAAGCAAGATGAACTCTCATCTTTCCCCTTAGGTTTGTCTAGGCGACATATGAACCAAGTGCAAGCAATTCTGAACCCAGTTCATATTTTCTGAAAATGTAAGACTTTCCACTATCTTGGCGGGGAAAAGCCTCAGTTCGTAAGAACCAACTTGACCTGGTGTCTAATGTCTTGATGACGGTACATGATCTCTAATTTTAATGATCACGCACTGTTTGGTCATGTAACGATCAAATAACTAGTTTAGTACGACCTCCAATATATCCAAATTTATAAAAATACTTATATTTTAAGACGAAGTTATATTTTAAGACGAAGAGAGTTGCCGGATGGTAAAAGATAAAAAGAAAGTAGATTTTCGTTAAAACAGATAACTTTGGTAGGTTCATACAGTTAATGCTCTAAACATCCATTTTTAACGGAGGGGGAAAAAGAAAAAAAAAGAAACTTTGGTAGGTTCATACAGTTAATGTTCTAACCATCCATTTTTAACGGAGGGGCGAAAAGGAAAAAAAATAAAGGAACGACGCCTGAGAGATTCGAACTCTCGCGGGGAAACCCCATGTACTTAGCAGGCACACGCCTTAACCACTCGGCCAAAGCGTCGGATGTGCCATGATGTGACAAAATTATTTACAACTAATTAGCCGGTACGTCCCGAAGGCGTAGGCACCGCGGTGTAATGTTGTGCCTATTCCCCGCTCATCCCGCGTCTAGGATTCCAATCCAAAGCCTCTAGTACTGCAGTCCTGCTAATGCTAAGTGCTAATTAAGAGTCGAGTGAAGAACATGTATTCATATCGCTAGATACATTCTGAGCTATAAAAGCGTAAATGCCCACTGTCGACATGTGTTAGCTTGGATCTAAATTCTCGGTTGTAAGCAAGGTTTCCCAAATCATCGGGACCGGGGTTACCGCGCTCCGACGGTAAGCACGGTTACCGTGCGGTAACCGTGATAAACTGTACGAAACCATATAAAATTTATCAAAATTTTAAATTATTTTTTAAATTTATTTGAATTTAAAATGGTTACCGTGGTTTTTTTTTTACCGTACCCCTACGGTAATCGCGCGGTTACCGGCGGTTTTAGAAACCCTAGTTGTAAGGCCATTCATAGTGTTTCTAGATGGCATTCAGCCTCAACCTGACACCTAGCAGATTCCCTTCTACGTATGCATATGTCGAATCCCTAGTAAGCCCCTTGCAACCAAATGAAGAACGGGTGGCCTTGATAGAGCATTAGCAGTGTGTGCAGCTTATTTCGTGTGGTGATGTGCTCCACCTAGACAAAAAGTGAATGAAGCCACACATCACAAATTTCAATCTCTCATAGTGCACCGTGTTCTTAGCTGATAAATTTTCTTTTGCACATCAGTCTAGTACCATTTCTCTTTTTATTTAAGCCCCAATAATTTACACATCAACCCCTAGAGGAAACAGAACAATTTATGCAATAACCCACCAGTTTGAGGTCCCACATGTCATTCTCACAAAAAAACCAATCCTTGTCTTCGTTTCTAGGCTCCACCACCTACGCCACTACGCGGCTACGCAGAGTCCGCCGCCGCGCTTCCTTCCTCACGAGCCCATCCTCACCATCATCGTTCCCTCCTCCGTGGTCGGCGACCTCCAAGGTGTCACGCCCAGAAATTCGCTAACCCGAATTCTAAGCAGGATGTGTATTAAATTCCTGTCCAGGATCGGCCAGGGTACACAAACGGCAAAGTTGACAAACAGATCAACGTCTTACAAACACCATAAAATATCTTACATAAATACAGTGAAAAGAGAGAAACAAGCTATTCTAGTTAACTAGACGCTCGCAGCGTGGCAACACCATTCCACGGGCATCCTTGACGGCAACCATAAGCCTACTCCTCTGAGTAGCCTCCATCTGACACGTACTCCAACTCTGGTGTGAGAGGAAAATAGAGTAAGACTGAGTACTACCCACTGTACTCAATAAGTCATACCGGAAAGGGAATAATGATGCAAGTAAAAGCAAAGGAGGTGGGAGGGTTTGTTTGCATGAAATACGCATTTAAAGACAATTGTTGAATGCGATAAAATAGTTGAGTTAATTAATCAAAATTTAACCATCACTGCCCAATGCTACACCACGTTGCGACAGGCCCAAACCACCACTTGAACTACACCAGTTCCATTAAGTCAGGTTATTCGAAGTATAACTAATCACAGTGAATTTGGTTGATCACCCATAACCGCGGCACGACTATTCGAATAGTTTTACTCTGATCAGAGGTGTATAGCTGTACCCACAAGACACAGCCCCACGACACGTTACCGTGTGCCGGCATATCACTACGGTACACCGGAAAAGGACTGTGACAGGACCCTTCGCACAACCCTTCCTAACCAAGCGCACCACACCACAGGTTTCGCCCCCATCTTTAAACCAAGGAGGGCAGCCCCCTCTCGTGCCTAGGTGAATCCGGCAGTTGATCAACGAGCAAACCCCCGCCGACCCAACTCCATCACGCCACCCTTGCCTAGATGCGTCGCTAGGAAGATCCACATTGCAAGCCCACCCATTATCCATGCTGGCTTGTGAAAAGTACGGTAATTCTTCTAGGGTTTCCCGTGAACCGGTCCTTAATTGTCATGTGCACGACCATCAAAACCATATGCTCACAACCCACCATTAAGCAGGTTTTAGTTGGACCCATTAATTGATCATTCACGATTAACCATCATGAGCTACCATTAAATATCCATCATTGAATAATAATGGTACATTAGTTATCCCAATAATGTGCTAATGTTTCTAAGTAGGGTTAAGCATGTTCTAACCTAGCGACTACTCAAATTACTTCCCAAGCTATCAAAGGAACAAGGTATTCAGAACATAAGGCTGAGTGCAATAGGTAATTAAGCCCATAAATGACATCATAAAACAATGCATTATTTAGAGAAAAATAAAGCATTCGTAATTTAGGTACAATATGTTCAAGTGAATAAACATGACTTGCCTTGCTCCTGTGCTGGATCGGCCTCTGCAACAACCTCGAAGTAAACCGGAGAGTAGGAATTACCGGAATCTAAACGAAAAACAAAGCACACAAGCAAACAGGCTATAAGTCTACTGAAATAGGGAACAAAACCATTTTTAATGGATTCTAGGCATTTTTATGAATTTTCTGCAACTTGAATGGACTCAAACGGAGTCCGGATGAATTAGTTATGAATTTTAGAAGATTAACTGTGTTTTTACTATAAACAAAAAAGTCCTTATTTAATTATTGCCCAATAAACCCTAGGGCTGACGCCATTGGCGCCAGGGCTGACGTCAGCGGGGAAGGGGCGGCGGTGTCGACAGGTGGGCCCCACCTGTCGGTGGCTCGGGATCTCAGTCCACGGTGGACTTGGTCCACCGGCCGACGGGCGGGCGACGCACCACGTGTCGCCGACGTGGCGCCGACGCGGCGGCGTGCGTGGGCAGCTGGCACGGGCGGCGGTTGGATGCGGCAGCGTGGGCGCACGCGAGCGGCGACTAAGTGGCGGCCGAGCGGGCGGCGCGCTAGCGGAACCGAGAGGAGAGAGAGAGGACGAGGGATGGGTGCTCATCGGAGGAGAGGAAGACGACGACGGCGGTGGCGCTAGGGGGCACGTGAGAGATTGGCAAATGGGGAAAAAGGGAGAGCGGAGCGCGGGGAGGAGATTTATAGGGGTCCGAGGGCTAGGGTTCGGCCGACGTGCCCCGGATTCCTCGCTGGAGTTCGGAGAGGAGAGAGGAGAGAGGGCCAAGATTTGGTTGCGAATCCCGGGCTCTACGATGCGGGAGAGAGAGCGCGGAGTGGGGGGAAAGGGTACGGGCGACGCGTGCTTCTCGAGGAGGTGGGTGGCGGCGGTTGCGGAGGCGCGTGCGGCGCGGGAGACGCAAGCGGCATGGGCGGCGGCGGGCGCGGGCGGTCGACTGGGGAGGAGACGGCCCGGGCAGGCAGCCCCACCTATCGGTGGCCCGGGAGGGAGAGGGAGGCGGGGTGGACTTCGCGGTGGTTCGGGCCGCGGCCTTGGGCCGGCCCGGGAGGAGGAGGGAGCGGCGGGGCGGCGCACGGCCTTGGGCCGGCTCGAGAAGGGAGGGAGATGGGCCGACGGCCCAGAGAAAAAAGAAAAAGGAAAAAGAATTTTTCCAGGGATTAAATTATTGCGGTGAAGGTTTTTAACTGATTAAAATTATTTCTAGGGCTCTGAAAATTTCACTAAAAATCCTGTTAATGTATTTTAACATGGGGAACTCAAAAAAATCCCACTATGCTATTTCCATTTGATTAAATATAATTTTTAAATTAAAATTTTGCTCTAGGTTAAAATGAAATTTAGTATAAGCGATTTATTTCACGAATTTAAAGCCAGAAAGAAAACTCCGGGGTGTAACACAAGGCCGCCACCGCTGCCTCCCTCCACTTCGTAGATCTCTTTCCCCTCTCCATCTCTGCGTCTCTCCTCTTCCTTCTCCACCGCTCAGCGGCGCGGCTCCGGCCGACGCCGCTCTCTCCTTTCCACTCTGTTGGCGCCGCCTGTTCCCTCCCACCCTCCAATGATGGCAGCCGACAGCGGTTGCGAGCGGATCTAGCCGTGGAGACACTGGCGAGGAGTGACCGCGCGACAACTGTTGTCGTCGTCCCCTTCCTCATCGTTGGGGCAGCGCAGGCAGGGCAGATCAGGCCACCGCCTCGGCCGCCCATCCTCTGACGAGCCGCCGCCTCCCAAGCTTTCCTCCGACGGCGGTGCAAGGCGCAGATCAAGTGGAGTGTTGTCATTCCCACCTCCTCGTTGCCGGAAGGCATGGGCTCTGGCAATGACATTGGTTGGTGTTGAACCCCGTGATGGCCATGGTGATGGTGCGAGGGACGAGAAGAAGACCCATGCGTGGGAGGGCGAGGGCGAGAGACGGCGTGTCGAGGCTACAAGCTCCACAATGCGGCAGCGCCGTCCTCACGCCATTCCGCACGCCTCGAAATGGTCAAAGACCGCGTGCCCCAGTTGGCCTGCGCGAACCTTAGGTTGGTCATGCCAGAGGCCTTGCTAGCACCAAATCTCGAACGTCGCAAGCCCAGGTTGAATGCCAACAAAGCGAACTATGAAAGCCCTTAGAGCTGTCAAAAGGCAGGAGAAAGGAAGCAAAGGCAGGAGAAAGGAAGCAGAAAAGAGAGATAGGAATCGCGTCTCGCCATGGACCGAAGGAGCTCGACGATCACTGCAGCCCCCCACTTCGTACCACCACCTACACCAGGCTAGATCTAGCGGTCAAGGCATTTGCCCGAGCTCGTCGCCATGGACAAACGAGGGGCCTCGATTTGCGCCGCCACCATGACGAGGAGGGAAGCCAAAGAGGGGGAGAGGAGCGGGTGCGCCCTTCACGCGCCACCCCATCCGATGACGAGGACAGGAGCTCGCCTGCCACGCCCCGCCTTGAAGCGCGCGTGAGTAAAAAGGGAGAGCCCGACGACGGTGCAGGAAGAGGATGAAGACGACGGCCGCTGGGTTGGTGCCACAACAAGGAAGGAGCGGGCGGCGGAAGGGCTCGGTTGGCGTCGACTGGGCTTGATACGGTTTCCAAGCTCGATCTTGCCGAGGTGAGGAGGCGACGAAAAGGAGGGCAGCGGAAGGGCTCGCTCTACCACCCCTAAGCTCCATTCGTGCCGACCGGGCTTGACCCAGCTGCCGACCTCAATCCCGCCGAGCTTGATCCGTCAAGGTGAGGAGGCGACAAGGAGTGGGACGACGCCGACGAAGACGGAGAAGGGAGAGGCGTCGCCGACACTTTTGAGGAGAGACCCCTAGGGGAGGGAGTGATAACCAACGGGGAAATGTTGGGGAGTGGAGAGTGACGGAGAAGCCAGGAGGAGATTAGTGGAGAGAGAACGGCGTGGGAGGAGGGTGGCGTTGGTGGAGATGGAGAGAGGAGAACTAGAGGAGGCGACGAGGTAGGGGTGGTGCTGGCGGAAATAAGAGGGGAGGAGGCGACGAGTAGGAATGCGATGGGAGAAAGAGAGTGCGGGGAGAGAGTTCCTACCATAGTTGTTTTATATTTTGTGGTTGCTAGGCCCTTTTAATAAAATTTTGGATTTATCAAATTTGGGAGGACTTGAATAGAAAACATAAGGGCTCAAATAGAAAAAAAAAAGTGTCAGTACTGTTACGGATACCTGCACTGCAGGATGAGTTTATTTGAGTAGTTCTACCCAACGTGGAACCACCTTTTTTTCACATGGCCATTCAGTTTGGGTAGTCTGCACTGCTAATTGCCTAATGCAGAGAATCACTCTAGCAACAGTAAACTGGGCCTGCTACAGATAGTCAGTGCACATGACAGTGCCAGTTTGCCGTAGTTGACTAGTCGTAGTATCTACTTTTAATTAATACTATCTCTATTTCGTATTATCAAATGTTTTAATTTTTTATTATCCACATTTATTTTCAATATAGTAATATTTTCTACACCAAACAAACCTACTGTCAAAATATATTCAACGTTAGATTTAATGAAACTAATTCGATGTTATAAAAGTTACTATATTTTTATATAAATTTAGTTAAATTTATAAAGTTTATCTTAAAAATAAGTTAAAACGTTTTATAATATGTAACGGAGAGGAGAACACATAAAGGGACGTAGGAATTTCATTTTAGCTCTTTGATCTGAGCCGTCCATCCCAAATCTAGTATGTAGCATTCGGACAAGAGAGTGAAGGGAGGATCTTTGGCTAGCCAAGGTAACAAGAAATGCTACAAACTGAAACAAACAAAACTTTGGATGTTGTTAGAGTGAGCTTGGCCTGCTTTGTTTGAGTTACTCAGCTTATCCCGACAAACGATTACGTCAGCTTGATTATCCCTATAAAGATATCTCCGACAGATGAGCACGATGGGATTAGGTAGGTCAACAAAGGATTTGTCAATAAATAGGCTATTGTATATAGGTGTAGTAGTTTTTTCTTATATGATACACTACTACAAAATCTAACATTAAGTCGACTCATCCATGACGGACGGAGATCTGTGGCTCGTCATAAAGGCACTCACATGCGATGAGTTAGAAAACGTCCCATAAAAGATGCATGGTCGAATCCGTCATAGATGACTCCTCATCTTTGATAGGCTAAATTTATAGCCTGCCACAGGACATTTATGATGGACCGCGACTAAACCCCGTCACCAATGAGGAGTTATCGGTGACGGGTGTAAACTATCAGCCCGTCTAGTCATCTTTAACGGGTTCCATTTATGACCCGCAACCGATGACCTAATATTTCACGGGTACAACAATACAACCCGTCACACGGTATTTTGCACTTATCTCGTCCCCCGAATTATTTTTTATTCTGTCTCCCCCACCCCTTCTCTCTTTTCTCACCCTCTATCTATCTCTCTCTCTCGCTATCTTCCTCTCCCAGGTGATGGATACAACCACCCGGGAGATGACAGTGACACGCGACGGCTAGATCCAGCCATCCCGACCCCGGGGACGGTGGATCCAGTGTCGGCTATCTCCTCGTCTCCATGGATGGCAATTTCGCCCACCGGTCCAGGTATCCACGGATACCCGACCCGATGGGCACAGATATGTGTAACGCCTTGAAAATTCGACCGACGAAAACGAAACCCTAAAACGCGAGATTTCAAAAAAACTTTTGATCGATTGCATCATGCCAACTTTAATTGCTCGTTTATTTGGATCTTTATTTGCGGAGTTTAATTAATCGAAATTAATTAAGTACAAACCCTAAAAAGAAAAAATGGCTAAATAAATAATTAGAGATATAAATTGAAAATAAAGTTTTGGGGCAAAATTAGTAGTAAAGAAAATATTCTACATAAATGTCATAAATTTATTTGGGTAATATAAATTTAAATAGGAAATTATATATATATATATATATATATATATATATATATATATATATATATATATATATATATATATATCTACATACATAAATATATATAATGTATATAGATGTAATTAATGGATGATATAAAATCTTGGGTGAAACTTTAAGGTGGAATAATACAAATATTGAGCAAAGTTCATTTGGGTGGAAATTTAAATTTTTGGACGAATTTTAAATGGGGAATCAATCAAATTTGCAAAAAATCGAAAAAACACTATTCATTGCCCCCTAAGTGTTTGACCGGGACCCCAGCCGTCCCATCGCCGCTGCCGCGCCGCGCCTTGCCGCCTCGCGCCCTGCGCGCGTCGCCATCGCCGCCCGGCGCCGCCGCCGCCCTCTGCCGCGCCTCGCCCGCGCCCCGCGCCGTTGCCGTGCGTCGGTCGCATCGCCGTTGCCGCGCCTCTGCCATCGCTACCGCACATCTCCATCGCCCGTCGCCGTCACCCCTCCTCTCTGCCGCTGCGCCGCATCCCCTCGCGCCCCGCGCCGCTGCCGCGTCGTGTCGTCACACCGCCCAGCCGCCTTGAGCCCCGCGCGCCATCCCGTCCGCCCCCACGCCGGCCTCCGCGCCCATCCCCCCCCCTATAAGAACCCCCCCAGCCCCTCCCCTTCCTCCCCGCACCGCCCTCCATCCTCCTCCCCTTCCTCCCCCGTTTTCCCCTTTCTCCTCCTCCCTCTCCGCTGGGCTCAGTGTCGGTCACCGCGCCTCAACCGCTGCCGTGTCGCCGCCCTTCGTCGCCGCTGTTGCCGGTGAGTAACCCTCCCCTCCCTTCCGCCGTGCCGCCGCTTGCGCCGAGAGAGAGAAGAGAGAGAGGGAGAGAGACCGAGAAAGAGGGAGAGAAAAGAAAGAGAAAGACAGGCAGAGAGGGAGAGAGCCGAGAGAGAGAGAAAGAAAAAGAAAAGAAAGGGAAAAGAAAAGAGAAGGAAAGAAAAAGGGAAAAAGGAAAAGAAAATAAAAGAAAAGAGGAAGTTTAGGAAAATCGGGAAATTTTAATTGATATATATATATATAATAGTCGGAGAATTAATCGACGGTTATTTTTGAAAATTTCTAGAAAATAAATTGTGATTATTTAATAAATAGGGATTATTCATTTAATTGGTTATTTGTTTAAGTTATTTATTTATTTATTTATTTATTTCGCGAATGATTGAAATGTAGTAGAAATTAGGGTTAATTATTATCGGAATCTAATTATAGTGCGGGCTAATTATTATAAGAGTCTAATTAGAGAGTGGATTTATTCGAAATCGCGTAAATTAAAATAGGTAAAATACTTTAATCGGTTATCGCAAATATTTTGGGACAAAATGGATTAAAATCGGAATTTTACTATTTCGTAAATAATAGAATTGATACCGAAATTCGACGCTCGCGCTCGATCCTTTTTCTATTGGAATTTTATTGGATTTTATTTGAATTCTAATTGAATTCAAATAAATTTCTTTCGCACGTAATTATAGACCCCAAGGGAGTTGCAACTCCGAACGAGGGTCAAGACCCGCAGGACTTCGAACAAGGCAAGTCATCACTAATCCTTGAACATGTTGAACCAATTTGCGTACTATTTTGTATTTAAAACAAAGTTTGCATACTATATGAATATATGTGAACGCCCTACCTTGCAATTTGTCATGCCTTTGTTATTGATTATCCATGCAACTCTTTGTCATCCGTAATATCGTGTATTTTTGGTTGATACTTGTCAATGCTTAGCCATACTACTTTAGAGTCATGCATTTATATTTATCAAAACGCTTTATGCACGGGCAACTACCTTTGGGAAGGTGGTTGAGATGCGGCATGTGGAGACATGAGCGCCACATTGCCATGACATTGATAATATGATTTGCGAAAGGAAAAATAAACCTAAACAACCGTTTTCGACTGGGGCGGCTGGAGGACTTGGGTGGTGTCCTGTAAAGGCAAGTGCCGACCCTGGTCAATTAAGGACCGACCATGAAGCTAAGCATGAAACAACCCCCGTACAACTGTACTTCTCGAATGGGTATAGACCTAGAGGAGTAAATAGCCGAGCGGAGGCAGTAACCATGCATAGTGGTTTTCTTGATGTGTATGAGAGGCGGGGGCCTACGGTGGGGTCACCACCGGTAGGACCACCATGTGTAAACCTAAACTTACTTATAACTTAATGCATGTGTAAGTCTTCCCTCCCCAGGAGCGTCGGGTGAAGCATCTAGGCCCCTGTTGTTTGTTTTGGTAATTAATGACAAGCACTAATTGTGGACTAACGATTCTTTTGAGTTACAAATATTTGAGTTAGGATCACACAATATGAGTGCATGGATCTTCACCGAGGATGTTTTTTGATGGTGCAGAGCAAAAGGGTTGAAGACGGTAAAACTAGCGGTTTTATTTTTATTGATCGAGAAGTCTGGGCGATCAAATTTGCTAGAATTTATTTATAGCTTTGCCGTACTATCAAGGGGGTAATGACCTAGTCAAAGAGATGATCAAAATGCCACATTAGGTCATTTACACTTAAGTCTTGGTTTGCATCTTTAATTGTCTCCTGTTGACTGTCACTTGCAGGTCTGACCGAAGTACTTGATCTGGTCTGACCAGCCCTTATTGGAGGTCTGACCAAAATACTTGACCCGGTCTAACTGGCCCTTCTTGGTGGTCTGACCGGACACTTGCCTCCAGTCTGACCGGCCGGCTGGAGGCTGGATGGCCGCCTTTGGCCTGGCGATCCAGAGCCGCCAGAACCACAACTGGTCAGACCGAGCCGACGGCGGTCTGACAGAGTCGCGGGAGGTCTGACCGGCCATTTGGCCTCCGGTTTGACCGGCCCCCTGGTCCCAGTGCATTTAATGCAGTCCAACGGCTAGTTTTCTAGCCGTTGCGAAGTAGTTCGATCTGACCGACCATACAATGGTGGTCTGACCGGCAATACACAGAGTTGGTGGATTTCGTCCCCAACAGCTAGTTTTTGGGGTTTGGGGTATAAATACCCCCCATTTGCAGCAAGTGGGTTCTCTTGGCACTTGTTTCAATTGCATACACCCCTTGCACTTCTCTCACACTCACTTGAGCCTTTGTTCATCCTTTTGTGTGAGTGAGAGTGGATTAGCCAAGAGTCAAGTGCATTTGCTTTCTTGTTGAGCTAGTGTGGCACTTGATCATCTCCAAGCCAGGTCATCGCTTATTACTCTTGAAGGTTGCCGCCTCCTAGACGGCTTTTGGAGGTGCTTGCCCGGTGACCTCTCCAAGGAGATTGTAGAGGAGGCCCGGTGCTGATTGTGAGTGGTTTGGAGTTCACCACCTTCGGAGTGAAGGAAGAACTACCCTAGTGATCGAGGCTTGGGTAGTCTTCTCCGTAGGCCGGCTCCCACCTTGCCCACCCCTTGACAAAGGGGGTGTGCGGTGGCCTCGTGGTTGAGCGGTGGAGTTGGGCTCACCTCAACGGGGACGTAGGAAACCGGCGAGTTTCCGAACCTCGGTGAAAAACTTCTTTGTCTCTTGTCTCTTTACTTATTGCATTTACTTTTGTGCAATTTATATTCCTAGAGACATACTTGAGACACTATCACCCTAGGTTTGCAAAACATAACTTAGTTACTTAGTTAGACTTGTCCCTTACCAAACCTAGCAACTTATGTTAGTTTTGATTAGGTGTTATTTATTTTTAATCGCCTATTCACCCCCCTCTAGTCGACATCTTTGATCCTACACCAGGACTCCTCTCACTGCTAGAAACTCGTAACGCCTAGAGTGCATGAGGATACAAGTTCATGGAGCGGGTACTGCCAATGTGAGGCTATTGAAATGCTTTGCCGTGACGCGTCTCATGTGTTGGGACGAGGCTCATGTGTTGGGCAGTCGCGGAGTACGGGTAAAGTGTACATCCACTGCAGTTTATCAGTATGCCTCCGACGACGACGACGAAGAAGATGTTGATGTCGACCTGGCTGAGTGGGCCCGGATGAGGAAGCCGACAAATTGCCAATGGGTAAAAGAGGGCGACAAAGAAGACAAATTCGCTTTTGACATCAACAAGGCCGATAAAATATTTGACCTACTATTGCAACAAAAGCAAATTCAGTTGCCAGTAGGTCATGTATTGCCATCGGCCGAAGAGATCAACAAACGGAGATATTGCAAGTGGCACAACTCTTATTCACACCATACAAATGAATGCAAGATCTTCAGACAACAGATTCAATCGGCCATCGAGCAAGGCAGGATTAAAATCGATGATGCCAAGCGGCCGATGAAGATCGAAGGATACCCGTTTCCAGTCAACATGGTGCGGGCGGACAGGGCCGGTGGCAGTGCCCATCGGACCGGCAAGCGACCTTATCAGACCTCTGAGGGCTTGATTAGAAAATACCAGTGGAGGCAGGAAGAACAAGCTCAAGACCACGTCGATCAAGACAACTCTTACGACCCACATTGGGAGTGCGAGTTTTTTCGGTTTTGCTGGAATGAGGGGATGAGGTTGCCATCCATTCAGGAGTGCCCTACGTGCAACGGAGCAGAAGATTATTATCAGGGCAACTCAAGCAGGCAAGCGCATCGGCCGGCCAAGCAAAGGCCGATGAGCTTGAAGAAATTGATATAGGAATAGGTGATAGGCCTAGGCCGACGTACGTAAGTGCTAACCTGCCAAAGGAATACAAGAGTAATCTTATAAATCTGTTGAAAGAATTCATGGATTGTTTTGCATGGGAATATCATGAGATGCCAGGATTAAGCCGATCGATTGTAGAAAATCGGCTACCAATCAAACCAGGCTATCGGCCGTTTAAACAAGCTCCTAGGAGATTTAAGGCCGATATGCACGAAGCTATCAAGGCAGAGATCACACGACTTTATGATGCCAACTTCATCAGACCTTGCCGATACGCAGAATGGGTCTCCAACATAGTTCCAGTAATAAAGAAAAATGGCAAGCTTAGGGTATGTATTGACTTCAGAGACTTGAATAAAGCAACACCGAAAGACGAGTATCCTATGCCTCTGGCCGATTTGCTTGTCGATGCAGCGTCTGGGCACAAGGTTATCAGCTTCATGGATGGGAACGCAGGCTACAACCAAATTTTCATGGCCGAAGAAGATGTTCACAAAACAGCCTTCTGATGCCCAGGGGCAATCGGCCTATATGAATGGGTTGTCATAACATTTGGTTTGAAGAATGCTGGAGCTACGTATCAGAGGGCCATGAATTATATTTTTCATGATCTTATCAGCTCTTTGATTGAAGTTTATATTGATGATGTCGTCGTGAAGTCAAGAGAATATGATATGCACCTGGCCGATTTACGCAAGAGCGAGGAAGTATGGTTTAAAAATGAACCCTAACAAGTGTGCCTTTGGCGTATCGGCCGGTCAGTTCCTGGGTTTCTTGGTCCACGAAAGAGGAATCGAGATTACACAGAAGAATATCGATGCTATAAAGAAAATCAAACCTCCGACGAACAAGACCAAGTTACAATCTCTGCTCAGCAAGATCAATTTTGTTCGGCGCTTTATATCGAACCTGTCAGGAAGAATAGAGCCGTTCACTCTGTTATTAAAGATAAAAGAGGATGAAGAGTTCATATGAGGTGATAAGCAGCAGAAGGCGCTGAACGACATCAAGGAGTATTTGAGCTCCCCACCAGTTTTAATTCCTCCACAGAAGGGAGTTCCGTTCAAGCTGTACCTATCGGCCGATGAGAACTATATCGGCTCAGTCTTAGTTCAGGACATTGACAGCAAAGAGCGAGTCATTTTCTATCTCAGCAGGAGGTTGCTGGAGGCCGAGACAAGGTACACGCCAGTAGAAAAACTCTGTTTGTGCTTATATTTCTCATGTACTAAGTTGAGGCATTATTTACTTTCCAATGAGTGCATTGTGGTAAGTAAGGCCGACGTGATGAAATACATGCTATCGGCCTCCTATTAAAAGGAAGAATTGGGAAGTGGATTTTTGCCTTGACAGAGTTCGACCTACGATATGAATTGGCTAAAGCGATCAAGGGACAAGCCCTAGCCGATTTTATTGTTCAGCACAGAGATGACTCAATTGCATATTCAGATATTGTGCCATGGACCTTGTATTTCGATGGGTCTGTCTGCAGACATGGATGCGGTATCGGCCTAGTTATCATATCCCCTAGGGGGGCAAGTTTTGAGTTTGCTTTTACTATCAAGCCTTATTATACTAACAATCAAGCAGAGTACGAAGCGGTGCTTAAAGGCTTGCAGTTATTACGAGAAGTCGAGGCCGATTCCGTAGAAATCATTGGTGATTCGCAACTGGTAATCAATCAACTTTCTGAGGCATATGAATGCAAGAACGATATTCTCAGAGTCTACAACGAGGAGTGCAAGGAGTTACTACAAGGTTTCAGGATTGTGACGATGAGGCATATACCCAGGAAGCAGAACTTCGAGGCCAATGATTTAGCTCAGGGGGCATCGGGATACCGGCCGATGGCTAAAGATGTCCAGATTCAGATTGCTCTCGTGCATGCCGACGACTGGAGGTTTGACATCATCGAGTATTTGAGGAATCCTTCTCAATCGGCATCACGAAGAATGAAGTATAAAGTTTTACATTATGTCTTGCTGGACGATGACTTGTATTATCGGACGATTGATGGTGTCTTACTTAAGTGCCTAGGCCCCGAGGAGGCCAAAACTGTTATGAGTGAAGTACATGAAGGGATTTGTGAAACCCATCAATCGGCCCATAAAATGAGATGGCTGTTGAAGCGCGTCAGATATTTTTGGCCAACCATGCTAGAGGATTGTTTCAAGTATTATAAAGGATGTCAGGATTGTCAGAAGTTTGGAGCAATTCAAAGAGCACCGGCATCGGCTATGCATCCAATCATAAAACCGTGGCCATTTCGTGGATGGGGAATAGATATGATCGGCCAGATTAACCCGCCATCGAGCAAGGGACACAAATATATCTTGGTGGCTACAGATTACTTCACAAAGTGGGTTGAGGCCGTTCCCCTTAAGAAGGTTGATTCCAAAGATGCAATTCAGTTTGTCAAGGAATATATTATATATCGGTTTGGGTTACCTCAGACAATAACCACCGATCAGGGATCAATCTTCGCATCCGATGAGTTCGTCCAGTTTGCCGACAGCATGGGCATTAAATTATTAAATTCTTCTCCTTACTATGCGCAGGCTAATGGGCAGGCAGAGGCTTCTAATAAGACCTTAATCAAGTTAATCAAGAGGAAAATCGACGAACAGCCGAGACAATGGCACACAACGCTGGCCGATTCCCTTTGGGCGTATCAGATGGCTTGCCATGGTGCAATTCAAGTGTCTCCATATCAGTTGGTTTATGGACATGAAGCTGTGTTGCCGTGGAAAACCAACATCGGCTCAAGGAGGATTGCCTTGCAAGACGACTTGACAGCCGATGAGTATCATAATCTTATGGTAGATGAGTTAGACGATTTGGCGCATGTCCGATTACGGGCCATAGAGAAGATCAAATGTGATAAAGATAGAGTGGCTCGTCATTATAACAAAAAAGTTGTCGCCAAGTCCTTTGAGGAAGGGGATCTTGTATGGAAATTAATAATGCCGATTGGTTCCAGAGATAATAAATTCGGCAAGTGGTCACCTAATTGGGAAGGTCCTTTTCAAATCCATCGATGCGTTCCTCACAATGCTTATTTCCTCAAGGGGCTGGATGGCGAGATTTATGGATGAGCTCTTAATGGCAAGTACTTAAAGAGATATTATCCCAGCGTCTGGATCGACTCATGATCGGCCCTCCAGCCGATTTATGATTACAGCCGATGTACTATCGTCCTTAGTTCAAATTTTACAACATGAGCCCTCACCTTCTAAAATTTGGGGGGCATATATATATACAAGCGCGAAATTTTTCAAGGAATTTTTCAAGGAATTTTTCGAGGGATTTTAACGTCAGATTCTTTCAGTTTGAGACTGAATTCGGCTTTCTGGCCGATGAGGTTGATTTCAGTAAGGGGATATTTGTTTGCAAAAAGGATTTCAGAAGTAATATTCAGACTGAAATTTTTACACAGCAGTAAGATCAAATTCGGCTGCATGGCCGATAAGGTTCGTATTTACACAGTACGAGGACAGAATATGCTACGTTACCCTATGAAGTCTGCAATAGCAGCAACGGCTTTGCGGCGAATCTGCTCGACGTCTTCTATAGCCTGGGCATCATCGGCCATCGACCCTGGGATCGGCTTCAGTGATTTGCTTAGGGTCGCAAGGTACTTGGCCGATGCCTTGAGCTTTGCTGTCTGGTCTTCGATGACCTTAGGTGATGCAGCTATTCCGGCTTCGACTTCTTGGATTTCTCGACGTGTCGATTCCAGCTTCGATACCAGCTCTGCCTCGAGGTAACGGAGTTCTTCAAGTTTGTGCTTCAGGGCAATCGGCTCCACCGTTAACTCGTCCAACTTGGTCTTATCAGCGTTAACCTGAGCCTTGCTAGCGGACAAAGCCGATTCCAGTTGGTCACGCTCTCGTCACTCTGCGAGTCTTTCTTTGGCCTTGTTGAGCTTGAATCGGTATTGCTCCAAGAAGATGGCTGGTGTTAGGACCTCCATCAGGTCTTCAGGCAGTTCGTCTTGAATTTCTTGTACCCTGACCCTGATGAGGGTGCAATCTTCCACCAAGTACTCCAGCGAGGACTCCAGCCGATTGGCGATATCGGTCAGCCGGTTCTTCAGATCATCAGAGATTGGTGCCCTGGCTGTGCTGGGTAGCTCCTTGTCCTCATCGTCAAGAAACTGGCCGATATCAAAGGAGAACATATCGGCTAGGTTCTGCAAATATCAACATGGGTCAAGGTCAGCCTCGTTAAATAGGAACCGGCAGAAAGGGGATCGGAGTAATCCTAGTTACCTGTGTTGGAGCGTCGGTGGTGCTCGCATCGGCCTCCCTTTGCTGTGTCGACGTAGTAGGTGAGGGGGTTGGCCGGTGTGGTGAAGGTGACGCGACCCTAGGCTGAAAAAGTAGGAAATTGGTAAATAGGGATATGTGAGTAGAAAGATAATGCAAAAATCAACTCTGACCGAGACAGTCGGAGAGGGTGGTGGAGAAGGAGAAGGAGTCCTCAATCGTGCCTTGGCTCGTTCGCGCCGTTGTAAGGTTGCCTTTTTGGTTCTTGGTAAAGGGGCCGATCGAGTTCTCTCCTTTAGTACAGATGACACCGCAGCCTGAAAAGGATATCAAATTAAAGTGTAGCAGTAGAAGGGGATTATGTAAACGCGGAGAAGAGATTGTATTGACCTTGCGAACTACATGTCTGGTCCTTTTTGGTTGGGGGGCATCGCCTTGGTCATCGGCCGGTGGAATCTTAGTAGCTTCGGCCGATGGCTCCTTGGTGGTTTCGGCCGATGGGTCTTCTTCTTCATATGCATCGACAGCCGCTGCATCGACTTCCTCCTCCATCACTTGTTCTTCAAGGAATTCTTTCATGGAGGGGTCCAGCTCTTCAAGATCGGCTTGGTCGTCAATTTTAGCCTTCTTGCTGGATTTTTGGGATTTGCCCTTGGTTGGCGCTTTCCTCTTGGGTTTTTCTTTAATCATCGGCCCCTGAAGTAACGATGATATCTTCGGAGCAGTAAGGCCAATGATGGATTCCAGGATGGTTGATCCTGATGGGGCTACGGCTTGAGCATAAAAAATATTCTGCCCACTGTTGCTCACAGATGGAGTCGGCTCATCTGGGACTTGAGGGCTGATACCTTGGATGAGCTCCGTCACATAAAATCTGGCTGATTGATGGAAAATGTGAGCGGCCCACTCTTGCCACCATGCTTGGAAATTGATGTGGACGAAAGCGTTCAGATGCAGCCGGTCGCAGTGGCCGAGGTTTGGGAGCTCGATTTCCAGCGCTTTGCTCATGACCAGCGCCGATGGAATTGTGCCTCTGCTCTCTAGGAGTTTATGAAGGTACAGACTGATGGGGAGTTGCCCGAGCCCGCACTGTCTAGCAGCTACCATTGGGTAGTAAAACTCATAGGACAGGCTGGTGCTCCTTCCCTGAAATATGCCTACTGGGAGCAGGCTCGGAGTGAGGCCGATCATGAATAACTCCCGTGACTCCATGTTGTCATTTATCAAGCTCAGCTAAAGATCGTCGGGGAGTTCAAAATCTCGGTCCGATGTGTAGACAAACATGTCCATCTGTTAACACCAGAATTTGGTAAGCCCCGAAGTCCTCATCGGCCCAGGATCTATATCGGCTCAAAGCTAGTATCGGCCTAGAGTTCTATATCGGCCGATGAGGGTTATCTCAAACCAACCACCAATAGCAGTCGGATTCTTGTTAGATTCGGGAAGATCTTATCCAGAGAAGACCGAGTTTGAGGAGGATGCGGCTTGTATCTCTTAATTAGGAAGAGTTTGTTAGTTTTCTGTTTTATCTTTAGGAAAGTGTGTTAGTGTCCGGCAAGGACTTTATCTTTTTCCTTTTATCTTTAGGAAAGTTTGAGTCCTAATCTGTTAGGATCTTTGTTAGTTTATGGGTATAAATATGTAAGCCCAAGGTTCATGTAAATCATCTCACGATCAATACAACTTCGGCACATCGCCAACCTCTTTACTTTTCGTCTTCTTCGGCGAGTTCATGCCCTTCTCACGAGGGGTAAGTCTTGTTATGGCTACCTGCGCTGTCGGGGCTAGGGCTTCAATGTTCTGATCTCGTCAACGTAAGCACCTACTATCATATATCTTAGTCAATCTGGTTCGGTTTTTTGATTTAGTCTTATCGGCTGAGATTCGCTTTAGGGTTTATGCCGGTATTGACTAAATCACCTTGCTATATTAGATTGGCTAAGGTATCCACCACCTTGAAAATCAGTCAAGGGCTTGATTGTCTAGATCTTGCGTTTCTTTTCATACTTAGTGCTGCATCAGTTCGGTTTGACCTACTAAGTCGTGATTAGAACTGTAATCTCTAGCCTGCTTGTTGATTGCCAATAAGGGTTTCATCGGGGTTTCAGCCGGTGAGTTATCTGGACGTTGCATCGGCCTAAGAGTTTTACATATAGATTGGATCTGGCCGATGACAACAGGGTATATATTGTTTATTTGCTTATTGAGAGTTTATGCCATCGGACCTCTAGCCGATGTGTGTTTTAATCTTCAGATCAATGTTTATCTTTTATTTATTTGGATTATGCTATATCACATTGCTATATCATCATGTTATCATCAGCCGATCGCCTCTATATAGATGCTTGCTTAGTACACAGCCGATGGTTCAAAACCCTAACTACATCGGCTGGTACCGGCATCGGCTGAGACTGTGCTATCGGCCCATCGGCTGATCGATTGCTTTGGCTATCGGTCTATCGGCCGATACGTTTTTGCCCTATCGGCCTATCGGCTGATAGATCTTCTGTTCTGCTATTTTGCATATCTTGTCAGTGGCAGGATCAAACTGACTGGCACGTTCGCGCTTCATCAATTTTAGGACCTGCACTGGAGCTAAGCAGATCTCCCAGGCCTTCGTGTGTCCGCACGCCGGATCTTCATTGACGGTACGGATTCGGCGTCAACACCATCCTGGTTGATGGAGGGCCGGTGAAGAAACGAATGAACCATGTAGCCATGTCATCGGCCGATTGGTCTGCACCTGGGTAAACGGAGGCCGCTTCCCCGTAGGACATGCATCTTCTGCTCCTGGGATCTTCGTAATCGGCGTATTTTGATGGAAAGCGAGAGTCTGATAGAGGTGGCCGATCAACCATGGTGTTGGTGTGAATGGTTAGCCAGAGTTGAATAAACCACCATGGTCCTCCATGAGCTACAGTCTGTTTTAGCATCAAATCTTGAGTGGCGATATGGAGTAGCCGATATATAGCTCCCAAGAGGTATCGGCCTAGAGGGATTTGCTTCTTGTCGACCAAAGCTTGTGCCAAGTGTTGGCAGTTTGTAGTGGGGCCGCAGGTCGATCCACAGAAGACAAATCTCTCTAACCACAGTGTCAAGAAGGCTACGTGTTCTCGTTCTGAGACCGATCCCTGTTCCATGTGTTCAGAGATGTATCCGGACCAGCCTCCGATTTTCTTGGTCTTCAACTTGTGATTGCTGTTTATCAGGAGGCTGAAGGGATTGATCTCAGAGTCGATATCCAGTCCTGTCAGTATCTTGACATCTATAAGGATGGGGGTCATCGGACCTTGCTTGAACATGAAGGCGTTCAAGGTACTAGACCAGAAGTAGCTTGCAGCCGACATGAGTGGCTCATTCTTCTTGGTATCGGCCAGGGACAAAGTGATGCATTGGCCGATCCCAATCTCGTCCCAGTGGACTTGTTTGGCAGCAGCAATTCTCTTATGCCAGGTTCTGTATCCGTTAAGCTTCGATGGCCAGGACCTGAAGGTATGTTTCCAAGAAGAAACATTGGGTTTGACTTGCCTAAAGGGGATTCTGTCCGTCTCGGCATTGATTAGCCAAGTTGGGTCGTGATCGCCCATGGGGCCTAGCAGAAAGCGATGGGATTTGTCATCGGTGGGGATCCAGATTTGGTTTTTGAAGACCTAGATCGTGAGAATGACGATGAAAATATAAGACCCGGGGGGCAGAGAGTAAAAACCCTAACTTGGAGAAATCGGCGGAGAAAGCGATAATGTGGGTTTTGAAGGAATTGACTTACCGCAGGGATCTCGGAGGCATAGAACGGAGCGGAGGCCATCGTTGTCGTTGAAGGGGTCGCTGTGAAGGGGGGTCGATGTTGACGGAACGCCGAGGGGTCGCCGGAGTTGAGGAACGCGAAGGGTTTGTTGAATCGGCGGCGGAAGGATTCGAATCTGGATCTGCACGGTTTTCAGACAAGACCTAGCAAAGAAGTCGATGGGTACCTCGGAGCTAATTCCACTACATTATATAATGAAGCGGAATTGGGGGGCATGTGTTAACGGCGAAATTTGGTAATCGACTTGGAAAGAAAAGGGGAAACCGAAGCAGAGAAGACAGATTGAATTGGAGTCAGACCAGGCTTCGTATCGGACCCGGTAACTGTATCGGACTGTGGATGTGTTGCCATAAAGAGCGTATCGGCCGATACGGATTCGATGTTAACGTGGGCCGATACGGGTTGTGAGTTGATAGTGTTAACGTGGGCTTGGTCTGGGCCTGGAATAAGCTTCAAGGAAGTTGCCAAATAGAGATAAAGCTCGGTTTTAGGCAGTTGTATCTTGTAAATTAAGTAGTTTAGATCTAATCTGTGGCTTAAGATCTAATCTGTGGCTTAAGTCTGCCGCAAGGACTTGTTTGTTAGTTGTAGATAAGATCGTGCCCTACAAGGGTTCTGTTGTAACCTCGGGTATAAATATCCCGATAGTGTGTACATAGAAACTCTCTCTCTCAATCGATCATACAATCAAACTAATCTAATTTCGGCGCATCGCCAACCCTCGCAAGAGGCTGACTTCTGACGAGTTCTTGCTTCCCAAGAGCAAGGTAAGAACTCGTACCCGACGATTTACATCGTCGGGGCTAGCGTGTCGCTTTAGGCACGTTAAGCCCTGATGATGTGATCGTCGTTTATCGTGTGTTAGCTAATCTTGACGCGGTCTTCTGATTCTGTCTCGTCAGCAGTTAACTCGTTTTAGGGTTTATTGCCGACGATGGTTGAATCAGTTTGCTCGTTTAGATTATCTAAGGCATTTACCATCCCCAAAAGCAATTGACGGCTTGATTTTCTTTGTGTTAAGTCTCGATTCACACTTTGAGTTGCTATCGACCTTAGTCCTGTTTCGAGATCTAACACGAAGCCTGCTTTCGATTATAATTAAGGATAGCACCGGGGTTCCAGCCAGTCTTATCTAATGCATGTGATTATTTATGTTCTTGCATGTGTTTGACACTTATACATGTGGATCGACGAATATAAACATATCGGTCACAGAGTGTTTTTAAAGACTTCTTTGTGGTTGGTGTATTTATGTTAGCCGATTGACTTGTATAAGTTTACACTGGAGTAATAGCTAGTGTAGTTATCCTCGTGAAACCCTCATCGGCCAATTCCATTAATTTGTCACACGCTTTTGGCATGGGCCGATGAGATTAGATCTCTTCAATTTGCTTATTATATTGAGTAAGCCGATACAGCTTTGCCCCATCGGCTGGGCTATAACAATGTGACATCGGCCTATCGGCCGATCGACCATTGTTTTCTGACATGGTTTACTTGTTTCTTGTTGATTACAGATCAAATCAACTGGCACGCTCTGTGCACGATTAGGCAAGCCAATTTGGACCTGCACTGGAGTTAAGCAGATCTCCCAGGCCGCCGTGGAAACGCAGAGCCCGTCTTTTGTTGTGAGGCGGGTCTAAATTTTGCGCCAACAGATAGACCCCAGAAAACCATGACGACCCAATGGCGGGTGTTGACGCCGAATCCGTTCTGCCGATGTGGACCCGGTGCGCGGACACACGAAGGCCTGGGAGATCTGCTTAGCTCCAGTGCAGGTCCTAAAATTGATGAAGCGCGGGCGTGCCAGTCAGTTTGATCCTACCACTGACAAGATATGCAAAATAACAGAACAAAAGGTCTATCGGCCGATAGGCCGATAGGGCAATAACGTATCGGCCGATAGGTCGATAGCCAAAACAACTGATCGGCTGATAATAACGTGAGGATATAGCAATGTGATATAGCATCATTCAAATATAAAATAAACATTGATCTGAAGATTAAAGCACACATCGGTTAAAGGTCCGATGGCATAAACTCTCAATAAGCAGATAAACAATAAACACTCTGTTGTCATCGGCCAGAACCAATCTCCATGTATAAAACTCGTGGGCCGATGCAACGTTAAGATAACTCATCGGCTGAAACCCCGATGAAACCCTTATTGGCAGCCAATAAGCAGGCTAGAGATTACGGTTCTAATCACGACTTAGTAGATCAAACTGAACTGATGCAGCACTAAGTATGAAAAGAAACGCAAGACCTAAACAATCAAGCCCTTGACTGATTTTCAGGGTGGTGGATACCTTAGCCAATCTAATCTAGTGATGCAATTTAGTCGATACCGGCATAAACCCTAAAACGAATCTCGGTCGATACGACTAAATCGAGACGCCAAACCAGATTGACTAAGATATATGATAGTATGTGCTTACGTTGACGAGATCAGAACGTCGAAGCCCTAGCCCCGACAGCGCAGGCAGCCATAACGAGACTTACCCCTCGCGGGAAAGGCATGAACTCGCCGAAGAAGACGAAAAGTAAAGGTTGGCGATGCACCGAAGTTGTATTGATTGTGAGATAAAAATTACATGAACCTCGGCTTGCATATTTATACCCATAGGCTAACAAAGATCCTAACAGAATACGACTCAAACTTTCCTAAAGATAAAAAGGAAACTAACAAATTCTTCCTAATTAATATATACAAGCCGCATCCTCCTCAAACTCGGTCTTCTCTGGATAAGATCTTCCCGAATCTAACAAGAATCCGACTGCTGTTAGTGATTGGTCTAAGAAAACCCCATCGGCCGATGTAGAATTTTAAGCCAATACTAGTTTCAAGCCGATATGAACCTTGGGCCGATGGGGACTTCGAGGCTTACCAAATTCTGGTGTTAACAGTGGGATGCTATCTTTGGGATCACAATGAATGGTGGACAGAACCGTCATTGATTAATGAACTATGGTATTAAAACTTGATCAGTTTATGCTAGGTCTTAGACTTGTGAAAAGATTTGTAAAACTTGCTTTACGCAAAAGAATCTGAAGCCATTCCTTGAAATACCCTCTATCATATGCATTGTTGTGGTGGTGGCTTACTGAGTACGGTTGGTACTCACCCTTGCAATTTACAACTCAACCAGAAGTTGGAGATGACGCTTCAGAGGATCCCTATGCCTACTACCAGGAGGTTGCTGATGACGATGGCGCTCAGTAGGTCTTAGTTACGGTCGTTGCCTGTGGCAATGGCATTGCCGCCGCCTTCAATCCGCTGCCTTATCCATTTCTGCCTTTGGTTGTATTCTGGATCATTTGGTCCCTTGTTCTAAGACTATTGTCTTCAGGCCTATTGTTGTAATAATTCATACTAAACGCTCGTGTATGCGCACTTGGTATTTCAACTATGAGTTCGTGTGTACCAGACTATTTGATCTAGGGAAATGGTACAGTTTACATGACGGATTCCTATTTCGAAAACGGGGGTCCATAGTATGGGTGTAATATTTTGTTCATGGGTACGTTTGCTCGAGACCCGACAATGTGGTGGGTAGCAGCCGGGTCTCACTTTTTACCCACGGGTAACCCATGCCCGACCTGGTGTATGTATTATTGATTTTGGCCCATGCCTTCATTCTCATATCCCTTTCTCTTAACCCATTTGGCCCATTAACCATGGACATATATATAGCCAACAACATCAAACCCGAACCTAATTTCCATCCCACCTCACTTCAAGATGGCGGCGACAGTGACGGGTGACGAACTGATGATGGCACAGTTAGCAGCAGCGAAATAGGCGGCGGCGACTCAAGGCACGTGCGGGCAAGTGGTGGTGGCGGCGGCTCAAGGCAGCGTGTGGGCAAGCAGCGACGATGGCGGTTCTCAGGGAAGGAGCGATCGGCAGCGCGAGCATGTGGTGGTGACCGGTAGCGGCACCAATGGAGTCAGCGACGGCACAGGCGGCGACGGTGGGTGGCGCCAGCAGAGTAAGCGGCGACGACAGCAGCTCTCAGGGCAGTGGCGGCGCAAGCAAGTGGCGGTCGCAGGCAGTGGCGCTAGTGGAGTTGTCGACAACAGCAGTGGGCGGCGCCAATGGAGTAAGCGGCAACGACGGTGGGTGCCCTCTGGGTATCCACCGGGCATGCCCGTACCCGTTGGGCATGGGTATAGGCACGAAGTTTTGCCTGCTAATCCTATCGGGTATGATTTATGCGGGTATTGTCAGGCACCGGGTTAGGCATGGTTTTGCTCTACCCGTGCCCAACCCGGCTCGTTGCCATCCCTACTCGCCTCCCAAGTGTCGCCGCTGCCGCCTCCTACGACCCCGAGCACCAGTTGTCTGCTCATCTCCCCCTCTGCCTCTGGATCCTCGAGCAGCCACCACCTCCTCGCCACGAGCATTAGCCTTGCCTCCTTCGCCCTTCGCCTCCGAGTGGGGATGGCTAGATCCGCGCCTGTGGTCGCTATCGCGGTTGAGGTCATGGTTGAGACCACCAACACCTCCACGCAGTTCGTCAACTCTCCTCCATGTGCCTCCACCTCCATCGCCAGTGTCACCTTCACCAGCTCGAGGTCGGGATCAATCGCTGCCACCTTAGGGACGCCAAATCTGGCCTTCCCAAGGTCAGAATCCATCGAATCTGGTCGCCCCAGAGATAACAGCAGCCTGATCTGGTTGACACCACCTCAGAGACCTCGGCGGTTCCACAATTTGGGTGACGGTGGTGACGACAATTACGGCGATAGGGACAACAACGGCAACGACGAGCTTCGGATGGGAACGCCGATATTTTTGTTTCTTTTTCATGGGTATTTTGCATCGGTGACAGGCCGTGTTGTATAAACTGTATTTTTCCCTATTATCCACATTGGTGATGGGTCACAGTTATAAACCTTCAGATTCATCAGTGACGGAAGGGGATCCAACACAAATAAGGTTTTCATATCACTAACCACTCATCCGTGATCAGACGTCCATCCATCACAAATGAGGGTTACATCCCATTACGGATGACCGGTTCTGTGGTAGTGATCTTTGCATATGCAAAAGTAGGTCATTGTGAGTGACTTGTCAATTTTGAAGATAGGTTTTACCATGTATATGCGGCTTGCTCTTTGCTATAAAGAAGCATCAAAGATGTTCATGCGCGCTACCACATTTCACATTGTTAATATTATATATTGTGATGCAAAATTATTAAAAATAAGATAATTACGTAGAGAAAAGATCGTCAAATATACGGTTTATATTATGAGCAAAATAATACTTTTGTCCTGAAAAAAAGTAACAAAAGATCACCAAAGTCCCCGCGCTCTCCTCTTTCATATCTTTCACTATAGACCTCTTTTCCTCACCTTCTTTTTTTTCACTTTGGACTCTATTTCCTCAACATTTATTTCATCTTTAAGTAAACGACCATCTAGCCAAATGCTGAGCCTAGCATCGAGGAAAAGAGTAAAGAAACTCCAATGTGAAACTGAAATGTAAGAACAAGAGAGGAAATATAGAATAAAAAAGGATCCAAAGTAATTTTTTTTATAAAAACAAGGTACAATGTGAAATTCAGTAATGCGTCATGTAATACACATGATATTTATGATTGATAATAGTCACTTGTAATGCGTGAGCATCAGAAAGATCCCATAAGAAGACTACCACAAGCGTTGTCATTTACTGTCTTCTTTTTTTATGAAAAGAAACATTTGCGTGTCATATATACACAATCTTGAGCATAAATGGCAAATATTAACCCTTTAATGCACCACATGCAGAATAAATAGTCAATAGATGAGATACAACTTGTCCTGGTGGATCACGCAATTTATTCATGGCGTAAAGCTTGGCGTTTATCTCTTTTGATGACTCATCCAATATCTTTTATATGTATTTTATTTCCTCTGTTTTCAAAAATTATATATTTTTGTGTGTTCTCTAAAATATATCCGTCAAATATATTTTGAAATATTTTGAAACGGAGGCGGTAGATAGTACAACGAAGAAACTCCCGGTATACACACTAATGTGCACCACTGATCGTAAGATAATTTTTGGGACAGCTGCCGATTACGTCCGGGCGGTCCATACGTCGATACGATACACGACGGGTTTCGCCGGCCCTCCTGCAAACCGGCTGCCCCTGCACGGCTTGCACGGTTGCACCACTCATCCAGGCATCCAGCCGACGCACGCACGGTACCACACAGTGGTAGTGGGCTAGTGGCCGATCGCGCAGCAATGTGCAGAAAGTGAAAAACTCACCGGGAAAAGTCCGAAACCAATCCATCCAGCCAGCCATTCCTCCGCGCCGCAGCCGCGCGCGGACAAGGCGCACGCGTTCAGGGCCCCGAATTTCCCCAGAATTTAACACCCGCCGCGGGGCGGGCGTCTTTAGCCTGTAGCGCGGTAGCGCCGCAGGCAGCAGCAGCGGGGGGGTCCCGCGTGCGGCCGAAAGGGAAGACGAGGCGCAACAAATCCTCCCCACCAAAAAGCAGAGACTCCGAGAGAGCGACGGAGCGACGACCCGCGGACTGGAGGCAGGCAGGCAGGCAGGCGGGTGGGCGGGCGGAGGCCTCCAAGCGGAGAGCGCGAGGAGGAGCCGGAGCCAGCCATGTCCGCGTCCTCCTCCCCACCTCCCCCCGCCGACGCGGCGCCCGTGCCGCTCTTCTACTGCTACGAGTGCGAGTCGACCGTATCGCTGCCCCCGCCTCCCCCGCCGCCGTCCCGTCCGCTCTTCTGCCCGCGCTGCCGCAGCGAGTTCCTCGAGGAGAACCCTAACCCTCCTCCGGAGGAGGTGTCGTCCCCTCCCCCGCCGCCGCCTCCTCCCCCCGGGTTCCTCTCCGACTCCTCCTCCGATGACGAGGAGGGCGGGGACCTCGACCTCGGGATGGGGGGGATGGACGCCGCCGCCGCCCGCGCCTACCTCAGCCGCCTCGTCCACCACCACCTCTACGACGAGCCCATCGACGTCGCGGCCGCCGCGGTGTCCGTGCTGCAGCGGAGCGGGCTCCACCAGGGCGGCGGCGGCGAGAACGCCCCGGCCCCCGCCGCGTCCATCGCGGCGCTGCCTACGGTCGAGGTGTCCGAGCCCGCCGCGGCCTGCGCCATCTGCAAGGACGACCTCCCCCTCGCTGCCCCCGCCCGGAGGCTCCCCTGCGGCCACCTCTACCACTCCGAATGCATCGTGCAGTGGCTGGAGATGCGCAACTCCTGCCCCGTCTGTCGCTCCCGCCTCCCGTCCGACGAACCCCAGGACGCCGCGGCCCCGTCAGACCAGGGCCCGGCGCCCATGCGGATCACGATCAGGCTCAGCACCAACCGTCGACGCGTCCGCACCAGCAATGATGCGGCTCCGCCCGTCGCAGCGTCGCCCACCCAGCTCGCGCAAGCCGTGACCGGGGAAGGAGGTGGTGGACCTGCGAATAGCACGGAGACTGTGTCGTCTGAGTGGCCACCGCCCTCTGAGTCCGACGCCGTCATGTCAGACGCCCGCGAGGGCCAGAGATTCTTCGATTGAATCAGAGCTTAGAGATGCAGGTATGTTTCAGTTGCAACGTTTGTGTTTAGCCTTGATGTTTAATTTTTGTCCTTGTAGTATGAATTGGATTGCTTAGTGAACAGACCACTTGTAGTGAAGCTGACTAGAGTATGCTAGCAAGGCTGTTGCAAAATTTCTGTGAATGTTGGTGTTTCACATGTGTCCCTGAAGCATGAATTGAATTACTTAGGGAACTGCTAAATTGTAGTGGATCCTGTTCTGCATTCGGTAGCTCCTACTACAACTTACAACTTGTTCTTCCAGTGTGAATTTTCTGCTATTAACGATTGGCAATAAGCTTAGATAACTTCTACAAATATTTGTACATTCAACCATAATAAACCGAAATTTCAAGTATACTTTCGAAAATGGAGTTATCATAAGTGAGGTGATTTGTTTTTTCTTATTGTTGATTATATAAGCCATGCACCTTTATCGTGGCTCGTGTAAGCATTTATCTGGAATTGATGTTACTTTTGGCCTGTTAGTTATGTTGTTCTTAGTTGCATTAAAGATCTTCTTTATACATCATGTTGATTATATGTTTTATTCCCATTTTTATCCAGAGTGCAATTGATTAGTGATCACTGAGTTTTAGACTTTGCAAATTGAAACATAATGTAATAGCCACGTTTGGTTAGTTCCACGCTACCAACTGGCTCATAGAAGAGGGTTAAAAAAATTGTTGATTATGCATGTTGTAAGGACATACTTTGACTCTTTGAGTGGGTGGCAAATATTTTCTGAGTCATAAACCCACATAGTGTTAGTCAAGAAATGCAAAATGTTGCTTGGACGTTTTTATCAGGTATGTTAATATTTTAATATTTCGGGTTAATAATGTCTTAGCGTTGATATTGATACTTGTAAGTCATAATTGTTCTCTGATTTGTAATCACTGACTTACCATGACTAAGAATACTGAGCAAGTTATCTGTTCGGAATTTTTATTTTATCTACTCTCACAGCCTATAAGACAAAAGATGGACTTCCTCTTTTCCATTCTTTGCCACGTTATACACGGTGTTTTGATATATCAAAGACTTCGGTTGAGTCCACTATTGGTCTATGAACTCTTTGTTGACTTCAATTTTGGTCCTATACTCGAGACCATTTCCTATACGTTTTCCAAGTGCCAAAGTCGGGGCACATGATCCCATCCATGAATACAGCCTGGTTCTGTCCTACTTGACTGCAACCTTGGGGTCTTTGTGGCTCCTTCTTCTCTCTGCTGCCACGAGACACACACCAGTCAGCCAATGTTTACTTTGTAAATGGTATACAAATGGTTTGGAGTTTGGGGTAAAAAATGAACTTAGAATTGAGGGACAGAATTTTTTTTTGGAAAAAACCTTTTTTCTTGTCAATCTTCTCTCTTTGATGTAGCATTATTTGAAAATGTAGAGAAGTTGCATTTCTTGCAGGAAATCTGTCTGAAACAAAGCAAAGCTAACAAAGTTGATTAGGATGAAATTGTTAGTAAACCAGTGTGATTAAGAGCCTATAGAAGTTGGCATATTGCTATTAGAATGTTGATTATTTATTTGGCTTACACTCAGTTTGCACAAGCTAATCAACTTTAATCTGGGGGCATTTAGCTCTTGGCTACACTGCAAGTCTGCATCTGAAAATTTTTAAAACTGGTAATAATTAGGTTTGAAAGAAAGGTGTGTTCTGTATGTACCGTGCACGTTGGTAGCTACTGGGGTTCTATGGATTGTGTGGCATAATTATCTATTATTTGGTTAGTGTCATTATCAACAAGGCTGAAGAGGTAGATTTTACAGGGCTGACTTGAGTTTTGACCAATGTTCTTTTATAAGGAACTAGCTTGAGCTAACCCCCCTCACATTCACAACTATCCTTGGTACTTTTGTTTGTTAGTTTGTTTTCATCTCCATCCTTTTTTTTTTCACATGCTTCCTGCACCCTAACATTTTTTCTCACACCATGCATTCAGCCACTCATACATGTGGTATTCTTACTCTATTATGGCTAAGAACTGGTACACCTGGTTGTTTAAACTATGCCATACTTGAGTTGTCGATCTATTAGGACCATGCAAGACCTAGATAGACCTTGGCCAACTGCTTCAGGGGCATATGCATTATTCAACAATCAATAAGCATCTGTTTTTATTGTCGATGTCATATAAAGCATTCTTGTGCATCCAAGGATTTAAAAAAAATGCTTGCATGTTCGATTCTATATGAAAAACATACTGCTTTAGTTGTGGCATTAGCAATGTAAAATGTTAATAAAGTGCAGAGAGGGAGGGGGGTCATCAAGTTGTGAAACGAATAAGTTCTGTCTCGTTGGATTGAACTGATAATAAAAAAGAATAAAGTGTATAAGTACTTGCTTCTTAAAGCACCATTTAGTGGCATCTGTTTGACACTCTATAGAACCTCTCTTAGTGACCTTGTTTATACTGTATATAAATATTATTCCTTAAAGTTAACAAAGTTTTCCACTTGTGCTTATATTGTTCTGCCATTTCATGCCCATTCAGGTGATAAGAAAGCTGTTGTTAGCTGTCAACCAAGAAGAGTAGAAAGAAGGCCACCATATGCCTAGTTCTTCCAGGTTTGTGCTTTCGCTTGAGCGAGTTGCCTCAGCAAAAGCACCTTTCTCGCCAGATAAAAGCTTCTTGATAGATGGTTAAATTAAGTTGTCCTATGCAGAGACCAAGGGCATCGTTGCATTGCTTCTCAATACCTTGTACATTGGTCAAACTTGTTTCTTTTAGCAATTAGCAATAAATATGTATACATGGTTGTGTTTGTACTTTACCCGTTACTCTTCAACTTGACCTATATTGGCAGGATATAGATGAGAACCTACTGGTGTTTCCATTGCACTCTACTCTGTTGATGAATGATGAAGCAGCCTTCTTGTCTGGATGCATGGTAGGCTGAGATTGGCCAAACAAAGATCTTGTACCTGATGCATCTCTCACTGATTCTATAGCTGTTTGGTTGAAGCTGTGGCTACATCTCATTGAATTACCCAGAATCCCAACAATCTATGAATCGACAGAGCACGGTACTGCGACCAAATCACCATGGAATCAAGCATGCCGTCGATTGTTATCTTCTATGTCGTCTGGTGGCTAGTGAAAATGGGCAAGAAACAGTTGCAAAGTGCTAGGGCAGGGGTACATGGCAATGCTTGAGAAGGTAGTGATGCTGTCTTGACGGTCTTGTGCAGCCCTGTACCCTGCAATTTACAGTCATATCCTCAGTGCTGAAACTGAGCAATTCATAGTCAGTCATAGCCTTGCCTGCAAATGTCATGCTCTGAAGCAGTTTCAACCAGTTAATGTACCGGAATTACACTGTCAGAAAATTGTTCTCATTGGCATGCTCGCGCTCCAAAGGCCTGTCTCGCGATCATGATGAACTGCCAGTTGACATACAGAATGTATTCTTTTACATTTGACGGAATTTTCGTTTCAGCTCGATTCCACCACAAGCAGAAGCAACCATGATGCTGCTTTCCTCTTTGAACTCCTTTTCTTTTCATCGACAAAGAAAGTGACGACATGGATATCGCAGGAACTCCAACTGCCACTAGAAATCTTTCCACTGACTTTCAGTCTTCAGCATGCAAGATTCTTCAGAGTTCAGACAATGGCACTGCAAAGGAATTAGAGGCCAAATGCTTGTATTGGAACCAGGCTAATCAGTGCCTATAAGTGGCAAAGTTATTCACTTGAAACTTCCTATCGTGGAGACAACAGATTGGTAACCGATGCTTTGGCAAAATGTCCAAACTACCAAAGCAAGCCACAAGTCCACGACTGCTTGCAAATTAAGTCAATCCTATCCGTCCATTACTTCAACCAGAAGTCGTTCTTCCGAGCGTCTTTCCAGGCTCATACACTCTTGGTGGCACGAAAGTTCATACTACCACTACTTCACACTCTTCTTAGGCTGAGTTCTATCCCTCATCTTCCCAACTCATCATTTTTTTTCGCGCGCATGCTTTTCAAACTACTAAACGATGTATTTTTTTGCAAAAAGTTTCTATACAAAAGTTGCTTAAAAAATCAAATTAATCCATTTTTCAAAAAAATTTAACTAATACTTAATTAATCATGCGTTAATGGATCGTTCTGTTTTCCGTGCAAAGTGTGTGTTTTGAGAACTCCTGGAAACGAACACATTCTTAGCCTTGCCTTAGTATAATGATGAGCAGCTTTCCTACTTGTTCGAGAAAAAAAAAGCACTACTTCACACTGAATTCTAGCCTGTCCGTTTGCAAGCCAGATATTTCTCGGAATCTGTTAAGTGAAAGCTCACCGGCTGTTTGAAGTCGTCACTCGTCAACAACACGGCAATAACGTTGGCAGGCCAATCTCCTCAAATTTACACGAGTTTTTCCTGCGGTTGACTGAAGAAAAACTGCTTCGCTAAGTTACGATGTGTTTTCCGTGGACAAGAACGAGCGATGGGATTCTGCTGCACATCTATTGAATATTCACACTGATTCATAAGTGATTTTGCTGACTTAATTTCCTGGAAGCCAGATGGTCGATGCAGCTGATTAATAGACTGACGCAGCGTGTGTAGTGTGTACACATGTATTCACAATTTCACATCCCAAAGTTTCATTGTCTTGGACCTGGAGGCAGGAATTTCTGGAGCTGGTTTGGTTATTAGTTTCCTGTATTTGGATTGTTACTAAAAGTTTGGTGGGGTTGCTGGAGTACTATTAATCTGGTAGTACCAAAAAGAGTGAAAATTTGGCATTACAAGATTTTTCAGTATAATGATGTTAGCAAACCAAAATTTGACATTTTCAAATTTTGTTAATAGGCTATAAACCATCCTTTGTTAGCCGGAATATTGCAGGAAGTCAATGTAAATTTAATGGGCCAACCTGTTTTCCTACTGTTTCTTTGTGTAAACCGCTCAGATTTGGATATGGGCAACTATGCTAGAAAAGAACCGAGGGTATGTTTGGATTGTGCCAATTTGTGCCCTACCAATATTTTGGTAGCTTCAATAGTAGTTTATTGGTATTTGGATTGAACAAATTTTGCCTACAATAGACAATACTCCCTCTGTCTCAAAATATAAAAGATTAGATGAATGTGACACATCCTAGTATTACAAATCTAGAAAAGAAGCTGGACAAACTTTTTGTCTAGCTTCTTGTTCAGATTTGTAGTACTAAGATGTGTCATATCCATATAAAATTCTTTATATTTTAGGATAAAAGGGAGTAGCTAGTAGCTAATTTATCCTACCAAATTTGATAGTGTCAAAACTTAACTAGATTTTCAAACCATACAAGCCATGAGGCTTCATTTAGAATGTAGTGACATTTTCTTATTCCTACGTGACTGAATTGTTTACTGCGATTTTTTTAGTATTGGCTAATACCCATGTAAAACACAGTAGTACCAATTTATATTTGTTTGCATCATGTTTAGAGGCACTGGACTACTGTACTTGATAGCACTGTTCCTAACTTTGCAGTGTAAAGGCACTTTAGTTTCTATGCATATGCAACTACTCCAACACATCATGGGCACAGATTAGATGTGATACGAATCTCTGCATCTTTTTATCTAAGGTTCTATAGCCTCTCACATGAAAGGGGCCCCTGCCATAATTTTGTGATTGGCAAGTTGCCTGATTTGCACTGGCTACTGGGGACAAAAGGCTTGCTCATGGTCGGAATTCCTCTTTGCTAGTGTCATGATTGGTGGATGTTCCAATCATATCCTTTCCTTTCTTTTCCTTCCATCTTCGTTTTTGCGAAGCACACACTGACATGGAGTATGTTCACCGTACGCCATGGGTACACTGCACTTGGAAGATGGGACACACGTCGTTGTTGAGCAAAATTCTGTTGCCATAAATGCTTTTGAACTTTATTCATTGTTAGAGAAATCTTGGTTTTTCTTTGGGTTAAAGCACTACATTTCTCTTCTGAATTCTGATTATTATGGTTAAACGATTGCAGCCGATGGAAACAGTTTTTCTACATGATGGGATAAAATTATCTCAGCCTTTGCATCATATGACTGACATAGCTGCCTTTTTAGAATAGCTATGGTGCATATTGCTTTCAACCACTGAAAATGGTGGCAAAAAGATTATTCCATATTTTCATTCATGCATTCAACTGGGACATTAGGCAGTAATACGTCACCGGTAGTTCTTTTACTCCAGATGGTTACACTAAAAATAGTATTTTTTTTCCTTCAAGTTTATCATTTTACAAAAGTAGGATGCTTAGAACAAAAATTCATGTAAAATTATCACGAAAACCCTAAAATAATATGTAAAACCTGTATGCTCCAAACATGCCTTAGACTTACTACCTTTTATAAATCCATATCTTCCTCCAATATTTGTAGTTTCACAAATATTTTTCTTCTACCTTGTTTCAAAGCCATCTTCTTCAGCTTGATTGTTCTCAACTGCTTCATTCAAAACACAATCACCTCTATTCACGAATTACACTACCTTCGCTTAAATTCATTTTGCAGCGCAGCCATCTCCCAGGTGTGGGCACCCGGACTTCATCGTAGACGTCTCTATTACCCATTAACGAAAATACTTTGAAAATATTATTAACAATCGAGAAATAGCCTTTGCCGCTCGGGCTAGATGGTGTCGCTCGCTCCGTCACTGAATCCATTATATACCATTGATGCTAATCCCAAGATGAAAGTCTATCCCAGTAAGATAATTGCTTTCATCTAATCTAAGCCTAGATGATGGACGGAAGGGACATAAAGCAACTACAGAGAGGGACCAATTAAGACAAGAGGACCAAAGCTCCGCTATCTACTACCAATAATCCAGCAGTTGGGTGCAGAGGCGGGTGGGATAGATAGCATGGATGTAAAGCAACAGAGGGTGGTCCGGTGCTCGTAAGCAGGGGAACGGGGCACGCACGCACCACCGGAGGACAGGCAGCATGCAATCATTCATCAGTCTCGCGGTGCCGGCCGGCGAGGTCCCCATGCTCAGCGCGCGTCTCCGCTGCTCATCACAATGCCGGGGTTGTGGTGGGTGTGGTGGCCACTACGGCCGCCATCTGATGGCAATGGCTGCTGCCCAATTCCTTGACAGGCATGTGCATGTGCACCTGTCTCTCCTGGACATTAAAACTTTATGGTATACTGCTCAAAGTATTGGAGTGTGTAGAATTATATCCCTGAGGTAGATTATGATCGGTTGTGATTTAATATGATTTGGTTTTTCCTTATCAACTGCGGTCAAAATTTAAATTCTAAACCTTAATTTTAGAGTGACTTTTGAGGGTTTATCGTAGTCTATCTTTCAACATTAACTTTTAAACTGTGAGCAATATAAATATAAAAAAATTAACCATAAATTATTTTTTAATGCTACATTCAAATTTCTAAGACTTATCAATTGTAGCTCAACCAATAAGTATATTAAGAGAAATAAACATTGAGTTCTACTTGGTGGAATTTTTTCACTCTCTTAGGACATGATGTGAATTTGTCATGCATATACAATTTAGACGGGAAGTTGAAAGAGTGAAAGGAGAGAGAAATATGGAGAACATATTTTATAGGCAACTTATATATCTTTGTACTATTATACATAATGTTATAGAATCAAATAATTAAGATTGAATTGTATTTTGGACATTTCTTCTTATCAGTATTTCACTCTGGATCCTCTTTACTCATTCTTTTCTTTTCACTTTAGACTCTCTTCCTCCCTTTCATTTTACTTTGGACTCTCTTTTCTCCTCTTCCCTAACTCAGACGAGGTGGCGACAGTGCTACCTTCCTTGCCCACATCTCTTACCGTTATTGTGATGGTACTATTTGATGATGAAAATACGTATGTAGCCTAAAGTAGAAAAAACAAATGCTAAATAGAGTCGAAATTGAAATTGTCTTTAAAAAGGCCTAAATTGCAACTCACTCAATTTGTATGGTATATAGCTAAATTTTTTTAGGTAATAGAATTTATTTCAGCCTTTACTTCAAACAAGCTACTACAACCAATTATTACATAGTATGCAGCTTGGATGACTACATATTACATATCACATCTTGACGGAAAACAAGAAAACTAATTAGAACACTAGCTGACCAGTTATTTTGAGCAGCACCCTGCAGTTGCAGGTATTCCTTGTCCTCCATAAAATTGAAAACCGACTCCCTGAAAATAGTGTTTGATTATGCTATCGGTTCGAACTCTCACAAATCACCATTAACACCAACAAACTGGAGCAGAAGATATCATTGGAGAGTAATTGAATTGCAAAACAGTTGCTCGCTCAAGCCCTGAGCCAACACAAAATTCCACTAACGGTGTCTGCTGGACAAGAAAGGTTCTTCAAAGCGATGCCCCCATGAAGGATGCGACGTGATTCACCGCCACCACTCGTCCAAAAGCTGACGCAAGGTTTTTACTAGAAGATTGGTACAGATGATGAGAGAAAACACAATGACGACGCCTCGAAGAAAGGGAACAATGCTTAAGGGCGTTGCCGTCGTCAAAGCCGGCCAACGGCACGACAAGGCTTTCACTAGCGATTCCCTGCCAACCCCACATCCACAACCAGCCTGTACATGGAGTACTATCGCTGAACACCACACTGCGGTGCCGTCGCATCATTCCTGGCGCTTCCTGCGACCACGAGCGAAACGTGCTGAAGCCATCACATAGAAGACGCTATCGACCACTATCCACCACACGCACATGTAGGAGGCGGCTCCGGAGGCACTTGGGGATGGAGGCCTTAGCATCGCCGGGTCACAAGCGTAAGGTGTGCACCACCCTCTCCCTTCCGTGCCACTCCTAGCCATGGTTGGTTAGATCTGGAGGTAGCGCTCAAGCCGTTGCCGCCCTTGAACGCTTGCAAATGCCATTGCCAATCCATAGTCCGTCTGAAAAGTACTTACAAGTATAACGTGGAAAGTTTATATAGATAGCAACTATCTAAATTGTTGTTTATGCCGTTAATAAAAACTCTTCTTTTTTTTCTTTTCTATGTGAACTTTCATATGGCGCCTAAGAGCAAATATATAGTACAAACCATATATATATATATATATATATATATATATATATATATATATATATATATAAACCTAAAAACTATTGTTGGATCAAAAAATAAACGTATAAGATTTGGCTACGTTACCAAGAATAAAAGTTTTACTCTTATGGTAGTAAAACTTTTACTTTTGGTGACATGACCAAATCTCATACATCTATTTTTTAATCCAACGATAAGGTTTGCACTATATATATTTTCCCGCAAATATGGTAGCTCATATCAGCGTCTATCTAGCGGCACAATTTTACTGTAATTCAACTAGTTCTGTAGCTATCATATCATATTATTGTTGAATAGTTTGTCATTACTTGTTCAACGAAAACTTAGTGATCTGACCCGTTAGTCTGTATATGTAGTACTACTAGAAGGGATCGAAGTTCCAATTCCTTTCAGGATCAGAAACAAAATGATACTATCACCAGAAAGAGGAAGATAAGAACAGTTAACTCTAGGCAGAGTAGCAGGCAGGCTGCACAACCGCTGAAGCTTTCAAAAGTGATGAGCCATCAAGGAGTAATACAACGAAGGAATTCAGACAACTTGTGGGGGGGCAAACTGTGCGTTTCTCTCGTCCGTAAGAAACAATAAATGGGACTCAGCAAGTTTTGTCCACTGGTCACTGGTCAGCCCAACTACACATGTCCAATTAATAACAATAATGTACAAACATGCTTAAATCTGTGTAGGCAGATCACATGTCACAGTTGCTTAAATCATCTTCTGGACTAAAACACAGGTCATAGTTTGATTTATTTCTGCTTCAGAAGTCAGAGCCATCCTTCACAGATGCAGGAACAGAAAATAACTGGAGCTCTGATTGTTTGATTATGGCCGATAAACCGTGAAAAGATAAAAGAATATTTGTGAGCAAAACTTTATTTATTTATTAACAGCTTAAAAGTCAATGATGTAAAATAAACTATTATGATAAAATTAAGTTTTAAAATTTAAAATTTAAGATATGGCTGATAAGACAACAGCAAAAGATGAGAGAAGCTAGAATGCTACCGTTTTCATTTCTAGAAATATTACTACATTGTAAGTTACGTGTCCTCTCCGTCCAATCAAAGGTGGTGTTTGAAAGTCCTGAAGATAAAGATAAAGATGAAATTAAGTGTTTCACGTAAAACGAGGTGACATTAACGTATGATTAATTGAGTTTTAATTATTACAAACTTGAAAAAAATGGATTTATTTGATATTTTAGAACAACTTTCATATATAAAATTTTCGCACGAAACGCACCGTTTAGCAGTTTGAAAAACGTGCCACGAGTATCCGAAACTCTATCCAACTTTTGTTAGACTTCCAAACGGGGCCAAAATGTGTCTAAAATATACAAAAAATTTTATCATCTATATTTTTTTCAATCAGTCACCACTTAATTTTGTCTATTTTATTTATTACGCGTATTTAACCTCTAATATTTATATTTTAGAAAGAATGTAATAGTGATGTTACGGGAAAATAAGATAACTGAGATAGGTGGTGATTGAATCTCCTGAAAATAAATAAAGATTAAATGTTTCACGTAAAACGATGTGACATTAACGTATGATTAATTGAGTTTTAATTATTACAAACTTAAAAAATGGATTTATCTCATATTTTAGAATAACTTTCTTATAAAAAATTTTCGCACGAAACATATCGTTTAACAGTTTAAAAAATATGTCACGAATATCCAAAATTTTATCCAAATCTCTTCAGAGAAAACGAACGGGGCCATAGTGATAGAGAAGATATGGTGCTCAAATTAAATGAAGCCTTGAATTCTCCACCGTAATTAAATTCAGGTTAGACGTTTTAACTGCAAAGGCTTCATAATTCCACGAATCTTCGCGACAGTACGAACGTGCAACGAAAGCTCATCGCAACTGCCCTAGAAAATGAATCCAACGTCTTCCCTTCACAAAAGAAAACGTAGTATATAATCTATAAGGCTGAGTTCGTTTTTTTTTTTCCAACTCAGCCTTCTCGTTTTTCGTACGCATGTTTTTCAAACTGCTAAATGATGTGTTTTTTGTGAAAAAAATTTTATACGAAAGTTGCTTTAAAAAATTATATTGTTCCATTTTTAAAAAAAAATTTAGCAAATATTTAATTAATCATGTATTAATGAGTCGTTTGGAATAAACTCCCAACAACTACCGATCCCACCTTTAGTACGTCTGCTAATTAACATGCTTTTGAAATCATTAGCAGTAAAATGCTAGTACTAATTAACTCATCAACACTCCTTGAAAAAAGATAAGAGATGACAGGTTTTAAGGTTAGCTCGATCGCAGCATTTTGCCCCTTCACGCATCCCAGCCGTCCACGTCACGGCAACGGACGGCCTCGGAAACCCCAAAAATTCTCACAAGAACCAACCGAAGAGACCGTTTTCCTCGCCGGCGGGCGGGCGGGCGTATTTACAGGCAGTTGCTCGCCGGCGGCGGCGGCCGCGGCTGGGCGGCGGTCAGCTGGAAGCCGCGGGGTGCCGCGAACAGCGCGGCGAAGGACGACGGACGGTGCTCGGGCGACGGGACGGCGGTTCTGGCGGTTGCGGTCGGCACCGGCGCCGGGGACGGGGCCGTGGCTGGGGCGGAGGTGGAAGCGGTGGCCGGGTTGGAGGCGACGCGCTCGCAGGAGGGGCACATGGAGAGGGTCGTGGCCGGGAGGTGCATGTAGAAGGGGCGCGCCGTCTTGAGCGCGCGCAGCTCGGCGAGCTCCTTGTGCAGCCGCCGGTTCTCCTCGGTGAGCGTCTCGCAGCAGCGCTTCAGGTACTCGCAGTCCACCTCCGTCTGCTTCAGCTTCGTCCTGCGCACGTCGGCGCCGGAGAAGAAAGGGTTAGCTCTATTAGTGGAGAGCGCTTTAATCCAACGAGGAATCGAGGAGAATCTCTTTGCATATGCACCTGGCTCGGCGGTTCTGGAACCAGACCTCCACTTGCCTTGGCCGGAGGTTGAGCTGCTTCGCCAGCGCCACCTTCTGCTTCTGCTCGCAGCCGGTGAGAAGCATCAGCGTCAATGGCCAAGAACGAGCTAGAAACAAACACTCGCGTGTTCGAGCATATTCAAAGAAGACGAGCAGCTTTAAATATTCCATGCATTCTTACGGGATTGAGCGTGCTGTGCTCCTTGAAGCTCTCCTCAAGAAACGCCGACTGCTCCTTGGAGAGGCGCAGCTTCTTGCGCGCGGACGCGCCCTCGTCGTCGTCGCTCGCGCGCGAGGACGACCGCTCGCCGCCGCCGCCGCCCTGCGCCGCCGCCTCGGCTGGGCCACGGAGGCCGTGCGCGGAGAGGTCCAACGGGAAGGATCCCCCGCTGTCGTTGGGCGATGACGACAAGGCCGGCGCGGCGTCCGGGCCCTCCTCGTCCTCCTCCATCCCTGGCGCGCCCGCCGCCACAGACGGTGCCCGGTTCACGTCGAACCCAAGCGCCGACGCCTCCGAACGCCCTGCCAAGAAAACGCGACCACCACAATCACAACACCGCAAGCAAAGAAACGCCCGCAAGCATCCACGGGCGGCGCGCCGCCACTCACCGGTCTCGGAAGGCCAGTGGAGCCCGAGGCTCGAGACGAGGCTGAGCCGCACCGACGGCTCCGGCGAGGCCGCCGCCATCGCAGCCCACCGTCCCGCTCCCACCACATCCTCCCTCCTCCCCCTCTCATCCTCCTCTCCCCTCCTCGCCCCAGCCCCAACCCCAATCCCGAGCCCAAGAACCAGCTCCGGCCTCCCGCCATCCGCCACGGCCACCGCATCCCCCAAGCTCAGCCCCAGCTCCATCGATCACACCGGCCACAGAACCACAGCCCTGACTGCCAACCCAAGCTTTATACTCTATCAATGGAGCTCACCTAAGCTCAGCTACCTCTGGCTGTGTGGGTGTGTGATTAATGGGGGCCGGGTAGTAGTAGCAGCAAACCTAAGCTAGGAGGACGAGAAGGGAGTGGACGAGTGGGGGCTCGGGCTTTGACCCATGAGACACAACGGTTTGACGAGCGCACGTGAGTGACCCGGCAAAAGGGAGCAGGCAGACGCGATCGAATCATAAGGGCAGGATTAAAAAAAAACCAACAAAAAACAACGAGGCAGAGGAGGAGCCATGAGGCATGGGAGAGATTGGAGCTGTGTGTATATGCAGATGCAGATGTGTGCAGCTGCAGCTGCAGTGCAGTGCAGCAAGCCAGCAACCAGCATGGGCCAGCGGTACTGATGGCCGCTAATAATTATGTTAATCATCACGTATCTTTCCCCTTTGGCGAGCAGCGCCCACGATCTTTATCAGAAAGCTGGGGGGGGGGGGGGGGGGGGGGGGTGCATGCAGCGTTGCAGCGTGCTGCGGCTGCGTCCAAGACGTGCGTATTTCTTGGGGAGCGTATGGTTCTGGGTCTCAGGTGGGGTGTTGGGGAGGAGGAAGGAATGGATTAGAGTGGGGGGAAATTCATTACCACGGCGAGCGTTCCGTACTATGGGAACAAGCGTATGGTAGCCTTGAGAGTTGAGAAAAAGAGAAGGTTTGAGGACTTCCATTACTCGCGTTTTTTGACCGATGTTGGAATGACTTTTGAATTTTCCGATGATTTTTGTAAAGGAAAGAATCTAACCTCGTTAATTCTATGGAGCTCATGTGACGTTGAGGTTCACATGACCTCAGCTTGTGTTCTTATTGCTTAGGCTAGAGAAAATTCATTAGTTTTTCAGTAAGGGTGACGTGGCCTGGGCGGTTCGACCCAGACTCGTTCCATGCAACCCACCTAAGTTGGAACGATGTCGATGGGTCGACTTACTGGGTTTTGATGGTTACAGTGGGTCGACGCAAATTCTGCTTGTGTTTTGATTTTGGAAGATAAAATAGGCCAAATCAAGTGAAAGAATGTACTGGTAAAATACAACTGGTTTGTTTCTTGATTGGAGATGCTTAGGGTGTGTTTGTTTGTATGAGTTGGGAAAAAATTTCCTCCGCACGAAAAACGGAGTGACTCATTAGCACATGATTAATTAAATATTTACTAAATTTTTTTGAAAAATGGATTGATATGATTTTTTAAAACAACTTTCATATAGAAACTTTTTAAAAAACACACCGTTTATCAGTTTGAAAAGCGTACGCGCAAAAAACGAGTGGGGTGAGTTGGAAACTCACCCCAACGAACAAACCCTTAATTACTATCGGTGTTAATAGCAATACAATGAGATTTTTTTTCACCCGATACAACAGTACCAGTACCAGCATATGACAACAACTATAGCTTCAGAAATTAGAACAATGACAAGAACACTTAGTTGCAGTTCTAAATATTAGGACCAAAATAACTCGGAAGCATAAGAAAGTGGTAGACCAAAATTAAGAACGGCAAATACTTTCTTGGATCAAAATCAATAGAAGAGGAATTCTGGACTAGTTGGCTACCTACAAAGATGAGCCCCAGTGTTCTATTCCTCGTCAAATAGCCGTGTTGGAGNGCAAGAGACGTCGACGCCGCGTAGAGGCTAACATCAATGAAGGAAGGTGGCAAGCGGTGCGGCGTCGGCATGGAGGGTAGGAGTAGATAGGAGGCACCACCGGCATGCAGCTGTGGAGGACGAGAGGAGGGAAGGGAGGAGGCAAATTTGTCTCCCACCGCGCCGGTGTGGGGGACGGGATCATGAAAGAAGGGATGAGGAGACGCCGCCGTCATGTTCTTGTACGATGCGGGATGCCAGATGAGGGAATTAATGGAGGAAGAAGACCTAGTGATCGAAGGTGTGAGGTCTGGTTATTGGGTTAGACTTATTACCTATTGGAACCAACATTTTGGGTTTTGGACTTATCTACTTCTCTATTGGGGCCAATTTTTTGGGATGGGCCAACGAGGCCGATGGGTCAGCCCGGACCATGCCCATCCCTATTTTCCCAAGAAATTTACTACTAGTAATGAGAGAATTTTGAGAGAGGCAGATTTCCAATGTCATATCAAAAGTATTCTAGTATCTCAGAGTCCCTTTAGCTACTTTGGTGTGTTTGAATTATACATTTCTTAATGCTTTAGGGTATAAGAGGCATCTTGAATGCTGTAAGAATTCAAGTTGGATATATACAGTGAACTAACAAGAGTCCATGGAAGAGAAAACAAACTTCATCACAAGCTGTTCGGAATGATTAATATGTGGCTCGAGTTCCCCTTTCACAACATTGTGCTTCATTTTCCAGCAAACTTATGAACTTGGTTAGGGCAGGGTGTGGATGGGATGACATGCTTTGAGGGAAGCCAGGGCAATAAAGGCCTAACTCGTGGGTGGTTGAGATGAGGGATCGAACAATGATGCGGTAGAGTTACAAGTCAAGATAGGACGATGGGTAGAATTATTCACGGGATAAAATCGGAGTGCCAGTTTAGGTGGTGACAAGTAGGCATATATCAATGGCTCTATGGTATGGGGGAGAATGCACCATAGAGTTGTCTTAGGCAATAAAGATGTTGACCGCCCAATGGGTGTATAAGGTTGAAAATGCCGGCACACAAAGGGTTAGGTTTGGCTTGGAGGGTAGACTAAGCATGCAATCCCGACCATTGGATCATAAACTAATAGCTACTAGAAATTTATGATATTTGTTGCCCAAATTCATACTAACGTTACGTAGGCAATAGGAAAAATAACTTGCAAGTACCATTGTTCTCCATATTTACTCTTTGGAACATGTGGTGTAGTAAATGTTTTCCTCCTTTACAAGATGAAATTGTAGTAATATTTACGAGATGTGGCGGTGTGATTAAAAATAAAGGGTGTGTAGTTTCAGTAAAAAAAATACCTCTTTCTTCCCGCGCAGCCCCATTTGGCCTTATCAGCACCATAAGGTGCAAATGCACCGGTGAGCACCCCCCCCCCTCTCCCCCCTTCCCCCACGCCTCCCTAGCCATTCTCCCACCCCGTCCCTTCCCTCAAAACCCTAAACTTTAGTTCTTTTGCGCGAGTCTCAATGTTGTCACCATTGCTGAGAAGCCACCGTCGCTATCGTGTTCTTTCTCTTCCCTAGGTAAAGTTTGAAGACGGCTCCGTCCTAACTGTCGTTGGCTTGGCTAGGAAGTAGAAATCTATGTCAAATGAGAACCAGTAGTAAATCCTTTAGAAATACCGTGTGCTGAGATTAGAATAGCCTACTTGTTCCATAAGAAGGCAAAGGAAATCCTTCTTTCTAGGATGGAATGATGAAGAATCATTGTTTGGGTTAGATCATGACATGATATGTCCCTTTAGGCACGCAATAATTCTGCAGTAGACAGTTAAGTGTAGTGTTCACCTAGAAAGCCTAAACTAAGGCACAAATATACCTCCTTCGTTCTAAAATAAATTAAATTTTGGCTGTGAATCTAAATATAACGTTAGTTAGGTTTGTAGTCAGAATTTGATTTTTTTAAGGACGGAAGGAGTAGCCGCTTCAATTCTGCTGGATGGATGCATGCAGGCACTGCACACACGCGCGCATGATTATGGCCATCAATTCCTCATCCGACGCTATCATCTCCACCTACGGCATCGTGTCTACTCCTACCTGCGTGATATATTAAGCAATCCTGTTGATGTGTACAATGGGGACAAAAGCCGACGGGTTGTTCACTGGCCTCAATCATGGAGCATGATGTTGTTGTTGCTGCTGCTGAATATGGCCTGGCTCAATTGATGCTTGTGGCCAAACATGGCTTGCAACTATGATGGCTGCTGGCTTGTGGTTGGATGGGGTGGCAATTATATGCGATGGATTCACTTGGCCATGCATGTACAAAGGGCGCCCATTTCTATATTGGATTATTGGACGTTATTGTTTGTACTGGAGCGCTACTAGCAAAAGAGACTCTTTCTGCTCATCTGCGAAGGTCATATACTATACTATCCTTGTTTCGAATTGAAAATGTATACTCCTACATTATTCCTCCACAGCAACATTTCGTCTCATTGAAAAAGACCATGCACCTGATAGGACTAGTCAGCGAAGAGCAATCTTCTTCTCCCAAAAAGAAAAAAATGATCAATGTCCCGGTGATATTTATTTATTCTTTTCTCACCAGAAACATGACTGTTGCCATATCAATGCAGCCAATACAGGGAGAAAAAAAAACTGTGCTGTGTTACCAGTGCAAAAGGGAGCAAGCAAGCAGGTCCTCCATCCGGACCCTCCCCCTCATCATGCCCCTATATCCACGGCCTCACCACCTTGCCCGGCTCCCCCCACCACCGCCGCTACGTGACGAGATCGCACGCCGACGCGGCGCGCGACACGGGCGGGGCGTCGAGGCGTGCCATGCCACAGCGCGCGAGCCAACGCGCCTTGCGTGTCTGGCGCTGGCCCTGGCGCCGCGCTAGCTAGCTAGAGACCGAGCTGCCCGTTTGGTGTGTGGTATGGTGTGTGGTGTGTGTGTTGCTCCCCGCGCTAGCTGCCCGCCTGCCTGTCTGCATCTGCACTGCAGCTACTAGCTCCCGCGCGCTGCTGCCTGCCTGCAACTGCAAGGCTGCAATGGTCCAATGCCTCCTGCGACGAGCAGGCGAGCCCAGCTTTCATAGCCGGACGAGACGCTCCCGTTCCATCTGTTTTGCCCCCGGCCCCGCCCGTCCCCGTCCCCGCTGCGCCCCATGGCCTGTGCGGTTTTTGTCCCACGGCTCCGCGACGACGGGTGATGGATCGATGGAGGATTCGTGCATGTGACTGGAGTGCGACGTGTGAACCCGGCCGCCGCCTACGCGGACTTCTCCTATTGGTTGCCGTCAGGCTCTATCCCGTGGCACAGTAACGTAGTACTATTCGCACTAGTACGAGTACAAACGTGCCAATGGGAAAGAACTTCAAAAGGAGACTGAAAAGACGCAAAATAAAAACGAAGTATAATTAAGGAGACTTATTTCTTATGGATAATGAAAATAATTTATATCTTTGTCTTTCATATAAAACACACAACCAATAAATTTTGCATCTAAAAATAAAGCCATAAGATGATGGGATAAACCCCAACTCACTTTAAAAAAGTTTAGCTTAAAAAAAGTTTCAAAATCACATAGATTCTAATACGTCATCCGGTAAGTATTACGTCATCCAAAGTAAAATAAAAAGCCATTGCTACCGATTTTAAGAGTACAACACCATTATGCTTTGTATATTGTTTTTTTATAGCATCAAAGACCAAGGCTTGAAAAATCAAAACAAACGGATGAAAAATCAGGAAGGGCATAAGAAGGAAAATGGTCGATCGGACGGCTACGAGGAGTGAGTCTGCGCACGGATGCTTAACCGAAAACAACAACCATACATAGAGCAATTTCCCCATCTTGTACAGCATTCTATCTGCATTGGTGCTGTATCAACAACTATCAACCCATCCGCGGGAGGCCAGGGTTCCCTATGCGGCCGTGCCGGCCATCATTTGTGCCGGAGGGGTCCACGGTGGCGTCACACTTGCCATGCAGGCGTGGGGCCCCGGTTGCCCGGGCCACGGCCACGGCAATTATTGAAGCCACGCAGAGCAATCACGACGCCCTCTCCGTCTCCCGGACGATTTTACGGTCAGCCGCACAGCCGCAGCGGCACCGGCACCGAAGGAGCACAGGTGACGCACGAGACCCTACGCTGCCCCTCCTGCCCGCGCCACGCGGTGGGCGCCCACGTCCGTGAAACCCCGCTGCTCATGCTCCCCGTCTCGTCCATTTGATCGGTCGGCCGTCCAACCGTGCCACGGACGATCATCCCCCGAGCTACCGCCTACAGCGTTGCACACTTGCACACTGCACGTCTGCACCGGTCGCGCGTCGTCGCGGCTGGCTGTTTTTGACTCTGATTCGACCGGGCGAGTCGTTGTGGTTTTGGCGTCGGCCGGGAGAGGATCGCGTCCGCTTTGGCGCGCGCGAGTGGTGAAACTTTACGGGATGGGCATGTCGCGGCTCCAAGTGAACAATAATGCGAGATCTCGAGCCAGACACAGAACTTCCCCTTCATGTCAGCCTGTCGTTGCGACGGGTCGCTTTCTCCGGTTCCGGTTTTTTCACCCGTCGGTGAACTGAGATCTGGCCACGGTTTGCTGTGCCTGTCAACAGTGGTATCCGCGCGTGCATGAGCGCATCATATAGGAGTAGGACAGTAGTACTAGTGCTCTACTTTTTTTTTTTTGAGAACTACTACTACTCCACTTTGCTCGAAGCCCCATTTGATTGTGAAAGTATACTACTTTTGGAAGATTTTAATTTTATAGAAAAAATTATTATGAAAGCATCCGAAACGGAGGATTGAATCTTATTTTTTGTAAGAAAAATATTAACGTCGCCTAGGCCGAACCCTAGCGCCGTCGCCATGTCGATCTGTCTTCCGTACGTTCCCTCCTCTAATTGATTGCAAAAGTCGATTTCTCACTCCTTACTCATCATTTTCCTTATGATTATTCCTTTTAATTTGGCTTTAATTTGTCGGATTTAATCTATGTTTAACGGTTGTTAATGATGGCTAGCCAGCGAGCTTTCCTGGGCCGTTTTTATCTCTAGTTTTGTGGATTCGCTTTGATTATGGGGAAACGAAAAGAGAAGATCAAGTGAATAAAAAACCTTCAACGAATTTTGGAAGATCGAGAAAGATCCGGCCAAAGTTGATGGGGAGGATTGGCTCCGACATCATACGGGCATGTGGGGATTAAAATGGTACAGAAACGGACGGAAACCACCTCTATCGCTTTTCGTTTTCATATTCTTTTTGGAATCGGAATCAGAATCGAAAACCTCATATACGAAAACAGAATCAAATATTATCGAAACCGAAAACGAAGCTAAAACGAACCAACGTGGATACGGTAACGAAAATTTATCGGAATACAAAACCTCCTTAAACTGAGATGTGTCAAATCCAATTCTCAATTCTCAACGGTCAACAGTACATCACAAAACACAATCATGTTAAGCCCAATTCTCAAGTCTCAACAGTATGTCACAAAATATAATCATGTCAAGTCCAATTCTCAAGTATGAATTGGATGAATTGCATGACTTGGAAATTAGGATACTGGATTGAGTTAGGCTGGAAAGGAATTATAAACTATGATATGAGCCTTTATTATTTATAAAGAGCTTCTATAAAGAATGTTTTTATGAAAATACACTGTTTAAACAGTTCAAAAAAATATGCTTACAGAGAAAAGAGCTCCTACAATAAACCAAAAGAACACATCTTTAATTATAGCCATCGAAAAATATATAGCAATGAAAAAAAAACTTAAGTACAAGAAAATGATATTGTCCGGTGGTAAATACGAGAGTTATTGAAGAGATAAAATAATATAAAAAATAGAAGATATCTTGCATTTGTTGTTGTGGGAATTCTTAGCTTGAGAATCATTAAAGTATATGTTTAATATTACCATATAAAATCAAATGGAGACAGCAAGATGTAAGGGCTAGATGCTCTAGTAGTTTTTTCTTTCTTGATGGCATTTTCCTTTTGCAATGTGTTTGTGCATGTGATCCTGTTTTACTTTAAAGTTATTACCCACTAAATTTTAAAACTTAACATATAAAGATGTCACAACATCATTTATTAACAATTATTACATCTTAAACATCATACAAGCATGCTATATTATAATTTTAGAGCTTGAAAAAACATACATGTTAAATTATTATCTCACATAATTCACATAATATTTCAATATATCACTTCATCATTTTTTATAATATCCTACATACCTATATAATTCATCTCACTTGATTAATATTATTTCTTTCTTCTCTCATTAAGTCATATCATATCAATTATTTTCAACCCTTAAATGATTAATCTGTGGTCCAAAATATCTCTCCTTTTCTTCTCTAATTAAACCATATTATCTCAATTGTTTTTAGCCCTTAGATGATTAACCTATGATCCTAATTATCTTTTTTACTTTTATATTTGAATCATCATTCTATATACTTTTTGAATTATCATAATTTATGTCGTCTAGCTATCTTATAAACTTTCGCACACTACTGGAGAATTGATCTTTTGTTGTGGTACCCAAAATCATAAATATTTCGATTAGATTAAAAACTGGTACTAAAACATTTTTAGTACCGGTTCTAAAAGTCCAAGTCCCTGAAAACATTTTTAGTCCCGGTTGGTGTTACCAACCGGTACTAAAAATGCATCTTGTTACCAACCCGACTAAAAATGGATTTTTAGTCCCGGTTGATATTACCGACCGGGACTAAAGATATTTTTAGTACCGGTTGGTGTTACCAACCAGTATTAAAGATGTCTCCAGGGTTAGTTCAAAAAGAAAACATCTTTATCCAAGTCAGATGTGTATAGTAGGTGAAATGGTTACGCGCGTGAGGGCTGAGGTAATAGATCTTGAGTTTGAATCCCACATCTTGCATATTTTTTGACTTAATATACATCACCGGTACTAAAGATCGATATTTAGTCTCGATCACATATTTTTTGACTTAGTATACATCATCGGTACTAAAGATCGATCTTTAATCTCGATTTTCTAGTCTCGGTTGCTATAACCGGTAATAAAAGAGGTTTCTAACCGGTGGTAAAGATGGTTTCTCCGGTAGTTACAACAATACGCGATTAACTAAGAATCCTTGAGCATTGCAGTTGTATTCCTACATTTACTCTGAATCACATCCGCTGGACAACAAATAATATCCCATAGTAGCATCCTAAAGAAAATGAGTTAAATATATTTTCATTAGAATCATTATAATTTAGAAAGAAGACAATTCTTACAATAGAAAAGAAAAAATGGAAAGGGCAAAATAAAGATAACTGTGTTCTAAAGAATGACAAGGAGTGAAAAAGTCATTTTTTATGCGCATATTTTTTAAAATTAAACTATTTTTTACCTACACCCCATCCCTGGACCAATCATAACAACGGTGGCTTGTTTTCGTGTGGTGCTTCCATCCTTGCTCCCATGGGCATCGACGGCTCACTTTGTTTTTTTAAGTGGTGGCCCAAATCTTCTCATGGCTCGCCTATTCCTCTCTTCATCTGTGTGTTTTGTTTCTACTAATTATTTTCGAATTAGCAGTGATGAGTTCCAAACGAAAAAAAAAGACGAGGATTTAGTAGTCGATTTTTTATTACGCATCGTCTAGTGCGCTCTCTTACCAATTAAATTAACAGCGATTGCATCGAATTAAATAAGAAAAGTGTCTTCAAATTCTATCCATTTATGTTTTTTCTTGAAGGTCTGATGCGTTTCGTTTTATATATATATTCCTATATACAAAATCTAACTAGACTCAGATAGAATATTGAGCGATAAATTATAAATTTTCTCTGTTGCACTCGCTTCCGTCGACACTAGGAGCTCCACAATGTAGCCATATAAGGCAGTCTTAAGCAGGGTTTCAAAAACCGCCGGGGGCCCGGTTACCGCCATCCGGCGGTAACCGCGGTAACCGCGCAAAACCGCGACAAATTTACAAATCGAAATTTGAATTCAAAAATTCGGGCAAACCGCGCGGTTTGGCGCGGTTACCGCGCGGTTTGACGCGGTAACCGCGCGATGTGTAATGGGTCGCACAGTAACGGACCGGCCCATTTTTTTTTCTTTTTCCAATTTTCAAATTTATTCTCCGTTTTGCTCTCAAATTTGAATAAATATTACTTTTTTTGAGAAATTTCTTCACCATAAAACACTATAAATCAAACACTACCTTCACCATTTTTTTTGATTTTTTTCTTTTTTTTTAAATTTTTGAATTTGGACGAATTTTATTAAACCGTACCACGTGGTACGGGTAACCGTACCCCCACGGTACGGGCGGTAACCGCGGTAACCGCGCGGTTACCGACGGTTTTTCATACCCTGGTCTTAAGCCGCCTCAGCCAACTTTATACATTGTGAAAACAGTGCTTATAGGTATCCTCAACTTGAGCTACCGGTATATAAAGCCCACCCATAAGCGGCTTTCTCATGCCTACTCTGTCTCTCTCCTGATCCCAGTTGCTTGCTGCGCCATCATGGAAAAAGGGAAAGATGGAGAGCAGCCAAGTCATCGTCTGTTAACATTAAATTTTGGTATAATTTTTTAGTGATTCATTTTTTAAAAAATCAATTGATAGATAAAAATTTATCTAGAAAAGACTGAGTTCAAGAAGGAATTATAAAGATCGCAACATGACAATTTAATTATGCAAGATTCAGTAATTTTTTTTTATCTTTGAAAAGTTTGTCTAATGTCCGATTAGGACTTGTATATTTCTTTTTATCTTTATGAAACTTGTATTGTGTCTGATTAGGACTAGTATCAACCCGAGGGTATAAATATATACACCCGAGGTCTTTGTTATATATCTCCATAGATCAATACAATTACTTTCGGCGCATCGTTACCCTTTTATTCCGGCGAGTTCTTAGTTTTGAGTTGGGCTGCATCGGTTGAATTCGATCTCCGACGAGAAGTAAATTCCGTCATCTTCACTTGTATCGACGTGGCTAGAACTTTCTCGATTAAGTCCGATAGTCTGTCTAGGTCGACGCAAGCGTTATCTTTCTGATATTTCAATTCTATCTTTAATTGCATTGTGTTTAGAGACGCATCGGTTTAGTTGGGACTGTCTTGGTTAGGTCTGATCTTCTGTCTTAGTCGATATATTTCTACAATCACAATGTTGTTTTACATAGATTTGTTATATCCATCACGTTAACATAGATTATCAGCTCATTTAGCGTATTCGATTAGACGTAATCTAGAACTATCTCAATTGGGTCCGATCTTCTATATTATTGCTGATAATCTAAGTCTTGCTAAGTTTATAGATTTGTGTTACGCTTTAACAGAGTGCTAGCCGATAAGTTATCTTTACATCGGACTTTCAGCCGATGTATACTTTAACCATCGAGGCTACATTTAATATTTTGTATTAATATCAGCTTATTGATTCATTGGATATCTGATTCATCATATTATTATTGGCCAATTGGACTGTTTGTTCAAGTTCTTTCATTATCTTTATTTAAGTGTCAGAATCTACATCAGATATATAGTCGATTGTTTAAAAACCATATCGACATCGGCTAATATCGCTACATCAGCTTATTGGCCGATCGGCTCTTTGATCATCAAATTATTTATCTTGATAGTTGTAGGATCAAACTGACTGGCACGCCCGAACCCGATATTTTAGGACCAGCACTAGAGGTAAGCAAATCTCTCCCGTCTTTGTGTGTCACAACGAAATTTCATGTCAACACCACCGATGCTGGAGAAGAGCTTGCGAGTGTTGCTGCTACCATCGTCGCCACGTCCCACTAGCGTCGCCGTCGCCATCGGATCGATGCATGCTCGGGAGATCCACTGTCGAATCCTTCTCCTTCTGCGAGCATGCGAGGAGAGGGAAAGAGGACAAGGAGCACCTGCGATAGCAACCGCCACCACCGTCCCCGATTTGACCACCCACGTGCGCTACCACCCCCGCCATCGCCGCTGCCGTCGTAGGATCCACCCACGACTGCCGGCGCTAGATCCAGCCACGACGGCCACCCGATCCACTCCCCTCCATGACAACCACAACTGCTGCTCCTCACTCGGTCTCTTCTGGTGGTGTGGGGAAAACTGGACGAGGTAAAGAGGAAAAAATAGGATGGTTGGGAATGTGGGATCCATCTTAATACCCACTCCTTTCATATACATTGTAAATGTGTTCATGTAGATCGGTGGGACCCATCCTAAGATCTGATTTAGACTCAAACATTGCTGATGCGCTAAGGTACGAAGCATAGCGGCCAGGTTAGCAGTTATACTCCACTACTCTAGACATGCATAGGACAATGGAAGAGCTGCCTTTAGCGTTGAGGAAGCACACATTGGGTCATGGGCTTGCGAGAGAGATGGAACCGCCGACTATGCTCTTCTCGTGCGTGGGGAAGAAGGATGCGGTGCAGAACGCTGAAAAGTGAAAACAAAACGGAAATTATGAAACTATCGAAGCCCAAAACGAGTCACTGCTGAAAAAAGAGAGCCGTCTACGCGCGTGGGAGCATGGATGGGAGCACCACACAGGATCATAACCACTCTCCAATTATAACCATACAGATAAGCCGCGTCCAATTATAACCATTTTCCATACAATTTCTTCATTTATCTTCTCTTCTCAATGGAACATAACCTTCTTTCAATTATTTTCACATATTTGTTTTAAGACAGATATAGTAATATTAGATTAAACACATTATATTAATAGTAATATGTTTAATGTGCGGTACTTATTTTAGAACCAGTTTTGAACGGTAGAAATATTGCTCAGAATTTATTTTAACTCGAAGGGAGCGAGACACTGTTTAATTCGGTAGTTTAGATTAGTCAGAGGAAGTACTATAAACATCTAAACACAAATCCCAAAATACCACGTAATACTAAACGATGAGACGGAGGAGAGAAGAGTAAAAAGAGAGAATGTGCCACCTCTCATGCAAGGAGCAATCCCTACATAAACTTCAATAAAAATATAAGAGTGTTAGAGTTATTAAAAGTTATGTATTAGAGACAACCAATAATAAATGTATGATATGTATAAAATTAAAGAGATAGTATCTATCTCTACCATAAAACTTTCTCTCAGTGGTTGATCAGCGTCACCAATTTCTATATGGAGCACAGGAGCAGTAGTTAGTTTTCCAAAAAGCGCACTCTCCCTGGGAATTGAAGCATGTCCGCGATGCCCGCGATGATACAGTCCTGGCCCCAGGGAGGACGCGGGCGAACCAGCTTTCCCGCGAACATTACTGCGTGGATCTTTTTAGCTCTGCAAAACACGATCTCGCGCCGAAGGACGGGCCAGGATGCATGGAGGATGCCGTCTAGCGTGTACAGTATGCGTGTACTCAGCTACTAGCTGTAAAGTTCTGTCGCTAATGTTTCAAACTACTGGTAATACGGCTAGTACTATCACCGGGTTACGAGAAAATTAATATTATGCTATCTTCGAAACGAGGTTACGTTGAAATGCTATTTTCGAATATGCTTTCGTTAAAATACCACTTTTAAACAAAACCAACTTGCCAGAATACCATTTTATCAATTTCTTATCGATTAAATTATTTTTTCCTGTTGTTCTTGACGATATGACCAAAATACCTCTATAAATTTCATCTCTTCTCTTTTCGTTATTTTGTGTCCATCACCGACGACGCCATTTCTCCCCCGTTGCTTGGGAGAGGACTGGGATCGGGAGTGGCACCGCGAGAGCAACGACGGCGATAGCAAAGAGCATCAGGATCGACGATGGGAAAGAGGAGGACAAGAGAAGAAGGAGAAAGAGAAGGAGAAGAAGCAGCCACAACCGTGCCTTCTACCCGAGCTCCTCCTTAGTCGCGTCATCGCTGTGGACCTCCGCTCCCGCCGCACCGAGCGCGGCCGTGCAGGCATCTCCCGAACACGACGTCTTCAGTGCCTCTGCTTCTTCCCTTCCTCAGTTCGCTCGGCTCTTCTCTCCTTCATACCATCGTTCACCATCTTCATCGCCGACAACTCCCTTTCTCACATTTAAACGAATAAGTCAGGGACCAAAAAAAAGTCAATATATATGTCAAAACATTTTCAAATAATCTAAAATGAACAAAATAGTATTTCAACAAGTTGGCTTCGTTTAAAAATGACATTTTAACGAAGTCATATTTAGAAGTGACATTCTAGCTTAACCATATTCCAAAAATGGTATTATATCAATTTTCTCTCGGGTTACTGGTAGCAGTAGTACCATCGTAGTAGAGTACTACAATCAGAACAAGCTGCCGTAAAAAGATCAAGCTCGGGCAGGGGTCCCGTTTATTTTATCACTTGGAGATTTATGAACCGTCTTGGACCTCTTAATAGTAGGACTCGTGCAAGCGGTGAAGTGGATTGCTAAATCATTTTTTTCTGCACACTATACTAAAACGGAGCATCAATTCTTGTGTCGTCCGCCACGACGCGACGCGATCACGCGCCCGCGGCCATGAATGCATGTGAACGACTACGAAGCGAGAGCACCCCGGCCGTATCGGCAATACCGGGGCTTGGCGGGGCGACGAGGTAGGCCAGCCACGGCGACCCTCAAATCTCAATCATGCGCTTCCAGGCCCACCTGTCGGTGTCGGCCCGACAGCTCGCCAGGCGCAATCATTAGTACGGCCAGGTGGGCCCCTCGCGCACGCGCTGCCGCAATAATTTCCTGGTGATTGGCTGCTCGGCTGTGCTGCTCCCGTAGCCACGGGCTTGCCGCCAGGCCGGGCATGGACGCACGGTCCCTGGGTAACGGGTGACCCACTACTGGCCTCGGATACTTTATGAGAGTTCAGTTTAATGCCTAAATCAATCTTATTAAAGTTTATTAGTGTCAACCGTCAAATTTCATCATTATCAATTATATTTTGTAATGTCAAGATGTATGAGTTGTATTTGATCTGTTATTTTTGGTTTTTGTGAAAGAAAGATTTTAGAATTGTCAAACTTTGATAACGAAGGCAATTTTTGAAATATCTTGCTAAGTCAAAATTTACATATTAATTTTTGTACATGTTTTCTTCGTATGGAAAATATCAGTAGTAATAGTTTTTTTTTGTATGTACAGATGGTTACATGCATGCATTAGGTATGGGATGTCTTTCGCCATCCATGCCGCGCGTCCAATATCTCACCTCCTCGTGTACCCTGCACAGCAGATCGATGTGTGTACCAGCATGGTGGAACCCGCATCGTCCTGTATCATCCAAGGGGATACCGCTGCTGTACGCGAGTGGCCGCATAACGCGCCGGGTTGTCAACCCTCGGCTCCATTGATGATGACCGCCCGCGCGCGCGTGGTGTGGTCGGACCGTCGGAGGCGGTAAAAATACCACAAAAATAAGCGGTAAGGTAAAAACCCGCACACACAGCTCGTCTCCTGCCTCAGGGGCCATTTACTTTGTCCAGGACTATACGTCTAGTGACAAGTTCCGGTTAATGCTACTCCCTTTGTTTTTCATAAAAAACTAATTTTTAACCATGAATCTAAACGTAATAGATTCGTAGCCAGTAGTTAGTTTTTTTTGAAAAAAAAGAAATACTAGTTTTTTTTGAAAAAAAAGAAATACTAGCTAGCTGACAAGTGACTACTGATAATATCTCATGTTGGACATCAATGTCAAAGGTTGAGATTAATTATGCATAGTATTAGTATATCTCAACGCGTACTTCTTAGTCCAAAGAAACAAAACTAAAATTAAATTTGATGTTTTTATATTTTACTATAATAAATTTGAATAAAAATCTGTTCAGGTTCGTTGCATCAGGTTATGTCATATTTATTTGTAAATTTATTTTTTACAGAACAGAGAGAAAAGTTCACATGAAACAGCTTCCTTGGCAAACCCTGTCTCTGTCATCCGATGACAGCGGGCGGCAAGCGTCATCAGCGACGAGCTTAGCGCCAATTTCAGCATGCGGCCAAGAGAGCATGGGCGAGCGCACGGCGACACGCGCGACAAACGGTAGTAGCGCCGGGGGGGGGGGGGGGGGGGGGGGTGGCGCTTGGTGGTGGGTGGCCGGCCGGACTCGGTGCGAAGGCTACAGTCTTTTCCCTGCCGGATGCATGCTTTGCCGCGCTCCCTCCGCCGGCCGGCCGTATGGGCGGGGGCATGCAGCTGATGCCTGATGAGACTGTGTCAGTCAGCCAGTCAGGCCGAAAAATCTCAAATCTCTATCTCCTCCTCTACTAGTACACCGCCTTGTGTGGTCAATCATGGCACATGCTCCGAGCAATCATCTCCCCTTTCTCTCATGCTGTCATGCATCTGTCTCCAGCTCTAGTAGACCTCCCTGCTCCTCTGCTCTCCCTGCGTGCTGCCGCTGTCTGTACAGGCTGTGACTGTGACTGTATAATGTTTGTAGAAGTATGTCTGTATGCCTGCCTGCGTCCACCGATCGGCCACCGCCACCGACCGATCGATCAAAGCTGCCTGCATGCATATGCATGGCCAGTGGCTCAGTGGCCTGTGTGCGGACAGGCAGAGGCGCATGCAGCAAACACTGCCCTAGCTAGTGCCCATGGCCTCTCGCAGCCTATGCTGCTGTGAGCTGTGCATATGCATGCATGGGGCGAGGAGGAGGATAGGACCTCTCGCAGAGCCAACATCATTTGTCATAAATGTAGGAGTATCTGCTCATCCCATCCTATCCTATCCTATCCATCTGCTACTGCAAAAACAAGCGTCAGAAGCGACGTAGCTATACGCCTATCCTGCGAAAATCTGTACAGTACAAGGAAAGAATCGAATAGCTTTGCGAATTGTGATCCCTTTCTGTTTCAGGCTTTGCATCCTCATCTATGAGCCGTGCAACCGAACGGCCCAGTTAAGGTGAACATGTTCGTGGCCCATGTATATGACCACTGATTAGGGAAGTTGATGGGCCACGTGAAGTGCTCAGCCAATGATGTTTGTCGTGGCCTTGCTAAACCAGCTGCCTGACCTGGCCCCTTTCTGAACACTTCTATTATCTCGGGGGAAAAAGCTTATCTGAAATAATCAAGCACAAGTGCACCACTTTAACGCTTGCTGCCCTGCTCAGATGTGCGAAACACTGATACTGTTTCACTACAGGTGCAGTTGTTTTGATCTGAAGCGCAATATGATGACAGATCGGCAGCGACTGGCCGGCAATAGGAGCTCCCGTTTCTGCCGGAGCAGTTCTTGCATAGTAGTACTCCGGCAGAAGAGGTGGATTTCCGAGGAAAGGAGTTCATCCTGTTCGGGTTTAACTTTGACAGGAGGCTGTGCCCGGCTTGGCAATGGCCGAGAACATCTTGCCGTCCGTGCTAGCATCACTGTTGGACGCTTTTCTAGGTCCTATTTTTTCATTTAACTTCAAACTTCAACTTTCTTATTTTTCATTATCACGTTTTTTAAACTGTTAAATAATATTTTTTTAAAAAAATCTATGTAGAAGTTGTTTAAAAATTTTAAATATTTTTTAAAAATTTATAATAATTAATATTTAATTAGTCATGTGTTAATGAATTTTTTCGTTTCACGTAAGTGAAAATATTTCTCCAACTTCAACAAAAGAACGGGGAGGACCCCATATTGACATACGCCATTTCATTTTAACTTAGCTAGATGGCTGAGCGCCGCCAATGCTAACCATTGACCAAATTTGTGTCCACCGTCTTCCTTAATTGTATTACCGCGTCATCAGATAGATAGTGCCCAATGCTGATGAAATAGGAAATGGCCTCATTTTAAGGAAATGAATGACTGACCTTTGATAATTGCAGATCTCAATCATTGACGGCACTCGCAGTGGCTCTAAAAAAAACGGCGAATTGAGAGCTATGAATGGACTACTCTGCGTGAACAAGCAATGGATCCAACCAGCTCTGGTTACTGTGGGCAACACTTGCTGTGTCACTGCTCTACTCCATCAGCAACCGGAGACGCCGCGTGGGCGGTCGGCGATGTCCGCCTGGCCCCATGCCGCTCCCGCTCACCGGCAACCTGCTCAACCTGCGCGGCCACCTCCCACCGGCGCTCGCGAGGCTAGCACGTACCTACGGCCCCGTGATGATGCTAAAGATGGGCCTCACCAGCACCGTCGTCATCTCCTCCGGCGACGCGGCGAGGGAGGCCTTCACGAAGCACGACCGGCACCTCGCCGCGCGCACGGTCCTGGATGTCACTCGTTCTCTCGGCTTCGCCGACCGGTCCATGATATGGCTGCCGAGCTCCGACCCCGTCTGGAAGACGCTGCGCGGCATCGCGGCGGCGAACATCTTCTCGCCGCGTGGCCTCGCCGCTCTGCGTGGCGTCCGCGAGAGCAAGGTGCGGGACCTGGTGGGTTACTTCCGCGGGCGCGCTGGGGAGGTCGTGGACGTCCGCCACGCCGTGTACGGCTGCATGCTCAGCCTCGTGTCGAGCGCGTTCTTCTCCGTCGACGTGGTCGACCTGAGCGCCGACTCGGAGAACGAGTTCCGGCAGAGTATGACGTTCCTCATGGAGGTGGTGTCGAAGACGAACGTCTCCGATCTTTTCCCTTTTCTCCGGCCGCTCGACTTGCAGGGATGGCGTCGCTTGACGGAAAGGTATCTGGGCAGAGTCATCTCCTTCTTGGATGACGTGACTGACCGCCGTTGCGCCGCCGCTGCCGCTGACGCCTCGGCAAACAAGCACGGCGACTTCCTCGACTCCCTCCTCGACCTCGTGTCCACTGGCAAGATCGTCCGTGAAAACGTGACAACCATTTTGCTCGACGTGTTCCTGGCCGGGAGCGACACGATCACGGCCACGGTGGAGTGGGCGATGGCTGAGTTGCTCCGCAACCCAAGCGAAATGGCCAAGGTGCGCGCCGAGATGAGCGCCGCTCTCGGCGGCAAGGGATCCGTCGACGAGCCCGACATCGCGAGGCTGCGGTACCTCCAGGCGGTGGTGAAAGAGGCGATGCGGCTGCACCCGGCAGCCCCGCTGCTGTTACCCCACCGGGCGGTGGAGGACGGCGGCTTCGCCGTGCCGAAAGGCTCGATGGTGATCTTCAACGCGTGGGCGATCATGCGCGACCCGGCGGCGTGGGAGAGACCGGACGAGTTCATGCCGGAGAGGTTCATCCGCCGGGGAGAAGATGAGGTGGATTTCTGGGGGAAGACGTTCGAGTTCATCCCGTTCGGGTCCGGCCGGAGGGTGTGCGCCGGTCTGCCGATGGCGGAACGTGTCGTGCCGTTCATGCTGGCGTCGCTGCTGCACGCGTTCGAGTGGCGACTCCCCGATGGCGTGTCTGCCGATGGGTTGGACATGAGCCACAAGTTTACCATTGCCAACTTCCGCACCGTCCCTCTGAAGGCCGTGCCCGTTGTGGTCCGCTAGTTGCTCTCTTTCAGTGCATCAATGGCGAATTATGGCGCGTACGTCTCTCCATTTAGCCCCCATATGTCAAGTAGGATCAATTGGTTATTTGGTCTTAAATAGTAATAAAGTGAATTTTGCTTTGGTTTATTTTTTATTACAAAAGTTTTACTTTAAATCACGTTGAGCTTATCTTTTCACTTTTCATTTTAAAGTAGATTATTTTGTTTTTTTATTTTGCACCACCCAAAATCTTTTCTTAAGCACGTCAATAATCTTAAACACATTGATAGTTATATACAGACAATCATCTCGATTTAACACTTAGACTATTATTTGTTAGATGAGTATAAACATAGCTAAAAATTTTTTTGAGGATACAAAGTACAGCAAAGATAATCTTACCTAACCCAAAGTAAAATGATTGACTAAAAAATAATTCAAAATAAAACTTAGGTAATAAAAAAATAAAGTACAATTTGACTTTGCCCACAATTATAAACAGATTGAAAAGAGGAGGAACGAGGAGATTGGCAAGCCCCAGATGAACATGAAAAGTTGAAAACAAACCACCAAATAGCTGAAGTCCAAGGTACGTAGATGGCTACAACCATACAAACTTACAAAGGCCACACATTTTTCTACATCAACAGTTCAACACAAGAACAAGGGCAGCCATGTCCGTACACCGCCAGTCAGTGCCATCCCATGCACAAATCGAACATGCCACGTTATTCAAGCATTTCTCACAGAGCCACACTAGCAGACTCCGGTCTGCTTCTTCTTCACCTGGTCCCTCCAGTACGCGAAGATCTCCCTCTCGGTCTCCAGGACGCTCTTCTTGGTGACCACACCGTCGTCGCCCGATTGCTGCTTCGCGACAGCGCTGGAGATCTTCAACACCTGGGCCGAATGGGCGTCCAGCTCGTGCAGGATCTTGACGATATCCGAGACGAGCCGCTCGGCGAGGCTCCGGCTGAAGTCCTCCCTGATGACGACGCGGAGGACGGCCACGTGCTCGGCGTTCGCCGGCATGGTGTAGGCCGGCACGATCCAGCCGAACCTCCTCAGGTTCTCGGAGATGTCGAACACGGTGTACCTGCCGCTGTCCCTGAGCGAGAACGCCACCAGGGGCACGCCGGCCTCCTTGGAGAGGATGTCGAATCGACCAGTCGCCTCTATGCCTTCCCTTAGTATTGCTGTGTTCTCCATGCAATTCTGCATGATGTTCTTATATCCCTGCAGAAAGGAACCAAAACAGTTCTAAATGGCCAGAAACTCTCATTTATGTGAGGAAGAGTGTTTATATGAGCGCCTGCGTGGGTACTATATTTCGCAAAAAAAACTGGTTTCTGAAGTCACAACCACCATGTTTGTTTTTCTTGTCAAAAACTTGTCCAATTCTTAATAAATTGGCCACGGGTCCGCAAAAAAAAGTTCTGCAGTTTCCATGAGGGATATGAAGAACAGTACAGTACCTCGAAACCTAGGCGTATCAGTTGATAGTACTGTGCGATTATCTGGCTGGAACCTACACAAAATTGCCATGAACTTAGTTTCTTGAAACACAAAAGAATTAAAGCCAGGTGATGAACTAGAAGAAAATGCATGTACCTTTGGAGAAGTTCAGAGTGAACGTAGGCTGGTCTGTTCCTAGATAGTTTATATGGAAAATGAGTTCTTCAGGCAAATCCTCTTTGCGTCGCCAAATGACCCAACCAACACCGGGGTACACAAGGCCATACTTATGCCCACTGACATTGATGCTCTTCACCTGTGGTAGCCTGAAGTCCCATTCAAGTTCAGGGTACAGAAAAGGTGCTATAAATCCTCCACTTGCTGCATCAACATGAATCGGCACATCCCACCTGCATGGTTTGTGTAACACAGTAACTACCTTGCAAGAAGTCATAGCCAATTTATGTAAGATGAGCTGAAAATTTTCGGGATGATTTCAATCCCAGGGATATATCAGAAATTTTAATACAATTTTGTTTTCTTTTGGCATACAGAGCTACTGAAAAACAGGTAGTGAGGGATTGAAAAAAAGGATTAGTTAGTAACTAGTCACAACAGGTCAACATAATTTGCCGCATTACCAGTTTAACAGGTCATACCGATTGACCACCGGAGACAACCTAAAGCAAGCATATTATTGTTGCATTGTGCAGATAGTTGATTGACTAAAGATAAAATGCATACCCAGTTTCCTTGTTCTTCTCCGTTAGGAGATTATTCAATAACTTAACATCTTCAAACTCTCCAGTTAGAGTAGAGCCCAAGATGGCTGCTACGCATATAGTGTTCTCATCCACCATTTCAACAGCTTTTACAGGATCCATGACATAGTATCCTTCACTGAGCTTAACCTCCTTCAGTTCTACTTCAAAATATCTGGCAAATTTCTCCCAGCAAACCTAGGAACACGAGGAATCACCACAGGGCTTTTTCTTAGATTCTTATAATGGTTAAGATAGAAACATTTCACATGACAACAAAACAAAAATACCTGAACATTAGCACCAGTAACAATGTTGGGTTTGTCACATGACTTCCCCTTCTCTTTCCGTTTGTTTTGCCACTTCCTCTTGAATGCTAGTCCTGCAAGCATAATTGCTTCTGAGGATCCCACTGTCCCAACTCCAATAGCTGTTTCATCCTCCTTTATTGGTGCGTTGAACAGGTGAGCTATCATATTCACACAACGGTTCTGCCAAAGTACATGCAAGTAGTCAGCAAACAATAGTTAGATGTAGCTATTATTCCTTTTTTTTTCTGAATGAATATGTCATTAGCTTAACTCAACAATGACTAAATCATGACTGTGTGTTAACAAAAAAGCTGAAACATAATTAAAAAACCCCTGGTCAAAATCAATAAACAGCCAGTAAGTTAACTTTCCAAATAATACAAATGAACAGTGAGAGAAGAGAGCAGTAACCACGGCCGATTACTCACAAAGCCACAGACAGAACTTTATTTTGAATATGGTTTCAGTTTCAACTTAAAAAGAGATTACGCTAAAAAATGTGATGGTACCTCCCTTTCACTTTAAGAACAGTAAAAAAAATCTCACAAAACAAAGGTTTGATAAAATGTCAATTGTTATCCGTGTGTAATTGATCAGTAATATGAGTGCTAATAATCAGAGTACTCTCTAACATCAAAATGGCAGTTCCATAAAGATGAATCTGAATTTCCAGTTCCCTGCTGGCATGGTTGGAGTCATTTTGAATATAAGGTGAATTGTAAAACTTCCCCTTTCCTATGTTCAGTAAATAAAAATGTACTTTCTAGAACATATTCAGTAAAAATGTTGTGATCAGCAACAAGCTGAAAACTGTTCAGGATTGTTGGTTACAGAAAAGTCCAAGCACACCAAAAAGTATTATATGTCATAACTTGTCCATAACCTAATTATGATATGCTATCAACTGCCCAAGTGACAGGTGTTGGGATCCTTATCCTTACAAAGTAATCAGTTCCTCCAAATGGACCTCAAAACTAATTAGTATTCCTTAAGACTAGAGCTGTACTAAGCAGAGGAATGCAATCTACAATATACTGCATGCACGAATCTCAAAGCAAATCTCACAACAGGAGTATGTAGCATGCACTTGTGTTGTAACTGGACTTCCCCAAATGTGACATGCTTAAAAGCTCAAGGAGAACAAAATATATAGAAGAAAGATCCCATGTGGTTTCCGACCTGGAGCTCCGTGGTGACAGGGTACTCGTCCATGTCGACGTAGTTCTTGTTGACGGAGTCCATGATGAGCTTGTCGCACTCGGGCTCCATCCATGTGGTGACGAAGGACGCCAGGTTCAGCCGCGGGTTGCCGTCCAGCATCAGCTCGTCGTTGATGATCTGGTACGCCGCCTCCCTCGGGATCGACTGCTCCGGCATCCTGAACCTGCACACTCAAAAAACGAAGGATCGATCAGCACAGCCCGCGCGGCGCCCAAAAGGCCAAAACCCAACCGAGATCGGAGCATGCAGCACCGCGGCAGCGTCTCGCAGGCGTAGCGCGTCGCGAAGGTGCAGCGCACGGCGTCATCCCGGCTGGAGCTCGCGTGCGAGAGCACCATGGCGCCCGCCGGCTTGCTAGCTGCTGATCCTCTTTCTCTCTCACAGACTCTCTCTACTGACTAGCAAGCCTTGGATTATTCTATCTCGTGGATCGGCTCGGTTGGCGCGGTGGAACCAATCGAAGTGGATTGGCAGTGTGGCAACCGTACTACTAATAATGGAAGATTGGAAGTGACAACAACTGCTGAGATGAAACGACGTGGTGGTGGTGCTAAGTACTAACCGCGGGAGCGGGTCGCGGACGTAGCGGGAGGCGAAGAAGGTGGAGTACTGCACCGGCTCGGCCGTGTCCGAGCCGGTCGCGGCCACGCTCACCACCATCGCTGTTGCGGGCGGTTCACCGGGACAGCGACGCCGGCCGCGCGCGGGACGCGGATGAGGGAATCGAGTTCTTCGCGACGCTGCTGCTGGTGGTGGAGGTGGTGTACGTGAGGGGTGCGTGTGACGCCGGGAGTGGCGAGGGGGAGACAACTCCGGGCCCGGGCGCGACGGGGACGTGGCTTCTTCGGATGCCGTGTGGTGGTGTGGCCATTTTGTTTAGTGAGGCGTCGCGACACGTTGGCGCGGCACGCGTCGGCACGGTGAGGCGTCCGCGCGTCGAGTTGCCGCCCGGTGTCACGGTGATGCCGCGGTTTTTGTTTATCGCACCGAGAGGAGTGGAGGAATTCCCAGGCGCGATCGATCCGTTGGTGCGTGTCAGTTTCGCTTTCGCGAGCTTTATTATATGGAGTTCGTGATGATGTAGCCAAATCGATGAAAGTTCTGGAGGAAAATTTATGATAGTTACAAAGAGAATCGCCACCGGCCCGCTTGTTCGAGAAGGCAGGCGTCATCGATCATCCATCCGACTAATCAGGCAGACATATGTCACTGCTTTTGGCGACGCAGCCGATCTTGCTGTCTCTGTAGTTGGTGTAAATGGTGCCAATCGCTGCCTTTGGTGACCTCAGGAAGAATGTGTCGGCAGCTTTGCTCTGATGTGAAAACGGATTGTTTGCGGCTATGGGGCTATTCGGCTGCCTGGCTGCTAACCCAACACGAGATAAACACGCCCAAACTCAAAAACTACGAGAACGAAGAGGTGACAAGCAAAATACACAAGCACTAAAGAAGATCACCAACCATCTCAATTCTCAACCAAAGACACATCAATCGAGCCAAAGAAAAAAAAGATAAAAGGGAAGAGGAAAACATGTGTTTTTTACTTAAGTTTGGATCCACAGATCTTATATCTTTTTGAGAAACTTCGAAAAGTCAAATTTCTCTCATCCCTAAATCTCACCAAGTGATCACGAAGGTTAAACCTGGTTTCCACTCTTTAACCCATTTTCGATGTAGAGCCGGGGTAGAACCTTAAGAAACTTATCAAATATTCCACAATTGACAAATGTTCACGAGAAATACCGCCTAGCTGGCTTAGCTAGGAGGAAAACCTCCAAAAGTAACGAACACGATGACGAACAATCTTGGTGTCAATCTCGAGTGCTCAAGGATGAATCTCGAACCTCACTTGCTTTTCAATCTCACTCAATCCAACTCAAAAGATTCACTAGATCCAAGGTCACATACGAGGGGGAGGAGAGACTCTTGAAAGCTATGAAGTGTGTTTCAGCTTTGGGAACAGTCAACCCCGTAAAAAGAGGTGGATGGGGAGTCAAATACCTAAACCCTAAAAATTAGTTGTTGCTCACAGATTTACTGACTTAAAAGCTAGAAGTTTTGGCTATAGGAACAACTCCCATTTAACCCTTTTTGCTTGGTAGAGTATCTAATCTAGAATCTTTGGTCAAGCCTCTCGTCAAACCTAGTGTGTTATCTGGAACATCCAGTTTCAACGCCAAAATTTTTGGTAGCACTAGTCTAACAGAGAACACTTGCCTAGGACTTTTGGTCCCCAGGCTCAAAAAAACTTAACATTTAGTCCAGTGTTCGTGTTGCGGTAGGTGTATGTCATCTAAAGATCAAGGATTGTTTTGAACATTGAGATTACATCAATATCCATTTGCATGTGTCCCCTTGATAATAAGACATACCTAGACTCAAATTTCAAAATTTAAAAAGAATTTCAACTGCCTTTGGTCCATATGCGGCCCTTTTGTTTTTCTTTTAAGGATTGCCATGCGTTTTTAAAGAGCGTTATTGATTTCTTCAAAGAAACTATTGCCCACCCACACACTTCTTTAGTCTCTTAATCATTTTATCATCAATTAGTAGAAAAACCCATTTAGAAAGCAGAGATGTACTTTCACAGTGACAAATTGACAATAAGCTTAAGCAACATAAGGTCTTTCCATACTATCCTGAGGCAACAATAAGAATAAGAGAAAAAAACTAAAATATCCCTTATTAATCAACTAATCTTAATCTAGCGGCTTGTTCACGAGCTCATTGGACTACGTGGCGTGTTTAGTCTTCAAGATAAATCAAGTTTCTGTCGACGGTAAAAAAAAACTCAAACGCAAGACGTTGCGCAATGCATCAAGAACGCAGAACAAAATAAAGAGGCTAGCAGTAGGTAATTCTGGAAACATCCCTGAGAAAAGAAAAGGAGTGGGATAAGAAAAGGCACCCGTACGTCTAGATTCCAAAGGCTTCTTCAATCCATTCCTTTGTCTTCCTCAATCGATGATGAATCTGGAATGGTTAAGAAGAAAGAAAATACAGAAAAAGTTGCCAAAAAACATTGCTTCCCTCCTCGCCGCAGCAGCCATCCTCCTCTTCCATGGTTGCATCCGGCCCGTTGGCCATCACGGGCTCACGTCAACGCCGTCGCCACTCGCCACTACCACCACGAGCTACAGCCTACAAGTCAGCTCACTCATATGCTACGGCTGGCAATGTGGAAGACGAGGCGCTGCCCGATACAGCCTACAAGTCAGCTCACTCGCCCGTTTTCTTCTCTCTTCTCACTTCTCTCTCTTCCACCTAGGATTTTGATGAACTCGAGTTTTTTTTACCCGCTCTAACGGATAACAAGGAGACGACCAATCACACCATCGAAGCTCGAGCTTGCCGCGCTCCCCTACAAGTATAGCTCATGCCGCTATGCCCTCTCGCTTCGTTAGCATTGCTCTCGCCGTCGAGCTACCAAAGATGATTCCTTCATCGGTTGCTGTTTGAGGTAAAGAAATAGTGCATATGAGGAGTAAATGTGTGATGCTGGCGTATTTAGGATTTTAATATAGATGGTACAACTTATATATATATATATCTACACACATATTGGGCTGTATTTTTATTTTGTCCTGGGATCATCCTTGGATCCGCGTATGGTTGTACTGGTGCTCTGAGCTCTTTTGTGGGTGGCTCCACATTCCAAATTAGACATGTCACTGACTTGAGCCCAAAACAACAAATGTTTGCCAAGTTAAAACTAAGCACATCAAGAAGTTGTTTATCAAAGCTCCAATAGTTAGGATTGTGCCTGGTTGACCAGTATAACTAAGTAGCTTTCACTGTCTCTTTTGCTGATTGATTTTACATTAGTATGTTAAGACAAAATGATACTTGAGTAACCATAGATATACACCAACTTTTTAATGATCTATTTGAACATAGATTTTTTTTTTGCAAAATTCTATTGGTCCTATGACCCTATGATTAGTATGATAGAAAAAAACTTGGGAATAGAAAAAATACAAGATTTGAAGTGACATGCCTCTCTAATTATAAAAGAATAAAAACACAGGAAACAGGATAGGGCCACTTTAAAAGTGTCATAGGAAAAAGAAAGAAAAGTTTAGCAAGAAATCATACCTCCTACTATTTTTTCTATGAAAGTGAAGGGCACGAGTACAATCCTATGAAAAAAATATTTTTTCCTATGAATAAAAGGGACATGCAGGGAAAATTTCATATGAAGTTTAGATCGTGTGAAAATTGTCGATGAGTTATATCCGTAAACCGTATACTGAGGGTATTGATGTATGTTGAAACAAAAATCTACACAAAACGACATCAAACACACAGAAGATAGGGGTGGGCATAAAAACCGATGACCGAAGACCGGACCTGAAAAAACCGAGACCGAACCCGAAAAGACCGAACTCTCGAGCATCGGTCATTTGTTCGGGTGCAACATCTGAAAGACCGAACAAACTTCGGCGGATTCGGTCATCATGCAATACTACCCGAAGAAACCGAGGACTGAAGCAACCAAATCAATACCAATTAATCACCAACAACGCAACGTGATTACGTGACCATCCCATGGACCAAATCAGCCCAACAACCAGATGAGGCCCAAATCCACGTCGAGGACCCAACGTACCCCATGACCCCACCATTCCATTGACCGAAGCACTCTTAACCCTAGTTAGGCCACGCGCTGCTTGGCTCGTCGCATCGCGTGTTGCCTTCCCTCCGCGCTGCCGCCTTCTACAGTGCCACCGCATGCTGTTGCTCGTCGCCGTGTTGTCTGCAATCGTGTGGTCGCGTGGAAGCCGTAAGGAGGCCACATGCTGCTGGCTCGCTGATCCTGCTGCACGGCCGCGTGCCGACCGCATGTCGTCGGCGTCCGGTGTGCCCCTTTCGGCATATGCCGTCGCGTGGCTGATTTCTGCCGCGTCACTGTCTTGCATCGTGCCATGACTTGTCACCATGCTAGTGAAAATCCATCCTATGCGATGGAGGTCGAGCCATGGAGGTTTTCAGGAGCAAGAAGATGAAGATTGAAGAGGACGTACCTGCTGGTTCGGACACCTCGGTTTAGACCAAAGACCGAACTGAACTTTCGTTTAACCGAAGTATCTGATAGTAATTTTTGATTAACAACTTCGGTTTCCTGTTTTCAAAGACCGAACTTCTAAAAGACCGAACTAACCGGACCGAACTTTTGGTCTAGACCGAATGCCCACCCCTAACAGAAGACAAGAATTATACTGGTTCAGACCCCTCGTAAGGTAATAGCTTTTCAGTTTATATGGGATTATGACGGAAACCACATTACAATAGAGAACAATGGAAAATATAGAGTACTGACGAGATCTCTATCGAGAACAAGTTGACGAGATCCAGGCGGCGAGTTGTCTTCAAGTCCTCCGGATTGCCTTTGTTATGGTGGTGGCTCGCGCTATGATTCGATGATCGCGTACCTCATTGAGGGCTTTGTATTTATACCGTAGACTGCCTTGGCCTCCAAGTAGAACTCGGATAATACTTTTGACCCACGAAATCACAGAAATTATATCTTTCCCGAATAGGACTCTAACACCTTCTATTCGAAATACAATATCCTTATTCATTAGCCGAATTCCATAGCGTTAAAATAACCTTCCCGTATCTTAATGGTAGGCCATATCCGTATATTTTCACAACCTCAAGGATATGAGGTATGCCTTATCCGTAACCCTGACAAAAATCATTTACCAATCCTATAAATCGAAGGACACGTAGTGTAACGTGTTTGTCAAAAAAATAGTAGAAATATCACAAATAGCACAATGTCTGGGACATCGCATGATCCATCTTTATTACTTTTCATATATGTCTGACAATTAGGCCAAAAAACCCATACAATATTTATACGTCTAAAACAAGTATCAACAACTATGGGCTATATTAGTCGGCACGTCAATTGGCGCATCCATTTTTTAGTTGAAACTTACAATTGATGGGATAGATTTTTCAGTTTGTGAACCGATGATAGATAAGAAGATAAAAATTGACTTATTTTAAGATAAATTTTAAACTTTACGAGTAGTTTTTTTATGGAAGGAACAGTTGTCACTGTCATAAACTCCTTTGTTAAGGAATGCTATGAGATCATTGGAGAATGAAGAGAGGACAGCGACAAGGGCAAAAGGTAGGACAGTAGGAACATCATGACATCCAACATACCTTCTCCATCATCATCTCTTCCAAGAAAAAATATGTACAGTAAGAATGTCAGGACATCCATCACACCTTCTCTATCAACATCTTCTCTAAGAAAATATCTAAGAACATCATGACATCCATCACGCCTTTTATCATACTTACATCTCATCTATTGAAACATACTCCCTACATCCTAATGTCCAGATAAATAGGTCGGTTCGGCTGCTATATGCAATCGCTGCGCTGTCGCAGCTACAAATACAAGACTATGTTTGTTGGCTGTACTATAGAAAAAAGTTGCAGCCGAACAGAGCCATACTCATAAGTTACTTTATTTTAAGATAAAAATAGTAGAAATGATAATGCAACATAAATGATGTTAATTCTTAATATGTTTTTCTATAGAACTCAAATCCTATAGGGCGTCATTTGAATGACCGTGAGTGTAAGAAAATGGATTCCGTTTCAAAATTTATACAATAATTTAAATGGATAGAAATTGAATTCAAATGCCAATTTCACTGTTCACATGTCTTGAATCAAACTCCTAATTATCCCTTGTTTCTAGAAAACGTCGGACCCATAAATTTTATCAAATTTCACAGGAGTTTGGTCTAATTCCCATGAAAGCAAAAGCGGCGTGGGCCACAAACCACAGCAGGAAGGCGACAATTGTTTAGTGGAATAAGTTCACTTGGACTCTCTCAAATATAACTTCAATCTAATTTATATCTCTAAACCGTAATACCAGATATCTTGATTTCTAACTATTAAAACTTGACTCCCTCAACGGTTTTGATCCCCTTGACGATTTTGGAGGACAGTTTCATTGATGTGACGCTTTGACTTGGTCTAACTGCGAAGTCATTATATGAGTTTTATCCGTCAATGACCCTTTTATTTCTCTTTTTCCTTCCATTTCCCCTTCACCGGATCGGCGCCGCCCCCTCTTCCCCCTTCCACTCCATGCCGTGCTACCGTCGAGAAGGAGGAAGCGCGAACACCAGGGGGAGTAGGGATAGATCAGCGGCGCCAGCGACAAGCCGGCCCATACTAGCGAGCTTGCCAGGTCGGTGGCGGGCGAGACGACAAACCGGAGTCGGTTCAACTTTGTCCTCCTCGACATCTCCATGCTTTGTGCCTGCTCCAAGTCCTCGAGTAGCGACTATAGCGGTAGAACACCACGATGTCCTGGCCACCGCCAGCGGCCGGGTTGTCCCCCTCGACGACAGCGACACACATGAAGCCGGTGGTGCACCCGGCGGTGGCAAACTGCGTCGGGCCGAGGAACTTCCCTTCAGGCACAAATGGCGTCGAGGACGACGGCGGGGCTATTCTCTCTCCCACCCCAGTGCTGGTGGCGGCGGCGAGGGCGCAGCTGCGGGGGCGTCGCCTGTGGCTGCTGCGGCAGTAGGGACGGCAGGTGAAGGGCGGGGGGTGATCTGGTAGGATCAGAATATTAGATCCTGCCGCGGTGGTCTCTCTGCTTGCTGCTTGTGGAGCACGACTGCACGACGACTCCACTCGGTAGGTCGTCACCGCGCTAACAAATGAATCAGCAGTTCAACACACGCACATGTATGAACATTAGCAGCCGAACTATGATTGCTGGATCCACTAGCATTTGAAGAGCATTGCAATCTTGCAGATTCATTCAAGAAAAAAAGAAGAGCATTGCAGATTAAGCATGGAAGGCTAAAAGTGGGGACTTATCATTTAACTCACACGGGAACACATTCAAAAAAGAGATCGGTGGTGATGGCGCTGTGCCTGTCGTCAGAGCCGCTGCGTTGGTCGCGGCGGCCCTGGCCCCTGGCGAGACGTCGGCGGGGGAAGTTCCGCGTCTGGCGGCGATGGCCCTTCGCCTCGACGAGGAGGCGCTGTTGTGCTGACCCCAAAGGCGATGACGTAGGGAGTAGAGCTACCAAGGCTGCACTCGACACTGGAGTAGGGGAGGCACTGCGGCGCTGTGTCCGACGGTGGTGACACCACTGGTAGGGAAGAGAGAATAGAGAAGAGAAGGAAGATGAGGGAGGTGAGGATGACATATGGGTCCCAATTTATTTTTTTAATTTTTGTGATGATTAGACCGTCCCGTGAATGCCACATCAGCGATTACCGCCACCAATACTTTCTAATGGTCATTTTACTCAGTTTTAACAGTTGAAGAATACGTTATACTTGATTTTATGGTTGCCACCAATACTTTTTTATTGTAATTTTACTTAGTTTTAACAGTTGAAGAATACGTTATACCTGATTTTATGGTTAAGAGAATGAATTAGATTCGACAATATTTAAGAGAGTCAATTTTGACCTTTTCCTTATTTAGTCTTCCAGCCTACTTGTGTTAAAGCGGGTGGAATAAGTTCACCTGACGTCCCTCAACTTTACGTCGAGTCTGTTTGAGGTCCCCAATTCCCAATACCAGAAATCTATACCCCTCAACTATCGCAAACCATGCAAAAAAGGTCCCGAGACAGTATAGACCCAATTAACCCCGGTTTCACTGACGTGGCATACAGTGGGCCCCACATGTCAGGGCGCTGTTGAGGCGATATTACAACAGTACCGGGCACCAGCGGAGGAGGAGATAACGTGGAGGCCACGGTGCAAACTCCCTAGGTACTTGTGCTCCTTCCTCCCAAGTCCACAACCCTCAACCGTAAGAGAAACGCATGTCGGGAGAAGGGGGAAAGGCGGCCGACGAGAGAAGGGGAAGAGGCTACCGGCGAGCCCGTCCGAGCTCGCTCGGCCTCCATGCGAGGGAGGCAGAGGTGGTAATGGGAGAAGAAGGCAGCATTAGGCGCCGTCGCCGTCTTTCTCGTACCTCTCCTCACTGTCGTATCCCGCCGAGTCGGCGATGCCGTCCCCGACGTTATGGCACACTAGCTTCGGGCACCGGCTGCGAGGTGGAGTTTTGGCGAGCCTGGGCGAGAGGGGGAGGCGGTCGGCTGGAGAAGGGGGAGAGGCTTCTAGCGAGTCCATCCGAGCTCGCCTGGCCTCCATGCGAGGGAGGTAGAGGCGGGAAGGGGCGTGGCTACCACAATACCCCCCTCAAGGTTTCGGCCACGGCACGGCTACCATTTTCTCTGGTGACGGAGCAACTCTGAGCGAGGTAAACGCCCGCCTTGTGCTACCCTGCCGTTGCTGGAGCAACTTCGACGATGGGTGGTGGTGGTCGTCGTCATTGTCGTTGCAGATCTTGAGGAGGTCGCAGAGTTAGCATATGGGGGCTGCCCCCTTCATCTCCCTCAGCAACGACGACGCCCTTCCTCTCTCGATGGTCATGGAAGCAAGGCAACACCCAAGGAGGACGAGGGTGGCAATGCCGCGGCTAACACCGAAGGATGTCGACGGCAATGCCGCAGTTAAGCCAGAGGACGTGTTGCTTGTCTTGGACCACGTGGTGAGCGACTCCTCTGTCCCCACCGCTGCAGCCAACGAGGTGCTCGCGCCCACCTCGCTCCTCCTCAGGGCGTTCCTTCTCCGTCCCCTCGCCGCCGGCTCAGTCTCTCTTGCCGCCCTCAACTCACTCCCGCTCCTCGCCTCGCTTCCTTTCCCAGCCACCTCGCCGTCCCTACCGTGGCTGCCGTCGACCTTGCCGTCACGATCTAACTCGTCGTATTTGTGTCTGACTGCGCATCCTCCTCCCTGGTGCATCGGCCTCATTGGCATCCAGCTCCTGGCTCACCGCTCGTGTCCTCCGACTCCGTGTAATATCGCCCTGACATGTGGGGCCCACTATATGCCACGTCAGTGAAACTGGGGTTAAATTGGGTCTATACTTTCTTGGGACCTTTTGTTGCACGGTTTGCGATAGTTGACGGGTATAGATTTCTGGTATTGGGGATTGGGGACCTCAAACAGACTTGATGTAAAGTTGAGGGACGTCAGGTGAACTTATTCCTAAAGGGGGTTGACGCGGCAGCCCGGAGTGGCCCAGTAGCGCCGCATGATGGGCTTCTTCGGCTATTGGGCCGTTGGGAACACGGTAAAGAAGAACTGAAGACGACTCTAGCGGCCGCTAGCCGCCACCCCTCGTCGTCCGAGCGACCGCCACCGCCGTCGCCGCTCCCGCCAAGTCCCAAACCCCAACCCGGCTTTCCCGCCACAGCCATTCCCCAACCTGCCTCTCTCCCCCTTCTCTCTATCCCATGGCGGCGCCGTCGGCTGCGACGCGGAAGAAGCTGCAGCGCAAGTTCCGGCTGCGAGGACTCACCCTCAAGGTGGACGCCCTCGAGGAGGCTGCCGCCTTCCTGGCCCGCTTCCCCGACGCCGAGGACGACGCCCTCGACCTCCTCCTCGACGAGCTCGACAAGGAGCCGCGTAACTTCTCTCTCCTTCCCTCTCCCTCCGCCCCCCCTCTCTCGCTCTCTCTCTCTCTCTAATTTGGTCTGCGCGCCGTGGTATGCTCTCTAATTTGGTTGTTCATGACTATGATGTGCACGTCGGGCAGTGCAATCGTCGATCCTTGACCGGGACGCGGTCCGGCGCGTGGTGGCGCTGCTTGTCGAGGCGGAGGAGGCGGTCGATGAGGCGTCTCCGGCGGCCACCAGCGCGCGCTCGGCGCTGCGGGTGGTGGATTCGTTCGTCGTGCCACGGTTCCACTACGATCCAATCAAGAAAGGCTTCTACGAGTATGTAGACGCCGCTTCCCCTTTTCTGTAGATGTGGGCAATTCCGTCTGGGCTCTTGAGAATTTTGCTATTCCCTTTCCCGCTTTACTGTTGAATTTAGAGAATTGCTACTTTTGGCAAAATTGGGTACTAAGTGTGCTAAATCTTCCATGACTCAATGAAGAATTTATGTAGGACATAGATTCCCAAATGCTGCTCCTTTTTTTAAAATCATTAGATTAGACATTTCCCTGTGTCAGAGAAAACTTGTTAAGATGCAGAACATTTTTGTTGGTACTCAGGATTTTGTGCTTGACTAGATTAGACTGTTACCCTCTTGACCTCTTCATAAGTATCAATGGGGTTGTGGAAAATGAAAGGACTTGATTTTAGGTGAAAATGAGTCGCAGTTGAGAATTCGCTACTACTGTATGGCTGACACATCGCCCAAACCTATCTACATGCAAATAAGACATTGATAGCAATATTTACAGCAGCGGCATATAATTAATACCCCTTATTTTTAGATAATGGAAGTAACTTCTGGCTTCTGCACTATGGACACACATGTCCGTTTAACTGTGGGCATCAGGATTTGAACCCTGGAGACATGCACCCATGACCCCATCGCTACAATATGGTGCTTCCCATTGATTCCCGGTATTAGGACATACAAATTCGCTTGATGCTAGAATGCATGAGCATAAAGCTGTGTTGCATTATTTCTAATCAACCCTGAATTATAAGCTATAATTGGTTAAGGGACCTAAAATCTTTTACTACTTATGCTATTATCTAGGCATACCAGCAGATTACTCATCCATGGAGAAGCTGGAGATAAAGCAGCCCTGTACAGGGATAGGTATCAGGTTCTGCTTCAGAGGCTTGCTCGTGATAAATACTTTTCTAAGCCAGCTTTTGACACTGTTATGACCGAAGATGATAATTGTGAGGTATTTCTTTGTTTCATGTCATGGTTCTTCCAAAATATTCTTAGGTATTGTATGTGACTACTTACACAGTTTTTTCATGTAGATAACTTCTATACAGTCTTTAATTGGGTGCACTGGTCGGAGATGGATTATGGGGGTCATATCACAGTTGGAGGAACGCCAATTCTACTTGGAGGATCTTACTGGAGCTGTGCCAATTGACTTATCGAATGCTATATCCTGAGAACCAATTATTATATATCGTAGTATGATTAATCTGCAAATTGAATATCAATGTCAGTTTCTTCAGCCACCTAAGATCCACTCAAATTAGAGTGATAATATCGAATAACATAGCATAAATGCAGGATTCATTTGGCACCAAAACTTGATTTGATCCATAATTTCTTGCTTACTCTGAATAGTATTACCTCTTTCCTTAGCACAGAGCACAAAATCACTTCAGGTTTCTTTGTTGAAAACACTGTAATTGTAGCAGAAGGAGAATTGCTTTCAAATGGCATTTTCCAGGTCTGTAATTGTTGTCCACAAGAATGTGTTCAGCTCTTTCCTTGTATTGTTATGTTCAATGTGATCATACTCCTACGATCTGCAGGTAAATACATGTGGATTTCCTCCTTTAGAGGATAGGGAAGCATCACTTTCGATGCTTATGGGGCTTGATTTCTTCGGTGGAGGTGTCATACCAGCTGAAGAAACAGTAAGTTCAATGATTCTGTTCTTTATGTAATCTGATTTTCAAAATCATCTTTATGATATTGTTTATGAATGGATATATCAAACAGGTAAGATTGTCAACCTTAGAGAAGAAGGCCATGAACGATATGTTTGTTATACTTTCAGATGTTTGGCTTGACAGTTCTGAGGTATTTACATTTGTACTAGTCCCTATTACAAATTAACTGTTATTATTGAGCCCTTCTCTCAGGATGTTCAAATGTGTTATCTCGTAGAGAAGACCATGGAGAAATTAGGTGTTGTTCTTGATGGTTATGATAGTGTAGAAGCAGTTCCTTCCCTCTTTGTTTTAATGGGCAATTTCTGCTCCCGGCCCTGCAATCTGGCTTTCAATTCATTTGAAGAACTCAGGTTTGACTTTTATGTTCTATGAGATAGTCAGCTTGTATTTTGTTTTCACCTTCCAATCGAAGAGACTTCTTGTAGATTGCAGTTTGGAAAGCTTGGTGAGATGATTGCAGCTCGATCTAGGTTAAAGGAACATAGTCGTTTTTTATTCATTCCTGGTCCTGACGATGCAGGTACTCCAAAACTCATTGATATGCTTTTAGCTGATAACTGTTCATACCAACACGTGAATTTGCTCCAACTCAGTTTTGTTTGGTCACTAATGAATTAAATCTGGGTTGATCTAATCTTTTTTATGCTCTACTATTATCGACATTCCTTTTATATAATTATATTTAAATTAAGGAATGCTGTGATTGGTTGGTTAGAAATGAACTAGTTAATTGTAAATAATGTCAATCTGTATCTCAGATAACTAGAAAGGTAAGTACGTTTCTTTGTTTGTCTATGATGTGCTATTTCTCTTACTTGATAACACATTTCAGGCCCTTCTAAAGCCCTCCCAAGGTGTACACTTCCGAAATATCTAACTGAGGAACTGCAGAAGCACATCCCAAATGCAATATTCGTAAGCAACCCCTGCAGGTTCGACATTAAAATACTGTCTCGTATGATCATGTCATTTTCTAAACTTTTACATGGTGCCTGGGGTTTTATGAAGCTATGGGCACTATCAAGACACGGATAGACATTTTCTGGTTAAAACTATTATATGTCCAAATTTAGAAATGTCCAATGTAAGTCCTTGAACAAGAATGCATCATGCGTGATGGTGCTATTTCCCTTTTCTCAAGGAAGGAGGATAAAAAATGCTGGTTTCTTTTTATTGGAACTGAAAGCATGATGCTGTTTCTTTTGATGTGTATGTTAGATTGTAATACTTAACACCAATTATTTCACCATGAGTTCACATTTTATGGTCAGGTTATCATCCATAGCCTGGCATGATTCAGACTATAAGCTGTTGGCAACCTGTAGTTATTTTGATGACTCACAAAACTAACCTTCTCATTTTTTTGAGAGCTATCCACACGATATCATGATCATTGTGCACAGTAGTACTAGCTTCATGACAATTTGAAGAGGCTTAATCACCATACCAGTACGATTTTTGGTTGGTGACATAATGCATGATGCACACATTCTACTTTTTGTTTTTGCATTAAGCATTATCTTCCTCATTTTATCATATTTTTCCTGACCTTATCTGATTCCATCTTTAGTGATTCCACTGACATTTCAGTCAAATCTTGTAAAAAGCTTCATATACATTGACACTACCACAAAGTGACCTATTGGCACAGAAGATCCTGTCTGAACTACGCCATTAACCCTTTTTGAGTTGTCATGATTAACACAGCACTCTGTTTGCAGATTGTTCAATTATCGTATGTTCTATCTCCAATAAAGAAATTTTATACAGCTGTAATTTTACAGGGTGAAGTTCTATACACAAGAAATTGTGTTTTTCCGGCAAGACCTCCTATATAGAATGCGGCGGTCTTGTCTGATTCCCCCAACAGCAGAAGAAACAAGTGACCCTTTTGAGCATGTATGTTAAACAACCCTCCTTTTTTGTTATTTCAATAAGCACACATATATATTGTTTAAGAAATTAACAAATCAATTTCTTTTCAGCTGATAGCAACCATCACCCATCAGAGTCATCTTTGCCCATTGCCTCTTACAGTTCAGCCTATCATATGGAACTATGATCATTGCCTTCGGCTCTATCCTACTCCTCACACGGTATGCCATTTAGGACAATAAGCTTATTCAGGACCTTGAAATGTGCTCTAAATTTTGTTATGATGAATGTGCTGTTGTGCTCATCTAATTGCTTGACTGTGCATACATAATTACCTTTTGTTGTATAACTACTACAGTTAACCACTATCAAGAAAAGTTTTGAAGGTTCTTTGCTCATTTTCTCCTGAAATACTTCTTCAGATAGTACTTGGTGACAAGAGCGAGCAGAAGGCCTTCAAATACACAGGAATAACTTGCTTCAGTCCTGGTTCTTTTGCTAACGACAACACCTTTGCAGCTTACCGTCCTTGCACTAAGGAGGTTGAGCTTTCTGCATTAGAAAGTTAATACTAAAGAGGAGAGATCAAAATGAATCTTGCCAATTTGGTTACCTGTATCATCCAAACTACCACTCTCCAAATCTTCGGTGAACTGCCTATCGGCTATCGCCACACACATCAGGCTGATATTTAACTATTTAAGTTAAGGTGGAGCTATTTTCATGCAAGCTAATCTGAGGAGATGACAAATATGCATGACGTTGTGGTTGGTGCTTCTCTCAGGCAAACTGATGATGACATTTCGTTTGTCGTCATAGGGTCAGCGATACAATAGCGTTAGATGGCATCATGGTTGTGTTTTCTTAACAAGGACCCCTCTAATGACATTGTACTTAGCATAGCAGAATATTTTGCTGTCCTATGCTTAAGTCACAAAATGGGGTTCAGCCACTTTGAAATATCTTAGGCTTAAATTGTTGTAAACCAAGGTAACAAAAGTGCCACTTTCTTGATCCTCCAAGGATTGGATCTCCCAATTGTGGAAGTTTTCGTTTTATTATACTGAAACATGAATAATACTGCACAATTAATATGGCTGAGTTACATGTGAGCTCTACAGAATTCTGCATGCCCTGCTTTGTGGAACATTTTGATGACCTGACATCTCAACGTCAACCACGAAGATTAACACGAACCTGAGTTTGTTTCCCGATTAAATTCGAACTCATTGAGACCTTGAAGAATTGGAAGAACACTTCCTCTTTTGGGTTGTGGTTGTCGATGCTGAAGTCCGTCTTGATGTCCCCAATGTCCTTTTGCTTTGGGACCTTTGCACTCGTGCAGGATTGTGGGACGCCAGAAACACTAAATCCCAGATCTCACCAATACGTTTCTTGATTTTTCAACTGATTAATATGCTAGTAATTTCTATCATAACTGGTCACATCTAGTCATTAAGATTGAGTGTGATGGTTTCTTTTCCTATACCTATAATTTTCTGGGGATTTATATGGTTGGACATGGGTTGATTTCAGCTCAGCTGAGTTGCCGAATCCTCTTTAACTCTAACTTTGCATCTAATATATGGTCATTTCCCCTACAACTGCCATTACAGCGAACAAGCTAGCATCCGTGCTTTTTTCCCCGTTTATATTGGCTCTGGTTTCTAGTCACTTACAGAAAAATCAAGCAACTCTTTGCTTGGACTGGAATGAAGAACATGATCAAGAAAAATTTACAACAGTATCAGGTTTGTTTGCAGGCCAAACCTGATAGATCAAAGTATCCTGGATTGTTGCAACCCTTACCAATACCAGAAGGTTTTTGGCAGGTCATTTCTTTAGATTTCATTGAAGGACTACCCAAATCTAACAGCTACAACTGCAAATTGGTGGTTGTGGACAGGTTTTCCAAATATGCTCATTTTATATCCCCTCAAACACCCCTACACGGCTATAGATGTTACACAGGCTTTTATGAATAACATTTATAAGTTACATCGGCTGCCTCAGATAATTGTATCTGACAGAGACGAAATTTTCATAAGTCACCTATGGGAGCAACTTTTCCTTTGAGCTGGAACTCAGTTACATTTCAGCTTTGCTTATCATCCACAATCTGATGGGCAAACTAAACGTGTGATCAATGCTTGGAGATTTATTTGCAATGCTTTGTACATTCAACTCCTTCCAAATGGTCTTCTTGTCTTCATCTTGCAGAATATTGGTACAAAAGCTCTTACCATTCTTCCATTGACAAACTCCATTTGAAGTACTTTATGGTTATCCACCCAACCACTATGTCATTAGCACCAACAATTGTAGCCTCCCTGATCTAGCTGCTTGGCTGAAGGATAGGAAACTAATACATCAACTGGTTCAACAACATTTGTACAGAGCTCAACAACAGATGAAGTTCTTTGCAGATAAGAAAAGAAGTTTCAGAGAATTTCAAATTGGAGATTGGGTATATCTCAAGTTACAACCCTATGTACAAAGTTCAGTGGCTCCTCGAGCAAATCACAAATTGGCTTTCAAGTATTATGGACCATATCAAATAATTGATAGATTGGGTGCTGTGGCTTATAAACTTCAGTTGTCTGAATTAAGTTCTGTACATCCAATTTTTCATGTCTCTGTTAAAGGAAGCCAAAGGATTTAATCACACAGTGCAACCACAACTTCCTCCTGAGATACCCTCCCTTCAACACCTCATTGCTATATTGGATCATTGTCTTACCATGAAAGGTAATCGTACCATTTGTCAAGTTTTTTTTTGAACGAAAGACAGTGTGTCAATTCATTGGATATAGAAGGAGTGTTATGTACAGGTAACCCAACACAAAGAACTATTTACAGACAAGGCAGTCGCTTAAGGCAACATCTCAGCTAGGCGTTTGGCACCCGCCAATGCCCAAGATCTTGAATCTTCCTTAATTTTCGCAATAAGATCCACCGAGGACAGCTCTTTATTCCGGAAGATTCTCTGGTTCCGCTCCTTCCAAATTTCCCAAGAGATTAGAAGAACTAGGGATCGAATCTGTTTCTTCGGAACGCCCTGGTTGAGACGCAAATTTCTTGAGGTTGAGGATCCCCAAACCCCCGTTGACTGTGGGCATGCAAGTTTTGTTTCAGTTAACCTTGCATTTTCCACCAGTGATGTCTCCGAATCCGGCCCAAATAAAGCGTTTCCGCTGCTTGTCGAGAACTTCCAGGGATTCCTTGCTCACCTTGAGGGCGGTGAGCAGGTAGACAAGCTGCGAGGTGAGCACAGATTTTACCAAGGTCGTTCTGCCCGCCAGACCCAGGTTCCTCCCTCTCTACCCAACCAGGCGTCCTGCGGACTTATCGAAGAGAGGCTGGAGGTGTACCTTCCGCAGTCGACCGAGCAGTAGAGGTAGGCCCAAATATTTCAGCGGGAAGGTTGCTCTTGCAACCTTGGAATCTCCCAAGATGGTGTCGATATTGAGGTCATCGCACCTAATTGGTGCCACAAGAGATTTCTAGAAGTTTGTGCGGAGGCCTGTCGTTTCTTCGAACTTCTCGAGAAGGCTCGTAAAGGCTTCAACATCCTCTTTTCTTGGTTTGATAAAGATTGCGGCATCATCTGCATAGAGAGAGGTTCGAAGGTGTGCATGCCTGCCTCTCAAAGTGCTGAGAATCTTTAGCTCGATGGCTTTGCCCAAGGCTTTTTGGAGTGGGTCGATTGCTAGGAAGAAGAGGAAGAGGGATAGTGGATCGCCCTGATGGAGTCCGTGGTCGTGATGGATCTCCTTCCTTGGGATGCCATTGAGCAAGATCTTTGAACGGGAGGTTTCGAGGAGGGCCTCTAGCCAGTTTATCCACCGTTATGGGAAACCCCGTTGCTGGAGCAAGGCCAACAGATAGTCCCAACGAATGGAGTCGAAAGCCTTCGAGATGTTGATCTTGAAAAGAAGCGTGGGTCGCTTGTTCCTGTAGTAGCTTCTAGCCAGGTCGCGCACGCACATGAAGTTATCTTGGATGCTCCGCCCGCGGATGAAAGCACTTTGGCTAGACAAAACCAAGGAGTGCATTAAAGGTCTTAGGCGTAAGGTCAGCAGCTTGGAGAAGATTTTTGTCACTCCATGGATGAGGCTTATGGGTCTGTAGTCCAACACTCTATCGACCCCTCTTTCTTGGGTATGAAGACGACATTTGCCGAGTTTAGAAGATTCAGGTGAGTGCATTGAAGGTCATATATGGAGTTGAAGGCCACAACTATGTCTTGCTTTTAATGTCCCAGCATGCCTTGTAGAAGTTGCCCGTGAAACCATCTGAGCCCGACGCCTTGTTCGCCATCATTTGCTTAATTGCCTTGTAAATTTCTTCTTTCGAGAAAGGTTTGGCTAGGGAGTTTAGGTCTGAGGGCTCAATACCTAAAGCTTGCCAATTGAGATCCCGATGTCTCGGTTGGGGCCTTCCCATTATTCTAGTGAAGTGGTCTTTAATCACCTCTTCTTTTTCTTCGTGTGTGTTAACAGCAGATTTTCGTAATCCACTCGGAGAGGAAAGAGAAAACCGACGCAGAGAAGAAGGGCCAAGCCGGAGTCGGACCAAGTCTCGTATCAGACTCAGCAGGCGTATCGGACTGAAAGAAGCGCTAGTAGAAAGGTTGTATCGGCCGATACGGATTCAATATGGCCATCGGCCGATAAAGGCAGGAGGTTGGTTGAGTCAGCATGGGCTTGGTTTGGGCTTGAGATAAGGTTCAAGGAGATTGCCAAATAGAGATAAGGCTCGGTTTTAGGCAATCATATCTCTTTAATTAGGCAGTTAGAGTAGATTTAATCTAATCGATGGCAAGAGTCCGCCATAAGGACTTATTTGTTAAGTTGTAGATAAAATCGTGTCCTATCTGGACAATGTTGTAATCTTGGGTATAAATATCCCGGTAGTTTGTACATAGAAACTCTTGATCAATTCAACAAACAATCTTGTTTCAATCTACTTTCGGCGCATCGCCAACCCTCGCAAGAGGTTGACTTCCGGCGAGTTCTTGCTTCCCCAGAGCAGAGGTAAGAACTCGTACCCGACGATCTACATCGTTGGGGCTAGCGTGTCGTTTTAGACACGTTAAGCCCTGATGATGTGATCGTCGTCTATCATGTTTTGACTAATTTTGATATGGCTTTCTAATTCCATCTCGCCAGCGATTAACTCGTTTTAGGGTTTATTGCCGACGATGGTTGAATTAGCTTGCTTGTTTAGATTATCTAATGCATCTACCATCCCCAAAAGCAATCGACGGCTTGATTTTCTTTGTGTTAACTCTCGATCTACACTTTGAGTTGCTATCGACCTTAGTCGTGTTTCGAGGTTAATTCAAAGCCTGTTTTCGATTGTAATTAAGGATTGCACCGGGGTTTCAGCCGGTCTTACCTAATACATGTGATTATTTCATGTCTTTGCATGTATTTGCCACTTGTATGGGTAGATCGACAGATATAAGTGTATTTATTACAGATTAATCTCAGGGTTTCTCTGTGATCAGTATGTTTATGTTGGCCGATTGGCTTATACAAGTCTGCACTAGAGTATTAGCTAGTGTATTTATCTTTTATATATTCTTCATCGGCCAGTGTCATCTGATTAATATTCATATATTACTAAAGGCCAATGAGATTAGATCTATATCTTATTCTTATTTCATTATTAACTCAAGTAGGCCGATACAGTCTTGCCCTATCGGCTAGACCCTCATGATGCAACATCGGCCTATCGGCCGATCGGCCATCGTTTATTAACTTGGTTTACTTGTTTATTCTTGTTGATTGCAGATCAAATTAACTGGCACGCCCTACATGCACCTAGGCAAGCCATTGGACCTACACTGGAGCTAAGCAGATCTCCCAGGCCACCGTGGAAACGTGGAACTTGCTTTGTTGTGAGGCAGGTCGAAATTCTATGCTAACAGTGTGTCACCGCCCATCCGATAGTTTTGGCCAACCGATGGATGTGGTTTTTCCTTCTCCGGGCATTTACTTTGAGGTGGAAGAATTATGTGTTTGCATCTCTTTCCTTGATAGCAGTTATGCGCAACGCTTGCCTTTTCCTTGCTTTCTCATTGACAGCGAGGCCCAGCAGTCACCGTTTCAGAGCGGTTCGCAACCAGAATTCCGCTTGGGAGAGCATTCTATGCTCTTGTGTCATCACTAGCCTCTGGATAACATTCAAGGCCATATGGTATTTCAATCTTGACTTGAAACAAATAGAATTCGCCCATGTTTTATGGCCTTTCGGCGTACAATTAAGCTTGTGGACTAGGCGGTGCAGTGGCTCTGTGTGTGATGTCTGCTGGGTCCAGGCAAGGGAGACGGTCTCCTTGAAGCCTGGCATCTTGGTCCAGAAATTTTTGAACTTGAAAGGTCTTGGGACGCGTGGGCCCAAAGGGTTGGACAACAGCAACGGGCAGTGATCCGAGGTTCTAGTTGCTAGTGCTTGAAGGGTGTGATGGCCGAAAGCAAAGTCCCAATTCTCGTTGCAAAAGAATCTGTTGAGCCGGACCATGGTTGGCCTTCTTTGTTCATTACTCCACGTGTACTTCCTATTTTGCAGGTGGATTTCCTTGATCTCACAGTGGTTGATGATCGTTCTAAATTTGCTCATTGTATGCATATTGAGGTTGGAATTGTTCTTGTCTTGTGCTTGATAAATCATATTGAAGTCCCCAACCATCAACCATTTCTCGTCACTGTTTGGTTTTTGCCTTCTTATGTGCAGGAGGAAAGTGTTCTTTTTCGCATGTCTTGTCAGTCTGTAGACCACGGTCAGCTTGAAATCGATGACGCAGTGAAGGACTGTAACTGTGGCCGATAACAAGAAGCGCCCCTGTCTGAGATCTGTGACCACGATTGCGCTTGAGTTCCAAAGAAGGGGTATGCCTCCTCTTGTTCCCCTTGATGGTTTGGCTACGTGGCTGTCAAGTTTGTTGCCGCTGAGGTAGCACGCTAGGGCATTATCAACGTTCCTCAATTTGATCTCTTAGAAGCACACCAGATTGCATGCAATGTCGGCCATCAACTCGTGTACAACACTACATTTTGCCGGTGAATTTAGATGTGTAACATTCCAGCTCAAAATTTGCAATTGTTGTAGCGTCATGACATTAAGTAGTTGCACTGGTGCTTGCAGCGACACACATAGAGTCGACGTTCGTTGATTGCATGAGGCGGAGAAATAGGAGGGTGCACCACGAAGATGAAATGCATAGACTACAAAGTTCCCATGGAGTTCGACGATAAAAAGGAAGCCAACAAAGGCGATGAAAGACGAAGGCCCAAAGTCTTTCCCCAGAACATCTTGAAATAAAGATACACTGCCAATACATGGCACAACAGAGACGATGAATGACACAGGCTCAAAGTCTTGCCCTAATACATGAAGAAACGAAGATACACTGCTAGTTCATGGGAGAACAGATGGGCGCTTGGCCACATCCCCGGTTTGGCGAAGCTCGGTGTCGACATGTCTACACTGCCGGCTCATCCAGCTCGTCGGCGAGGTCCGCAATCCCCTTCCCAGCCACCTTGAATAGAGCATCATCGAACTGGTGGCGGTCGCCATCATTGCTGGTGAGGTCGATGTCGAAGATGTCGGTGAGCGCAGCGATGATATGCTCCGGCAGTGGACCTTGGAACATTGCCACATACTCGGCGAGGACGGTGTCAAGGGAGGTGTCGTCCCTGAGGAGCCTAAGACGTTTCCACAGCACCCTTTGGCATCGCTCCATTGTTAGCACAACTTGTTTCCTTACGAGACGATGGCTACGGCAGACATTAGAGAGATCAAAAGTTCTTGCTTTCCTCCTGCGCCTCAATTGTCGCTGTGGAGATGGCAGCGCAGGGAGGATCACCGGCTGCAGCATGACGAAGAGGTCATCGAGAAGCCGCAAAGTCGCCGCTCCATCCGCGTGCAACGTTGGCGAGAAGCCACGGCCCTGCTTGGTTTGAGTAAGTGCGGCGGTGTCGGCAGCGTCGATGACGTCAGTTGCGTCAAAGGAGTCGTTGGCATAAGTGATATCAGGGGCGCCATCGTCCTCGGTGGGAAGGGGTGGCACGAGCGCGGCGTCTGCATGGCCCGAGCCCCGGGGAGAGGTAGAGCCTCCCAGGAAGTCGCTCGCTGGAGAAGGCGGCGGCAACACAGTCTTGAAAGCGCGTGGCATAAGTGGAGATGCGCATCCCAGGAACACCGAGGTTGTCATGATGAAGGGCGACGACAGCGGGGAAGTGGTGGCACCACAGGAGGAGGCTAGCAGCTCCAAGTCCTTGAGGGCATCTTCCACCTCAGCATGGGTGGCCGTCGTCGAGTTTGAAGCGAGGGTGGCGCGAATATGATCGAACGCCACCCGCACTGGCACGGCGAACCAGGCTTCATTTGCCGCTATGGCCGCCGCTGTTGGGACCAATGACAGCTTCAGCTAAAAGGCACGGTCAAGTCGAAGCGCCTTCTCCAAGAAGCCTGAAGTCAGCTCCTCCGGGGTCGGCACGGCCGCCAGTGGCTTCGGCGTGTGCATGTCGATCAAGTTGTGGGTCGCGTGGTCCGCCAAGGTGGCCTGTAGGCTGAAGAGAAACTGTAAGTTAACTGCGTCGCTCCGGTCGTTCGAAGGCAGCATCTTGGCGAGTGGCAAGGAGAGCCCGAGGGAGATCGGGGTGGCCACTTCCGTCCCTCTCCTCCTGTAGCGAGTGCAGTTTTCCCCTTGTTCTCGGCGCCGAGGCAAGCGGTCGTGCTGTCGCTCGCCATTGAGGCCCGAGAACTTGCGCCCGTCGCGGCCTCACCGAACCAGCCGCTCCTGGTCGCCTCTGCCATTGGCGGCGGCATCGTTGTCATGACGCCCATTGCAACGTGCTTGGTCGAAGTCGGGATGGTCGTCGTCGTAGCTCTTCCTATCCCTTCTTCTGTCGCCATGGCTGTGACAACAGTGGTCACCCAAGCGCTCGTTGCCTCGGTCAGTGTGATCCTTGTCTCGGGCATCGCAGGTGTGCGGGGGAGACGGGTGGTGCAGGAACTTGGGGAAGGCGCGCTTTAGGACCGGGTCACCGTCGGCCACCCCCAGGTGCCATGCCGGGAGGCGTCGCTTGGCCGATGTGCAGGACGATGAGCCATCGAAATTGATCGTCGCGGTTGTGTAGTCGTGAATCTCCCCTAGGGGCACAAAGACACAATACTTTGCCCCATGCTGCCAGTGCTCTGGCGGCTTGTCCGAGACGATCACCGTGTCAGCCGCCACGCCTCTGACCACGCCGGTGAAGATGAGCCACACTTGTTTCGGGATGGCGCTGGAAGAGCTACCGAACGTGAGTCGACGGGGTGGAGCAGGTTCATCTCACTGTTCTTGACGGTGCACGACTTGGTGATGGATCGCTCGACGATGTCTATCGACCACGCATGGAGAGAGATGCCATCGAGGTTGAGGCAGAACCTGAGCGCCATGTCGAGTGCATCCTTGAGGCTTCGCCACTTGATGAAATGCATCTCCATGCCGTGCCGCTTGAAGAACCCCTTCTTGAGGGCATTGGTGTACCGATGCCGGTGCCGGAACTTGAAGAGAAAAGCCTCTGGATGGTAGAGCATGACGTCGACGTCCTTTGGGCGAAGCCGGAATTCCTCAATCATAACTACTTCCACCTCCTTTGCCATTGTACCCGCCAGCGCATTTGCCGCCCAGGTCACGACCACCGTGCTCTCCCACTCCTTCGGGGTGGCGAATGGCATCGGGATGAAACATTCCTCAGCTTTCGGGCGGATGGCTGGATCGCCCAGCATCACCATAACGGTTGAGCTTGAAGCCGGAGGCGGAGGCAGAAGGATTTGGCTCCTAGGAGCTCACGTAGCTTGCAGCTCAGCATGAATCGGCGATGGCTGGTGAGGGCTTGAGGCTGGCCGAGTGCAGGGCTTTGGGAAAAAGGAGCGTCGGCGCCCCTAGGACGGAGGACGCACGAGACAAGCGCTTCGCTTGCAGGAGTTTGCCTTGTGGCCGGAGCGGTTGCAAAGGAAGCAGCGAACGAGGTCGTGACACTCCGGCACATGGTGACCGCGGGTGAGGCAGACAAAGCACCTCTCGGCAGTTTTTTGGTGGAAGAGGAAGATTCGATGCTGCATTGTGGAAGGCGTGAAGGGGAAAAGTGGCGGAGTGAATAGCCGTCCAGTCGCGTTGAAGTCGACCGCTGCGCGCTCGAGGCTCGATTGCGTCACCATCATCTCCGCGCCTTACCTCAGTCCAGCCTGGCTCCAAGGGGGAGGCCATCATACCATGGGGCTGACGCCTCTCCATCCCCCTACTTGAGGTAGGCCTGAGAGACGAGGAGTAGGGAGCACAGCGCGGAGGTGATCGAGCGGGCGGAGTAAAGGCCGAAGTGAAGTTGGGGCAGAGAGGTAGGTTGCTGGCTTGAAGACGGGGCATGGATTTGAAAATTGCGGTTCTGATTCCCACCGCGACTTCTGAGAACGAGCGGGGTAGGTGCGCCAAGGCAGATCCCGATGGATCTGGTGTGGTTGAGACATGGGAGACGAATCCCGAGGAGGGGACGTCGCTGTTAATGCCAAAATTTGGTAAGATTCTCTAGTGGATTTGGTTAAGGAATGAAGTCAAGCAGCCGATGGAAACTTATCCAGAAGAGATCGAGTTCAAGAAGAAATCGTGAAGACCATTGCATAGCAGCTTAATTTATCTAGTAATTAGGCAAGATTTATTTTTAGGAAAGATTGCTTAGAGTCCGATCAGGACTTATATCTTTTACTTTATCTTTAGGAAAGTGTGAGTCATGTCAGATTAGGACTCCTATCGATCTATGGGTATAAATATATACATCCGGGGTCTTTGTAATTTATCTCTGAGATCAATACAACTTTTGGCGCATCGCCACCCTCTTTTCCGAGGTTTCTTTTTACTATCGACGAAACTTGGCACTTGACAGTTGCTGCATTGGCTTCGATCTCCAGCGAAGAGGTAAGACCTAAGTTTCGCCAGCCCTGGCAATTGTATCGGCTATATTGGTGTTGTTTAAAGCTGCATCGCTTCAATCTTTTGGATTACTCTGGTTCAGTCAGTATCTTTGCCTACTTGTTATCTCGATTCTATCTTTAATTACATTGTGTTTAGAGACGCATCGGTTTAGTTGGGACTGTCTTGGTTAGCTCTGATCTTCTGACTTAGTCAATATATCTCTATTATCACAATGCCGTTTAGATAGATTCGTTATATCTATCACATTAGACAAATTTATCGTCTCATTGAGTATTAGATTATCATATACAATCTCGTGCTGCATTGGTTAGGTCCGACCTATTAGATTGGTATTGATAATCTAAGTCTTGTTAAGCCGATAGGTTCATACTAATGTTTCATCGAAGGGTTAGCCGATCTTATCTGGTGTGTTAAATTTCCCTTTGATGGCTTTACTATCTTAGTTAAATTTAATACATGACCACTTTGATCGGTGTCATATCGGCTTGCTTAAATCTATCAGGTAATTATCAACCTTATGCTGCATCGATTGAGTTCGACCTATGGGGTTGTGGTTGTAAGTTAGATTTATTTAAGTCAGTAGGCATCAATCATTATTTAATTGGGGTTTCAGCCGATGAGTTATCTAAATGTTGCATCGGCTTATAAGGATTATATACAAGTTGGTTTTAACCGATTGTAGCAAAGGTTTCATTGATTACTTAATCTTTTGGATTTAATAACATCAGACTTTCAGCCGATGTATGTTTTAACCATCGAGCCTACACTTAATATTCTATATCAATATCGGTTGATTGGTTTGTTGGATATTTGCTTCATTATATCTATATCGGTTGACTGGTTCATTGGATATCTACTTTGTCATATTTATATCAGCCAATTGGTTCATCATCCTATTTCACCATCATTAGTCGATTGTCTTTATATCATTATTTATTCGTGTCAGAATCTATATCGGACATATAGCCTATTGTTCAAAACCCTATCGACCTCGGCTAGTATCGCTACATCAGCTTGTTAGCCGATCAACTGTTTGATCATCAATTTATATATCTTGTCAGTTGCAGGATCAAACTAACTGGCACGCCCGCATCTAATCAAAGTTTAGGACCTACTCTGGAGCTAAGCAAATCTCCTAGGCCTTCATGTGCCACACGCAGAATCTACGTCAACACATATTTTGGCACACCTGACGGGACAGATTTTGCATCAACAGGCGCCCAACCATCCCGACGGCGGAGGAGGGGACTGAAGCTAGAGGCTCCCACGGGGGGAGTCGACTCGAGGAGGCTGGGAGGGAGGGGACCCGTAGGAGACCGGGAAGGAGCCCAGGGGCGACTGGCGGTGGAGGAGCGTGGGCGGTGCCGGCTAGAGCGC
>BDMV01000008.1:31013094-31255141 GCA_008326285.1 Oryza officinalis
TCAAGTCGTTACCTTCCCCATTTGTCAAGTTTTAACTCATTAGTCTGACACTTTACCAGCACAAGCTACATGGGAAGATTTGGAGAATCTGAAGTTTCGTTTTCTTGTTGCTTTGGCTTGGGGACAAGCCAAAATTCAAGGAGAGAGGATTGTCAGGCCTACACCTAAAATGTCAACCGCATAGGAAGGGATACAAGCTGATCAGGGAAGTGGTGCTGCAACAGAGGAAGCTGATCAAGATGAAGAGTCTGTAGACCATCACGACAACAGCGACTCTGAATGGGTCGGAGATCTTCAAGGCCCAACAAACCCAACCTTCGGTACCGTGGGCCGGAATGGGTCGTGTAATTGCAGGCCCATCCAGCTAGCAGGTGCATGTGGTGCATGTGTGAGCGATAGTGAGAGAGAGGTAGAGAAGCTTGCGAATTACAACTGTATAAGTAACATGTAATCTGATACGAGTCATGAATTGGCAACTCGACGGTGACGGCGGCGGAAGGTTCAATCCTGTCAGATTGGAGCAGAGTAATACCATATATATAGTTGCTTATTTGTGTGTGTGTATTCTTGTGATCATGTGTTCGAATTGTTGGGTTCCTGACATACTACCCTGACATCTTCATAGCCATGTTGCCGCATTACATCTTTCGGTTCTTCATGACGAATCAGACAAGAGGATGGCAACTGCTCGGCGGCACCATCCTCTGTATCACAGGCACGAACATGTTCTTGTCTGATCACGTCGAAATGTCTCACTGAATTTGATTTTGTTTTGTGATATATGGGCGATGCGTGGATGCAGGTGACGAGGCGGATCTTGGTCACTTCAGCAAGAGGTTCATCCAGATCACGTTCATGGCGAGCATATACCCTTCGCTGGTGCTGATGTACGCCGGGCAGACGGCATACCTGATCAACAACATCGACGACTTCAGCGACGGGTTCTACAAGTTCGTGCCGCGGCCGGTGTACTGGCCGATGTTCATCATCGCGACGCTGGCGATGATCGTGGCGAGCCAGTCATTGATCTCGGCTACCTTCTCCGTCATCAAGCAGTCAATGGGTGTTAGTGGTGTAATTTGGCCTATTGTTAGTGTCATCTGGGCATGCCAGATTATTTTGTTTATGGGTTTTACTCGTTGAAGCAGTTGATTTGAGGGATGGTAAATCTGTGTGCAGGGACATGGTGCATCTGGTCATGTACAGAGTTGCTGGGTGTGTTTAGCTTGGCATGGATGTGTTTAGCACTATCTGAATGTTTGCTACAGCCGAGGAGGTCTAGTGCTAGTACCGTTAGCATGCAGGAGCTGCTATGAAGACTTAAAAGCTTTATACATTGATTTTATGCAGATGAGGCTGTAGCGGTGGAGCATGGATGGTTGCATCGTGCTGGACATCTAGTCACAAGGAATCATACATGAATTGCATTGCACACTGCAAATGACAAGATTTTGAACCAGGTGCAAGCAAGGCAACCAGGCAACGTGAAGGATGGAAGCTGACGCCCGGTTCTCCTGACATGTGACAAAGTCGGGTGATTAGAGATACCATGTGAGGTTTTTTGGTAATGGATTCCTTTAGATGGAATCGTATTATATTAGCAGATTTTCTGGATCATTTAGTGGTAAGTCGTGCGCGGCTAGTGTTTGGGTATTCCTATATGTATTAGGATATCAGATCAGGGAGGTCTCTCGAACAATTTTCCAAGACATCTGTCATTTTTCTCTTGAATTTACTACACTTTTGTTTCTCTTCCTTGATCTTTACTAGTTTGCGTCGAAAAATCAATCGGGTTCTTCCACGAAAGCGAAGATCTTTGGTATTTTGTTTGAAAAGTATCTGGTCGTCGTCACGAAAGTACGACAATATCATTGTTGCTACGTTAATCAGTTTTACATGTCAACAGGTGCTAGACTAGCTACTTCCTGCGGGTGAAGGTGGTGCACACGTCCAAGAACATAGAAGGGGAGGTGTACTCACCGGAGACCAACTACATGCTGATGCTGTTGTGCGTGGGCGTCATCCTCGGCTTCGGTGACAACAAGGACATCGGCGATGCGTTCGGGGTGGTGGAGATCCTCATGATGCTCACCACCACCATCCTACTCACGCTGGTGATGCGCATCATCTGGGGCACCCATGTCTTGATGGTGGCACTCTACTTCGTGTCGTTCCTGCTCCTGGAGGGCACCTACGTGAGCGCCGTGTGCACCAAGATCCTCTGCGGCTGAAGGGTGCCGTTCGTGGTGTCGGTGGCGCTGGCAATGGTCATGTTTGGGTGGTACTACCGACTACGGCCGGTAGCGGAAGACGGAATACGAGGCGGCAAACAAGGTGACCTTGGAGCGGCTAGGCGAGCTGTTGTCTGGCCCTAGCGTGCACCGTGTCCCGGGGCTCTGTTTCTTCTACAGCAACAAGCAGGATGGTGGGTGGCTCACCCCGATGCTCGCCCACTAAATCAGGAACATACAGTCACTGCGCGAAGTGACCGTCTTCCTCACGCTCCGGTACCTGTTGGTGGCAAAGGTAAGGACAGGGTGGTCGTGCACCGGCTGGGGCCAACGGGTGTGTACAGCTGCACGATCCAGTATGGGTACACCGACGCGATCGACTTCGAGGAGGACGACATCGCTAGGCAGGTGGTGGGGTCGCTGTGGGAGCACGTCGTTGCGGAGGAGGAGGGGGCAAGGATGGAGGCAGCGAGGACGGCCGGGGTGGTGCATGTGAGGGGGGAAGATGAGGTAGCACGTCGGGAAGGACATGAGGCTGTTCGACCGGGTGCTGCTCGGGTTCTACGAGTTCCTGCACGGCGCCTGCCGCTCCGCGCTGCTGGCGCTCGGGATCCCGCTGCAGCAACGCGTCAAGATCGGCATGCTCTACAAGGCCTAACGCCACGCAGCACCCGTTACGGCGTCACCACGAAAATACATGTTTTTTTAGTGATACCTGCATACAGAGGAGATGGCGTCGGTGGCTCGATCGTCTCGTCGCGAGCGGCTGTGCGGAGGTCGCCACCGCGCCAAGACCGGAGGGCGGTGGTTCGACGGTGGCCGGGCGTACGAGCGGAGGACCAAGGCCGAAGCCTGGGACTCTTGGAGGGAAGCGGCCGTGCCTCGGTGGGGAGGCGAAACCGGGGGACGTGGGGTAGCACGCAGGCGCACGCTGGTCGGGGCGCGCGTCGCGCGGCTCCCACGTCACGTGACGCGTAGGGAGAGGTTCAGGGTGATGACGGACAGATCCACGAACCTTCTTTATTCCGTTGGATCATCGTTGATAAAAGAAGAGAAGGAAAAAAAAGAAAGGATAAAGAGAAAGAAATAGATGAATTCTCCTATAATTTTATTCTGGATCCGTCCTGAGAATACGTGACAATTTTTTTTATATATATACAAACTTTGTATACGTGTATATATATTTTATACGTAAAAATGTATGCGTATACATAAAATTTATACATACATATACATGTGTATATATATACACACACATACTACATAGCACCCAACGTGTTATGTATCTACGTAGCGCATTTTTCATGATAGTAATTTTTCACTGCTGGCACGCCACGCGACCTTTCTTTCTCATTAGTGATTCACCAACCCACCTCTCATCCTGATACAGTAATTGTTTTACTAGAATTCTTCACCGATGCACCGACCCTGTCGGTGCCCTCCGTCTCCATTGTAAGTAATTTTTTTTACCCACGTCATTATCGCGTACAGAGTATTTATATTTGTAGCCAGCCATCTCTAATTTTCATTTTTTATTCTGATTTGTATGCTGCAGCAACACACCTTGCTCCTCGGATAATCTTTATCTCTGCTACGTCTCTCTTCTCCCGTCACGGAAGATGCATATATATAGATATACATACATACATACATACATACATACATACATACATACATATATATATATATGTATGTATGTATGTATGTGTATACATATATACATATATATATATATATATATGTATATGTATATATGTATATATATGTATATACATACATATATACATATACATATACGTTGGTAGCGGTTGGGGGGAGGGAGGCTGGACTGCTGGAGGGCGAGTGGCGGCGGCGGCCGCGGTCTCTGGAGGATGGAGCCCGGAAGACAAGAGCCGAGAGAAGGGCTATGGGAGTTTGTGGGCTGTGGGCCTGATGCCCTTATGGGCTCGTGCAGGCCTGAAATTTGGTAATTATTACTGACGGTAGTAACTTTTCTTTTTTTAGAAAAAGATCAGCGAACTGATCAACTGATGAGTTAAGAGGCTGCTTCCTTTCTCGTTTCTCCGATTCTCTGTCTCCTCGTTTTCCGTGCACGTTTCCAAATTATTAAACTGTTTATTTTTTATAAAAATTTTTATAGAAAAGTTATTTTAAAGACATCGTATTATTCATTCTTTAAAAAAATTGCTAATACTTAATTAATCAATCATGTGTTAATGAGTCGTTTCGTTTTACGTGCATCAGGGAGATGTTGGTAACCTACCAAACCCAATCTTAGTATTTGAAACTATAAAGGTCAGGCTAAAACAATTATCAGATTAAGGATGTCTGCCCAATGGCTTATAAGATGTTGCCAAAATTTGAATTTTAGAATTTTATGTTAAAGTTGATTTTGATGCTTTTTCAACGTAGTTTTTTTAACATTAACTTTTAAATTGCTAAAAACATATAAGTAAAGATTTTATCTATAAATTATTTTTTTTATTATTAACAAGCCGTAACGGCTTATAATCAGCCGTAGTTAAACAGTGTGTTAAGCGCAGAGCAACTACGAAAAGAGAAGTTTGCAGTTTTCCATGGAGCTCAAATCCGGCGGGCCACCAACTCCGGATAAAGGCAAAGCTGATCTGCTGATTGCCTTAACTTTCAGGTATTTTCAGCCAGTACAATAGCAGCTACTCCGACCGTCTGTCTACAGGTACAACCGTGCAATTATAACCTCGCACTATTCTTCTCATTAAGTGCTTTGCTTCGTGGTGCTACTCCTACTAGTACTGCAAGTAGCATCCAAAGATTTATCAATTCAAGCTTCTGAACAGAAGATCTGCAACAGTCTGTTCAATCTTCTTCATTTGTTTGCTTGTATACTTATGAATAGGGATAAAAACGGTTTGAAAACGGACGAAAATCATCTTTATCGTTTTTGTTTTCATATTTTGTCGTAATAAAAAACCCTGGATACAAAAACGGGATCGAATATTATCGAATACGAAAACGGAGCGAATACAGTCACGGATATTTATTAGAATATAAAAATCCCTTAAACTGAACTTCTCAAATCAACGAAAAGACGTAGCCAAACATTTTTTTTCTAAAACAATAAATCAATATTTTTATTTTTTATCAATTAATAATAATACAACTAGTTGCATATTTACTTTCTTGGAGAAAAAGAACTATATTCATCCATAACTAACTATAATTATAAATAGTATGGCATAGCCTAATAAAAATAAAAAAAATAGTCATTAGGCAAATATAATCTATAATACTGGACTAAAAATATCTCTATTTAATTTAATTAAGAACCTCAATACACAATAAATCTAAACATTTAGAGTAGAGAAGGCTGAAGCTAATTGATTGTATATGAGAATTTTTTTCGTTTTCAATTCCAAGAAAAAATCTGAATTCGTTTCCAAAAAGTTTCCGAATTCATTTCCAGAAAGTTTCTGATGAATTCTGATTTCCGACAGATAATAGCCTTATCATATTCGTTTTCGTTTTCGAGAAAAAACTTCTGAATTTGTTTCCGTTTCTGAAAGTTTCCAAAAAAATTTCAACCGACACTTTTCGTTTCTGAAAACTCATCCGGAATCCGAAAACTTTTCAAACCGTTTTCATCCCTACTTATGAAAAGACTCTGATAATTCGATATCATGTTCCTCCTTCCACATCCAGATTCAGCACATTCAGTCAGTCATTCGACATTTTATTCCACAGTACAATTAGTCACTTGCTAATCAATTTACATTAAGATTATCATCCAAGAGATCAAATTGTATTTGACGTACAGCTCGATCAGACGATCACTAGCCCTTCGTCCTTATGATGGTTATCGTGCCACTCCCGGCGGTGTGCAGACTTGTGAAACCGGCGACCGTTTTGCCCGACGGCGCCGGCCGGTTGCCGCCGGCCGCCGCGCGCGGGGCGCACGCGAACTCCCCCACGGGGTGCCTGACCGGTCTGGCAGGCCTCGTGAGGATCCGCGCGTTGATGTCGGCGAGCGTCGCGCCGCCGTCCAGCCCGCTGGGCTTCACCACGGCGAACGGGTACACCACCGATGTCCCGGCGCCGGAGGGCGGCGCCGCCGCCGCCGTCTCAGTCCCTGCAGCATCACAGCGTTCGTCATCATCGTTTTAGTCACGATCATAATTCAATAATTTAGTCACAAAAATTTGATAATGATAACAAAATTCAAGAAATGAAAAAAAAGGTACTTTAGGTCATACCTTCTGGTGTCGCAAGACGCTTGGACGAACAGTTTTTGTCGGCGCTGGTGCCAGTGTCACTGGCATGTGGGCCCACGTTGCAGTAGGAGGAGGCAGAGCTGGGAGGTTGCTCATGCTCTGCTTGAGGCTGCCCCACGGTCTCATCAGGGGGCTCCATTGGTGAGACACAGCTCAGAGCCAGAGGAAGATCATCACCATCATAGTCTGCAGAAACCCACTGATTAATCACTATGCTGGTTTTTAACAGGTTAAAATCTGTGTAACATCTAAACATGTACTCCGAAAAAGATGTTCTTTACTTAACAAGCAGTACATACACTGCACACATGATACACAAAATGATGTGTTAGGGCAGCAATGTTGCACTAATCTTGGGTAGGCCCAGGCATAAATTTCACAAGAACCGTACTTAACAAACATTTATAGTTTGTCCTAGTTGTTTGGAATCGTACCACTACTATGGAATAAATGGAAGATACAGGACTAATTATTGCTAAAAGAGTGTGAAGTAAGCTAAACCAACTGAGAGTAATGTACAGATGACAGATCCCGTACCTAGGAAACAGGTAACGTCACTGTTCCTCTCGTTCAGAAAGGAGCTGGAATCAAAGCCTACGAGCTGCTGCTCCTCATTCCCGTCCCGGAAATTCTGAAGAGATTTATCAGAGTGAAACGAGAAAAACAAAGGAAGCATCAGACATAGCTCTCAGAGCAAGAACTGCATGTAATTCTGATACAATTGAAGCTTGAACTCACCTGGAGCAGTTCATCAAACTCGTCGTACATCACCATGGTATCCTGATGCGCCGGCAAACCTGTCACCGCCGCTTCCGAAGCAGGCGACTCCATACCTGCATGAGCCAACCAGTTAACTGCCAGAAGAATTACCTCCGTGAACATAAGCTGAGTGCAAGAGAACAGACGAAACGATCGAAAAAGGGCATGCAAAATCGCAAAATTGTGTATGCACGTGCAATGCAGTATGCGAAACCTACACTTGGGGAAGAAGAGCTCGAGCTCGAGGTCACGGCCATGGGGGGTGTGACCATGACCATGAGGAATAGGATCACCGGCGGCGCCGACTCCCACTACTCCCAGACCAAAGCACCTAAGCTGTGGAACCCATTCGAACAGGAAGCGGCCGGTGTCGCCCAGGCCGCAGGCCATGGTGTCCAAAGGCCACCGCCATGCGCGCGTCTCTCTTTCTTGCGCTGTCTCCATGTCCATGGCACGCAGCAGCAGCAGCAGTGGAGCTCCAGAGAGTGGGAGTGGCATGGCATGCGTGCTTAAATAGAAGGGCTTTTGGGAAAAGGTTGCGAGTGTGTTGTGTGCTCTGCAGGCTGCGCCAACAGTGCAGGATGCAGTCCGGCAATGTCAAGCTGCTGCATGCAACAGTTTTCGTCAGGGAACGAGGAAAATAAAGCTTGGAAATTTTGCAAAGTCGGAGGGGGGCAACGAGGCAGGGGAAAGCATGCAAAAGGGTAAGCTAGGAGTGGAGTGTGAGAGAGTGGCTCTTTCTCGTGGTTCGTTCTGTTTGATGACAATTCGGCCTTTTCCTTGTTTCTTTTATGTGTCCATTGCAGCATTGCTCGTCTAAGTCTGCCCTTTTTTTACTTTTGATTTTGCGTACAATTGATGGAAAGGAGAGAAGTGCTTTTTGTGTTATTCCGTTTTGTTTCGACACATACCAAGGAAAAGAAACCGTAAGAAAATTGAGCACGTCTAATGTGGGGCTTGATTGACTTCTAATCAGGATTTAAAGTAACTTTCAATCAAAATCTGGAAATTTTTCCAGCTTTCAATATCAATAAATATAAGTTGGGCCATGGTAGCATTTGGTCTAACAAAATAAAAGAATATAGATAACTTTTGTGTTGGAATCAATTATTTCCCTATTTGTAAATGGTCAGGCCTATAAAATATTTTCTATAAATTTGATCAAATTTAAAGAAGTTTGACTAAAAGAAATCAAAGCGATTTAAATATGAAACATAGGGAGTAGACCATATATAGGGCCCCTTTGAAGAGTTTTAGATTCTAATAAACAGTAGGTAATCTAATTTGGATAAGATAAGTCAGCTTCTTAGAATTTGGATGAAAATTTGAATTGTTGTTTGGGTGGAATTTTTTATTTTTTTAGAAGCAACAGCTGCAATTAGCTCCTCCAAACGTGCCCATAACATGAATGACTTTGTGCCTTGGTGTGAATGGCGGTGATTGAGCCCATGGTTGTGTTGCCCCTCTCTCGCACCAACACACACATATTCCCTCGCCTTCTACTTCTCCCTTTCATTTTGCTTCTCTTTGGATGATTGAAACCGACCTCACTTTTCAATTTCGCCAAAGCACCCTCCTCCCAACCCACAAACACCTCAAAAATGCGTACAACCCACTATTAATTGAAAATGAATTTCACATTTTGACTTAACAAAATGCATAACTTTGCATAGAAAATATAATATAAAATTAAATCATACTAGACTTCAATTAATATCGGGAGATTTCACATGCATTTATAAAAAAAACAACATGATTTCCTGTAAGGACACCCACGAGACAAATGTTATTGCTGGCAATGTCTATGGCAATGAATGGTAGAGCTGGCTTTTTTTTTAATCTGCATGGTAAAGCTGGCTATGGCTGCAGCGCAACGGCAACTACAGTAACTAGCAACAAAGTTCTGCTGAGGTTTGCGCAAATCAATGAAGCAAAATGGAAGAGAAAGTTAACTTATTATAACTCGGTGAAACCTTAAACTGAGTGTGTGGAAACAGATCGAAAACTCTCTTCGGATGATCTAGCATCAATTAGGGTGGCCACGAGGTAGCTGTATTGTCCACAACCACAAAATAGCTAACACTTTCTAATATCACCTCTATTTTAGAATATGAGCTGTTTTGGTTTTTTCTTAAGTCAAACTTTTTAAAGTCTGATTAAGTTTATAAAAATAATTTTAACATCAAACAAATATATTTAACGATGAATTTAATAAAATTAATTTGGCATTGTAGCTGTTACTACGTTAGGATGTGACCAAACCAAAACAGCAAATTAATTACTCTACAAATTTTTTCTTGCTGGGAAATCAAGTTATGACATTCATACCTGTTGACGTCGAATTCGTACCGCCGATGAGGATTCGGCGTGCGGACACATGAAGGACTGGGAGATCTGCTTAGCTCTAGTGCAGGTCCTAAAAATGATGAAGCGCGGGCGTGCCAGTCAGTTTGATCCTGCCACTGACAAGATATACAAAATAACAGAATAAAAGGTCTATCAGCCGATAGGCCGATGACCAAAGATATCAGCCGATAGGCCGATAGGGCAAAAACAACCGATCGGCCGGTAGGCCGATGGTGCAGTTCCAACCGATGCCGATGCCATCCGATGTAGTTAGGGTTTCAATCCTTGGCTGTGTACTAAGCAAACATCTATATAGAAACGATCGGCCGACGATAATATGATAATATAGCAATATAATATAGCAGAAACCAATCATATGATAAAATAAATATTGATCTGAAGATTGAAACACACATCGGCCGGAGGTCCGATGACACAACATCCAAAAGATATGTAATAAATACTCTGTTGTCATCGGCCAGAACTCATCTCCATGTATAAAACTCGTGGGCCGATGCAACGTTAAGATAACTCATCGGCTGAAACTCCGTTGAAACCCTTATTGACAGCCAACAAGCAGGCTAGAGATTACGGTTCTAATCACGACTTAGTAGATCAAACTGAACTGATACAGCACTAAGTATGAAAAGAAACGCAAGACCTAGACAATCAAGCCCTTGACTGATTTTCAGGGTGGTGGATATCTTAGCCAATCTAATCTAGCGAGACGATTTGGTCGATACCGGCGTAAACCCTAAAACGAATCTCGGCCGATACGATGAAATCGATAAACTAAATCAGATTGACTAAGATATATGATAGTAGGTGCTTACGTTGTCGAGATCAGAACGTCGAAGCCCTAGCCCCGACAGCGCAGACAGCCATAACGAGACTTACCCCTCGTAGGAAGGGCATGAACTCGCCGAAGAAAACGAAAGTAAAAAGGTGGCGATGCGCCGAAGTTGTATTGATCGTGTGATAAAAATTACATGAACCTCGGGCTTACATATTTATACCCATAGGCTAACAAAGATCCTAATATAATACGACTCAAACTTTCCTAAAGATAAAAGGAAACAGATAAAGTTCTTATTGGACACTAAACACACTTTCTTAAAGATAAAAAGAAAACTAACAAATTCTTCCTAATTAATAGATACAAGCCGCATCCTCCTCAAACTCGGTCTTCTCTGGATAAGATGTTCCCGAATCTAACAAGAATCCGACTGCTGTTAATGATTGGTTTAAGAAAACCCCCATCGGGCGATGTAGAATTTTAGGCCGATACTAGCTTCAAGCCGATATGAACCTTGGGTCGATGGAGACTTCGGGGCTTACCAAATTCTGGTGTTAACAATACCATGCATGATGTAGCAACGTGAGACAAATGTAAGACCATCTCCAACAGCATCTCTAAATTTGACTCTCTAAATGCTCATTTGGCCAACCTGCAAAAAAAATTAGAGAGTCAAATTTGTCTATCACTCCAACAGACTCTCCATTACACTCTCCAATCTAACAATAGGACCCACATGTCAATCTCAATGTTTTTTCTTCTATCCAGATCTTTCCTTCTTCCTCCCCTTCTTTTTTCCCTTCTCTCCACAACCTCTCCACTCTCTAATCCCCATCCACGGTCCACCACTGGCGATGCTAAGAAAATGGTGGGGTGGCTGGCGCCGGAGGGGGGGGGCTGTCGACGACGACGATGTAGGGAAGGCGGCCAGCGCCGGAGAGAAGGAGGCAGTCAATGGGCGTGGCGAACGGAGGGGCAAGGCCGCTCCGACGACCACGACCGGCTGCGGCTGCGGCATGAACGGCGGCGACATGGCTGCTACTCGCGTTGGCAGGGGAGGCAAGGAAATCGACGAAGGGAAGGGATGGAGACCGGCGGCGGCGGCGAACATGGTGTGGCTGGCGATGGGTAGGTAGTCGAATAGCGGTGGGATGAGCACCATCGGCAGCGACGGCTCCGCCTTGCTCCAGAAGATCCCCACTTTGACGCCCCTGAGTCCGCACACTGTCTCTTCTCCCTCTCTTCTTGAGCCGACGACACTGCTGCTGGTTGTTTTTCTTTTCGCATGACGACGGGGTGGCCAGAGACGAGAACAGGCACAGGATGGGCAAGTGGTCGATGGGAATCGGCGCGGGACGTCGCCACCTGCAGCCTTCGCTCGATCTCCACCCGTAGCCTTCTTGATGTGCCATGCACTCTATGACGAGAGAAGGGAAGAGGAAGCTAGAGCCGTGAGGCCCACGGTTGGCCACTGAATTTCGGCTAGCCAAACTTGGCCAGCGAGGGGATGGGTTTGGTCAGTTGGCAAGTCTGTTGGAGCTACGAATTCGTTTAAACTAACCAAATTTTAGCTTGGAGAGTGGAATAGAGATGCTCTAAGGAGAGCAGCTCCAAGACAAAATTCAAGCTTGACCACACCAGGGTTTGGCCTAGAGCCAAGCCAACCAGTCTCCAAAAGCCATTGTCAAGGGCCAAGGGGGGAACACAACGTTTTCCATGTCATCATAGATGCAGTCAAATTCGTGGATAGGTCAAAAATAATCATTTCAATGGACATATAGACAAACAACAAGACAATACGTGCTCTGTGTCTTCCGTCCAAAATGCACTGTCTCGTATAATACCACTCACCAGAATTACATCTAAATCCATTCTGATAATCTTAAATGGAGTATAATTAAACTAAAGCTAGCTACTGTATTAATACTTGGAGATTATCATGGCGTTTCCCTGCTGCATTATTACTGAAAGCCTGCTGCATCCATTGCAGGGCACACAAAAGGAGTAGTACTAACGATACAGAAAAAAAGAACTGTTAATTTTTTTTCCTTTCTTTTCAGTAGGCAATAATTCTGCATTCGTATTGCAGCATGTATCGCAGAATGGACCCACACAATACCTTGAGCAATGCCTGTTAGCATGAATTCAGAATTCGTAACGTGAAAAGAAGTGTCTGAAAAACAAGGCTATGGCATGCTAGCTGCCGTGTTACTGCGAGGGAACTTTAATCGCTTTGTATTTGGTCAATGCAATCCTAGTCCACGAAAATCCACGCAGTAGCATGTGTCTGCCCTTCGCCATCATGGCGCAATTTCGAACCGGGTAGAGATCTTCCATCCAATGCACGAACTAGCTCGATGTTCTACTGCTAGTTACAGTTTTATATCGTTACGAATGTTGTTTACGGCTTGTAGTTAACATATATACGTACATACATATACATATACATACACACACACACACACACACACACACACACACACACACATATATATATATATATATATATATATAACGGAGCGTGAAACTCCTCACCGGGAGACCGCGCGGGCCCCCCTTTGCCGGTTCGGCCGGGGGCGCTAAGTGAGGTTCTTCGCCCTCGATCTAAAGAACGTCAGCGAGAGTGAAAACACGCAAGACGCGGGTGACGTAGACAGGTTCGGGCCGCTGAGAAGCGTAACACCCTACTCCTGTGTTCTGGTGGATCTGAGGGTCTCCAACAATACAAAGGGAATTCTATCTCCAACGCATTCGCCGGAGTCCTCTCCCCCCCTTTTTTTCTTAGGCCTGGGCCTCCTTTTATCTGATCAGGGGTCACCACATGGGCCTCAAGTTGCCTAAGAAAAGAAACATTCTTTTTACAATCAGGGCTGGTCTACAGCCGGAAGTGACTTCTGACAAGCACGGTGCACGCCTTCTGCCCCGCTCGCCAGCTCTCCGGTGGACGCCCGTTTCAACCTTCATTCAATGGCCGGCGACTTCCTCGCCACGCCTGCGCTGAAATCTGGATTGGATCTGACCGGGACTGACATACCAACTCCAGGAGCTAGCACGCCGGCTCCGGCTAGGGACGAGAGCCAGGAGGCTCTCATCATTCCGACGGGACGGGGCGAGGCGTGCCGCCTGTCGCCACCTAACCCGTGATCTGACCGGTCTGTGACCGGTCACACACCGCGACCGGTCACGGACCGGATAAGCGTGCGCTGCGCCGCATTAAATGCAGCGTGGTGCGCTCGCCTGATCCGCTATAAATGCGGTTAGGTGAGCCCTGTTGTGCTCACCTAACCCGCACACGTGGCGCCAAGATCACGGGGGGTCGGGGCGCCCCAGCCCTCGGGGCCGAAACGGGAGCGGCCCGACCCCTCGGGGAGACAGAGGAAGGGGCGGCCACGTCACCCCCGGGCCCGACCCCCCGAGGGGGTCGGGACACGTGGAGGACCGCGGCTACCCAAGCCTCTAGTCATGACACCCCCGGTCCCATGTCACCGACAATATATATATATAATTTCAAACCTAAATGATATAAATAACATTAGACAATGTATAGCCAAATTATATTTGTGCTATGTATAGCTTGTTGCTACCCTCCAATAAAATGATAACAAACATCTTTTATGTATAGCCTACTACTAAACCTGAAGCTAAGTGAAATTTAGACAAAGGAGATTTCTTGTTAGTTTTTTTAAAAAAATTGATGACTATTCAGATGACATGTAAAAAATGAGAAAATATTCTCTCGAGGGATAAAAACACTTTCTCCTCTATAGCTCCTAGAAATCTGACGATTTTGAACTGTTTCCTTTCATATAAAATTGAATTACTCCCTCCAATCATTAATACATGATATTTTTAATAATAAAAGAAATTTAAAAGTCATATATTAATGACCAGAGGCAGTATTCCTGACACACAAACTACAATTCTCCCCTTGAGCGTTACACAATATTGGGCACCACTTGAACCTTCCTCTTTTCACCACCTCGATGTCATTGATTGTTAGAGATGGGGTGAGGAGAATTGAGGAGATTACTAGTGAATACCTGTGCGTTGCAGCGAAAAATTTAAAAATAATTATAAAAAACTTGAAGAAAATAATTTGTAAATCGTGTACTCGTAATGCCTAAATGGATAAAAATTTAAACTCTGTAGTAATTGATGTGAAATTACAATTTTTATATGACACCTGGATAGTTATATGTCAAGCATAAGAGAAATGGTTATTACATTTCTAGGTGTCATGATTCAATGTACATTAAGTTTTATTATATCAATAACTATACTTAGGCTGAGTTTGAAAGTTGGTGTTGGGAGTTAATCTCTCCTGCACGCAAAACGGAGCGACTCATTAGCACATGATTAATTAAGTATTTGCTAAATTTTTTTTCAAAAATGGATCAATATGATTTTTTAAAAGCAACTTTCATATAAAAACTTTTTACAAAAAACATACCGTTTAGTAGTTTGAAAAACGTACGCGCGAAAAACGAGGAAGATGAGTTGGGAAGAGTAAGAACTGAACTCAGCCTTAGTGGATTGTAAATGCATATGTCATATGGATAAATGAGATCAAAAGTATGAGAGAGATCTAAAAGTTATTATTTTCTAGATGACGTGGCTCAATGCATGTCAGATTTTTTTCCAACTATATAGGATATATAGATTAGCATAAAGGACTTGCATAACGGTATGTGTAGAAACACAAAGGTAGCAGCAGTTAAGAAATAATTATCCAATGATAAAAATAAAACTTCTTTAGAAATTCATCATTGTTTGGGTATTTGATTCATTTACCACCGCAACCTTATAATTTTTCTTGTACCATTTTTGCTTAATAAAATTTTATTTAGATCACCAAATTCTCTCCCCTACCATCGATCTACTTAGAGTTGCTTTTATGAAAGCTGAAGCATAATCCTAAAAACAGTGATGCTAGAGGTCAACTAGTGTTCAAACCTTCAAACCCTATTTGGGAATTGGAATAATGAATTTTCATCTATTCTCATGGAAATTTAATTAATTCAAGTGAAAGATTGCCTATGAAATTTTGTGTTCTAAACAGGGCTTCAAAGGGAATATAATGCATTTGCCATGTGAACAGAAGTAAATACAAACACTACCCAAATATAAAGTTTAGGGAACAAGAAATTTCGTACCAGATCTGTGATATGTTTTACGGGCCTCTGTTGTCTTCTGGTGTGTGTGTCTGCCTTCGATGAGGTACTTTCCCAGTAAACCTCCTTTGTACTTCTGTTATGTATGAAAAAAAAAGAAGTTGACGATGGCACAAAGGTAACAAGTAGAGCAATGGCGTTGCAGGAAGCCCACGTACCATAAAAGATGTTGACCTAGCGGGAGAGGCAGCTATTGAGCAGTAGTGGGCTCAATCCTCCAATGGAATACAAAAATTCCATAGAATTTTCATGGCAACTAGCTCTATTCTGACAAGATTAAGAAAAATTATCGCGTATATCAAAGGAGACCTGAAAATTTACCGTGGCGACGACGGCGAAAGCGACGGTGATACAAGGGTTTAAATAAGCGACAAAAGAAGCGAAACTGAACCAGCCAAAATTAAAACCCACGTAATAAGAGAAGCACTATGATCTCTTAATTAATGATGTGTATCTAGCTGTACATGAAACCAATTCTTGAACCAAGATCCTCTCACGTTAAAGTAATGTGGTAGTTACAATACACCCAATAGACCCCACATGTTAGTGACAACGTCGTGGTTTGCAGTTACATCGGAGGATCCCCTCCAGCTATCCTACATTGTGGTTGCCAATCACATAGTTCTTCTTCACCTGATGATTTCCCCTCATGTTAGAGGATTTCTCTTGTGTAGCATTCTGGCAGGGAATAAATCTATTTTGTTTTCCTCAACTCATGTCCTTGGTTGAATCGTATCACTCAACCATAAAACTGGGTATAACCCGTCCCTCAACTCCCAAAACCATTACAAATCGACTTCCCAAATGGTTTCGAAGGTGGTTTCGTCCGACGTGACAGTTGACTCGTTGAGTCATCATGTAGGACCCATTTGTCAGCGGCCTCCATCTCATCCCATCTTCTCCCTCATCTCTTCCCTCTCTCTCTCTCATCTCCTCCTCTTCTCTGACTTCTATCAGCACAGAGGCAGGGCCGAGGGAGAGAGGATAACTAATTATCTTTCCTAAAAGTGAAATCTATTATCGAGGGAATTCCCTTTTCATTCAATAAACTAGTTGACACAATAAAGCCCTTAAAACTAGACCCCCAGGGGGTCTCCCGGCTGAAACAAATATGCCCTATTTTCCGATACCTGATCAGTTGGTGTGGACAAGTAACCCTGAATCTGGGCTGTCGCTCTAACGGAAGCAGGAAGCGTGTTGTAAAAAATGTCGGAGGTTACCAGATCTCTGAGACTACCATCGATCCGACAGAGCGGAACGACCAGAAAAGAAGTAGAGTTAGAAAGCCGTATGATAGGTGGTAACTATCTTGTACGGTTCGGAGGGTAAGCGGCGTATTCTGGCCCGACCTGTAAGTCCGCTAACGTAAAGCGAGAAGTTGAGCCTGAACTGGCGAACCAAAGTCACTTTCGTAACCATACTTCCTACAGCTAACACGTGTCTGGTCCAGCGGGAACGCGCAGCGCAAACGAACGTGAAGCTTCTATCCTTTTGATCTAGTTCGTCATGCACTAGCTTCTATCCTTTGGATTAGATCGACTATCCTTTTGATCCACGATATAACAGTTAAGCTAGGAAAGATAACAGTTAAGGAAGGAAGGTGCGGCTTAAACAGATAGGTAGGTTCAAAGAATGGTTTCATAAACACTTCTATCGATCAGGGTGGTGCATACAATAGCTTGTGCTTCTCACTCACGAGATATGCATCTCCTTTCTTTCCCAAGCTAGGCAGGCATGTAAAGAAAAAGGATGGCTTTCTTTCGGCATGAAAAGATAGCCACTTAGATAGGAATGATCAAGGCATAGGTCTGCTGATAAGAAATAGGCGGTGGCGATGGCGCACGGGGAAGGAGCTTGCAAGCGGCTGGCCGCGCACGGGGAGGAGCTCGCCGGTCGGCCATGCGGAGTGAGGAGCTCGGTGGCGCGCGGGGAGGAGCTTGCTGGTCGGCACGCGTGGCGGGAGGAGCTTGCCGGCCATCCTTGCGAAGGAGGGGGAGGTTGCACTTGTGCGGCCGTGCGGTCGCGTTCATCCTCCAGCCATGGCCCGACCGCATGCTCCAACACCCAGAAGCTGCGCATGTCGATGGCACATACCTCGTGGTGCATCGTCGTTGATGTCTCGCCATTGCCCCACCGGACTTGGACGTGGCCGTTGCGGACATCGACGACACGCCCGACCCATGGAAGGTTAGTGGCGGCGGCGGCGGCCGTGGCGATTTCGGTGCCCTATGCCGGTGGTGCTCCCTCGCCGGCGGCGACGGCTAGTTCCACTTCCTCCTCGAGCCATGAGACGCACACCGTCTGGTCCTTGGGGCCGACACTCCTGACGACACCAACGTGCCTCGCTGTTGTTGCTACCGCCATGGTGTCGACAATGACTTGCTCCCCCAGGAAGAACTCGTGGTTGTTGAGGATGTCGAACGGCACCAACTCCAAGGATGGCAAGCCGCGCCGCTGAGCTCCTTCCTCGCGCGCGGCCGACCGTTGGTCTCCTCCCCATGTGCATTGCGACCAACGAGCTCCTCCCACTGTGCAGCCTCCCAGCGAGCTCCTCCCCCACGCCTGTCGTCGTTGCCCAGGTTATTTTGCCGATGCAAGGTGTGAGAGAGGAGGAGATGAAAGAAAGAGAGGAGAGGGATGATATATGGGCCCCACGTGGGTCCCACCTAATATTTTACGATGAGTGCCACATAGATGCCACGTGGTATAAAGACCTAGTCAAGATGCCACGTGGATGCCACATAAGCTAAAACCAGACTCAATAATGTCTTGGGAGTCAATTTGCATCGGTTTTCAAAGATGAGGGAGGCGTTATACCCGATTTTATAGTTGAGGGATACGATTCGACTAAGGGCAAAAGATGAGAGAGGTAAAATAAACTTAATGCTTTTGGCAGTGGATTATGTCCATTTCTTTCTATGAGGCCTTATATAAGTGGACCTCATTCTGGCCCACCCACGTAAATGATCGTAACTGAGGCCCATCAAAATGAGGCCTTAAAGCATGCGTTCTAAACCTGTCAAGCGACTCAGGCCTTGCTACTCACCAGCCCAGTTAAAATGTAAGTAGAATCGGCCCAAACGATATATGGAAAAGTATCAGGCCCGCTTTACAACTCGGTGGAAAGCCTGCATCGTTTGGAAGAAGAAAAGACCGCTACGGTCCACCAAAGCTTTTTGGGACCAATTTATGAAATGGGCTGAAAACCTGCAGGCTGCAGTAAAAATCTCCCAATCTCTTTCCACTTTCTGCCATCGGATGGCAACACAACACCATGGCATCCATTTTCACCCTTTTGACTCGAGTACTCTTTTATTTATCTGCTAACATTTTCATTACCAGATGGACAAACATAATAATTGTGTAACTTACCACTTTGCGAAGTTTATTCAGTTGGGTATTTTTATAGTCTTTGTATCAAAAGTTATGATATTTTTTTATATAAATTTTAATACTTACTATATATCTTAAGGTAACAAAATTTTTAGCGTAAAGGTCCATATCTACTTAGTATATTCTTAATGACTGTAAAATTTTTATATTAAAAAATATTAGAGAATTGATCGAGATGATCAGGTAGGAACCTAGAAACATCACTATCATGAAACCATCTTTTATTATTTGGAGAAATCCACAAACAAAACCCTTAAGTAACGCCCCGTCCTTTGACGCATCGGTTTGATTTTTAGCTTTGATTCATGACTACGGTGTGTGTCATTCTTCAGTGAAAAAGGAAGTCCAAAACAGTACTACTAGTTTATAAACGTCTGCTAATTTATCTTGAGAGATCAACTTGTCATCCTATGGCTATGTGTTGCTCGATCACGGCATGTACTTAATTAACAAGCTAACTAATTGGTGCTCAACTGCTCTCACTTAATTAATGCCCTTTAGTAAAGTGTAGTGCTGCCCCCAACATTATACTCTAATCTGCATGCATCTAACCTAGAAGCTGGAAGTGATTAGCCAACCTAATGGTAGGATTCAACTAACCTCCTACACTAGTTTCGGTCTAACTTTTATGGGAAGAAAACCCATCTAATAACGTGAAACACACAAAGGAATCACCCAACTACTCCTTAACGGACCCCTCTTTCTCCAGTTTATAAATATTTGTCATTTTAATAAGGGCATGATCTTCAGAACATAACTTTAACGACTACTCCCTCTATTTTAAAATATAAAGCATAACCACCTTTAACCCAAAGACCAAGAAACAATTATTATCATCTTATTGTTTGAATCATCCTAATAAATAAAATATATGCACCCAATAAAATTAGAGATATTGAAAGTGAAGGAGTTAAAAAGTAATAATTTAATGAAGATGAGGTGCTAGTTAATTGCATGCATGTATGCACGCCTTATATTATAAAACATCTAAGAAAAAATAGTTATGCCTTATACTTTAGAATGGAGGAAATAACTTTTGTCATAATATGTACAAGAATATCAACAAATATATGATTTTATTTAAGTAATTTTTAATATTAATCTATATTATATGGTCTTCATGGTTCTAAAATAAATATTTTATAAGTTATTCATAACCAAAGATTTAAAGATACCATCTTTATCCAAAATGACAAGTATTTATAAATTGGAGGGGTAGCTTTTTAGATGATAGAATTTAATCCAGTCTCTACGTCAGAATTAAATATATCCAGCTAATTAAAAGATAGTTATGGTTATTGTTATTCCAACCTATTATATCATAATTTATTACTAATATACATCTTATTGTAAGATATATGTGGGATACTAAAAATAACCCTAGCTAAGATATATGTGGGATACTAAAAATAACCCTAGCTATCTCTCTTAATTTGTTATTGTGAATGTGAAGGCAAACTGAAAGCATGTTTTGGAGCACCATCTGTATTCTTGTTGTGCAAAAGTTCCTTGTACTACTAATAAGAGATGGGATTTTTTTTTTCTGAAGTTGAACCTAATATATATATGTCCAAAAGGGTGCATCGAACAGAAGCTGGTTAATTTAACCATGTTATATGCAATGCACATTTGTACGACGTCACATCTTTCTGCATCTTGAAAGTTGGATAGAGCAGATATCAGATGGTTCACGTCCATTTCCAAAAGCTACACTCTTCTACAGTAATGGATTAATATTTAATATATGCATAACTGTGCTTTACTGGCCCTGTTTAGTTTCAAACTTCAAACTTCAAAATTCATCGCATCGAATGTTTGGACACATGCATGAAGTATTAAATGTGGACGAAAAAAAAACTAATTACACAGTTTGCGTGTAAATTGCGAGACGAATCTTTTGAGCCTAATTGCACCATGATTTGACAATGTGGTGCTACAGTAAACATTTGCTAATGACGGATTAATTAGGCTCAAAAGATTCGTCTCGCAGTTTACAGGCGGAATCTGTAATTTGTTTTGTTATTAGACTATATTTAATACTTCAAATGTGTGTCCGTATATCTGATATGACCTGATGTGACGTTTTTTTTCAAAATTTTTTTGAATCTAAACACGGGCTTTGTTTCGTTCTTATTTAGAAGAGGCCCACGCATCTATATCTCTGTACTGCATTTCCTATGTTAGTGACCTGTTGATTCTTCCTCTCAGAAAGGCTCGTCGATACAATACCAAATGGAAGATGGATAAGGCACCTGGGCCCCGAGACCCAGCACCCTCTGCTGTCTCTATCTTTTTTAAACCGGAAGCAATTGGATTTTGGAACATGACAAATTAACTGACCCTACGGGATGCACTACTGTGTATTGAGAACGAGTAACCAAACAATTTTAGCACATCATGCACGCATGTCTGACGCGTACGAACGGCTTTGTTGTGTAGTCCAACTGTGTGACTGCGTCCAAGCGCCTGGTTCATCGCAAATTTTCACCCTTGTGATGGTTGTATATAAGCATCCGATGGATTGCGTCCATATATATACGCTAAACTAAACGCTTGAGAGGTATCAATTTTTTCCTTGTGAGAGGATTGAAGGAACCAATTTGTTATCTAGTTGCATTTAAGTTCCAAAACAAAAGGTTTAGATAAAATGGCTGAGCTGAAATTTTCTTTAAAGATGTTTGTCGAATGTTACACCACCCACGATCAGATTCCCATGAAAAACTTCCAAATTTCCAATCTATATATCCTAGCTTGTTTCGTTACACTGCAAGCTTGGGAAGAGAATCAACGGTGGCAGATCCACCGCTTGAGGACCCTATGCTGCAAGGTTTGTCGGTGAATATGAGTGCTTGCGTTTAAACTGTTTTTTCAAAACAATATAATGTTTTAGAGTTTCTATAATATATAAACTTTCAGAATTTAAAATTAAAAAAGTTTATTTTATTCTCTTGAACTATTTCGCTAGAGCATTTAACCCCCATTCTATTTTTAGCTTATTTTACGCTTCGAACTATTAACTTTACTAGGTATTTTGTTCTTTGTTTCTCTCTTATAAGTCGTGTTTTGCCCCAAAATTTCGGAACGATGATAGGTTCATCACAACTTATGTCTCAACATTGTTTAGAGTTTCTTGTACTGTTTACATAGGTTAAAAATAGCTAAGACTGATTTAAACATTGAGATTATAAAATTCAAGCAAACAGTCATAAAAATTAAAAATATTTTTGAATTTTGATAATGACATCATCGATGTTTCTTAAAAAATTAGCTTAAAATACAACTTGTATTAAGAGGGAAAAAAGAAAAATATTATTAAGGACTAAAGTGAATAATTTTCGATAGTTTAAGAGGTAAAATGAGCGAAAGAATAGTTTAGGGGCGTTTAAATGATCCAGCAAAATAGTTTGGGAATAAAATTAACTTTTTTTCTTTAAAATATATGCCTATTTTTTTTCTTAACCAATCACATACTTCCCCCATTTAATTTGTCCACATATTTCCACTTCTCGATCAATCAAAACTTTTCCTCATTTAATTTCACTGACTTTATTAATGCTATGTCTAAAAGTCTAAAAAGTTTCTTATTTTTTAAAATGGAGGTAGTAGTATTCAATAGTCATATTTACTTCAAATCAAAATTTCTTGGATCCTTCTTAGGAATGACCAACACTACCAGTTTTCCTAAAAAAGAATCTTCTTTTTAAAAAGGCTTTCCAAAAAAAGGAAACTAGGAAAATCAATAGTTGATTATTTTTTTAAAAAAAAACATCAGTTAATCAATTGATCGTAACCTACATAACTTTATTATCCGAACAGTGATTACCAGAGAGAATCTTTCTGGTGTTCTATCTCTTTGTTCCTAAATATAATTATTTTTAGAAATCAAATTTTCTATACAACATAAGTATTGCTGGGATATTGATTCTATTGCACGAGAATGGAAGCATTTTTGACCAATTATATACTTAGGAGAAAAATTTAAACAATTTAATATTCAAAATTTGATCAATAAGATGACCAGATTTTTTCTTCTAAATCTTAATCTTTACTAAACGGTGAGAGTATTTTACTCATCTGATACTATCTTTATTTTATAATATAATTATTTCAGCTATACACCTAGACTGAGTGGGATAGCGTAACCAAAAAAAGAAAAACAATAATTCCTGATAAGGTGCGATATCTTCTTGTTGGTTATTCACCCTCGCAGATGATACCGATTGGTCGGTTAGTATATATGTGGACGTACAGTACTAGTGGGAGCCAGCAATTTATATCGCTCGTTCGTACTGTTGTTCCTCATGACAGTCCCCTCACGTAGCAAGCATCCGAACGTTTGGGATCCAACCGTGCGGTCACGAGGCCGTCCGACTTCAGGTGATCGATCGATTAGTAGTGTACCGTGTACGACCGAATTGGCTCTATCAACCCGTCTCTATCTGCAAACACGGCACGTCACCCCCGTACTATACACCACGCCAGCCAACGCGCGCCCGTCCGGCCGGCCAACGGCGCAGCGCGACGCGACGCGGTTGAGGGGACTCGGCGCCCGATCGACGCCGCGGCCCGGGGCGCGTGCATTGCGATCGGTCGACCGGCGCACAGCGCCGGGAAGACGGAAGAGTCAGCGGCGCACAGGGCGCGCGGGTGCCGATGCGTCGTATGCGCGGCCTGTGACGAGGAATTCGGCCAAAATTTGGCCGTGTCGTCGCGCTAGCGTGTGCAGAAGCCGCTGCCCTGGCTTGCTTGCTTGCCCCCCCTCTGCCGGGTTTGTACGCACGCACGGCTTTGCTTGCCTTGGCGTACGTGGCTGATGTGCTTTGCCGTGCACAGCAGGCGGCGCGGCAGCAGAGTCGTTTCGCGTTGGGAATTGGTGCGACCGGCTCGAGACGCGGCCATACCGGGCTGGGCCGCGGGTGTTGGTGTTAGCGGGCACGGCTCTGTCAGTAATCAGGTGTCAGCCTGTGCGCGGTGTGCTGTAGTCCGTAGCCGTAGCCGTAGCCGGAGCGTCGCGCTGCTGCTACGTTTTGCTTGGTCTGTGCGCACGGACCACGACGGGGTGATACGGCGCGGGTGTCAGGCTTGGGTCGGGCCTCGGGCGTACGCAGAGGCGATTTCACGAGCCACTAGTGGGGATGTGTCGCACTGTGCACAGCCACATGGCACATGCATACGTGCGCTACAGTATTTACGGTGGATACGAGGAATTGAAGGCAGGGTTTGTCGATACCGGAATAAAGCGGCTCGATTCCGTACCCCAGTATACGCCGATCGATTTCGGCTTTACCAGCTGAATTTCCTCCACGATCCATCTTGTGTAGAGCTATGCATGGAAGCTTATTTGAAAGTACTTTCTCCACCCCCAAAAATGAATATATATATATATATATATATATATATATATATATATATACACATACTTTTTTTAGTGGCAGGTGATATATCCATTGACAACGAGATGTCTACGATGACTTCGTGAATTTTAAGATATGTTGGTTTAATTTTTAAATGTGCTTATAATAGGATGTGCGCGTGTGGATTTAATGAGTACACTATATATCTCGACTGAGTAAAAAAAATAATGATTTTTAACATTTAAAATTTATTCTAGTAAGAATTTATTTAGAGTTCCTTATCACTCTCAAGTTAGAGCGTTAAATAATTAAGTCTGATCCCTTGAGCACCTCTTATCAATACTTGTTTGATTATATATTTTTTATGATTTATTCATATCTTGTACATACATAATAAATCTCAAAAAAGTTGTATTTTGAATATCATATTTTTGCATTCTTTTTGTGATGGTATACTAGGACGTGCTAACTTGGTTAGAAAAATAAATGTCATCTCGCAACTGAGAATTAAGCTACAATCATGAGTACAACACTCTGCGCAGCTCCTTTTGATCAAAACTATGCTTATCCTTTCCTATCTTTTCATGTCCGGTGTATCATTGACCAATAGAAGTAACTGTAGGCATTTCGTGGTACATATGTATTGATGTCTCCATATATCGTTCTCCTGCTAACCTGCTCTGTTTTTACTCCGTTTCACATGGGACCGACACATGGAGATTTTGAGATTTTGCGCCTCCCAAGCTCTTTCTCGGAATGAGACAGACGTAATGATCTCACTGCAAGTATTTGCAATCATTTCCTGTTAAATTTTGCCCCTAGGAGTACAACTTCAGCAATGGCCTCTAACGATCTTCTGGGCCTCCTGAGCAATCTCTCCACTTCCACTTTCACTTGATCTGCACGACACGACAGTGGCGGACGCAGAATCTTGATGATGGGTACTACAAGAGTTATTACAAGTCACTAAAGAATTGTACAATAGAAAAAAAAGCTTCTCATTAGTGAAAAATAAGCGATATTATTTTGTAGGAGTAAAAACAAAAGTCATCTATAAAGAAAAAAATCAAAATAGCTAAGAGATTTTCAATACCTTAGAAAATATGATTTTGGGCTTAAGAGTGTTTGTTTTGATCCAACTAATAGTATATAAACATATTATACCTATTCATTCACCTGTTGTTTTTAAAACATGCATTTTGGGGTACAACTGTACCCTATGAACCACTATAGGTCTGCTCCTGCCACACGGCACGATACGACACAAAGAATTTTTTTAAATAACATTTTATGTTTATTATGAGGGATTTTACAGTTTATGATGTACAGAAAAGATTACATTTTTATTGTAATTATTGAGAGGTATCAAATTGTATCACTCAAGGATCATAATAGCATTGTCATACAACTGATAATTTTAATCCTCACTCCGAGCCTCTCTAGGGCGATGCATGCAACAGTGGTGGATCCAGCTCCTGAGCTTGTTGGGCATCTGCTCGGGCTTTGTTGCCGAGATTTCTATTGTTAACTAACAAAAATGCTTACAAAATGTTGCTAACGACTAATTAAGAAATACACTTTGTTGCTTAAGTTTAACGGCGTTGCTGGCTCTACCACTATGATAACATGATAACTCTCACAATGGTTTTAAGATCAATTACAGTGGCTGCACTGGTGCATGTTTCCTTGGATGACTCTGTAGTCCGTACCATTCTTTTTTTATCTTCAGAATAAACAAATGATTGTTAAGTGAATATAAACCTTATTGTACGTGTAAGCAGACATAAAACTACTGCCTAGCAGAACACTTCTAGATTCGTTTTGCCACCTCTATTATTCACAGTAATAATTAGAATATATATCATAGTTCCAAAAAATCAGCATTTGTGTAGTTTATCTTTCCTTGGCAGAATTGTACTCATACAACTGCACGACTGCATGTACATACATACACCCACACACACACTATACTACAGATAGGGTGTAGTATAGTACAGCACAACCACCCCCCACACCCACCCTCACCCCGCGTCTTGCCCTCCCCTCCCCCTCCCTCCCCCCATCCCCGTGCCCAGCCCTCCCCATCAACATAATTTGAGTAATCGACTTACTAGATGTTACCCGCACATCAACATATATACTTGCGTTATTTCCCCACCCAGTAACAAACTACCTATCCATTCGTTCCCTACCAATCTTGATCCTATTTTTTTGGATCTGAGAGGGAGGCGGTGGCTTCGGCGGGCGAGGGACGGTCGCCATCCCCAGACCCAGGCGGGGGACGGCCGCTGCTGCCGGATCCGATCGGGGGATGGCCCCGCCGAGCTCATCGCACGCTGCAGGGGGATGACCGCTCGGCACACGACCGCCACCCGCCGCCGGACTCCTCACGGCGCACGACGGTCGCTCGCCCGCCGTCGCCGAGTCCATCGCTGGGCTCTCCTCCCGCCGCCACCAGTGGATCCGTGCAGGGCCGTATGGGGGATCCCATCGCTGCCGCAGGCTGTCGCCGTCGCCTGCCGCTGTCGCTGGCCATCGCCGTCGCCCGCCGCTGTGGATTCTTTGCAGTATTGCTGGTGCCACATGTCAATGGTTACTGCTGCATCGACAGTAATAGAGGGGATCTTCATTGTCATCTGAAGATTACAAAGGGGACGCCAATTTACAGTGGAAGAGGACTGGGGCCGGTTAGGGGGAGATTCATGAAGATTAACTAGTGGATACCTTGCATGTTGCAGCAGAAATTTAGAAATACTTCAAAGAAAACTCAAAGAAAATAATTTGTAAACTGTATACTTATAATGCCTAAAAGAAAAATATTTTAAGCTCTGTAGTAGTTAATGTAGAATTGCAAGTGTATATCACACATGAATGGTCCTGTATTAAGAATGTGAGAGATCTAATGGCTATTACTCCCTCTATCCCAAATTATAAGGCCTATATTTTTTTATACGGTCTTCAATGACATACTTTGATCATTCATTTCTTTTATGTTTTGTTCCCAACGAATATAAAATTAACATCACATGAAAGTATTTTAAAATATAAATATAGTAATATATAACATGCATAATAATTAGCATAGATATGATTAATATGATTATTAGTCAAAAGCTTTCAAGTTTAATTTTTCTTAAAAAGAGGACGCCCTATAATTTGGGATGGAGTGAGTACTTTTTTAGGTGACATGGTTCGATGCACATTAATATTTATAATAATAACTACACTAAGTGAATTATAAATGAATATGACAAATGGATGGTTGAGATCAAAGTATGAGAAAGATTCAAAGGTTACTATTTTTTAGATGATGTGGTATAATGCATGTCAAGGTTTTGGTTCCAACTAAATAGGATGTATTGATGTGGGTCATGGCCTTCTGCCCCTAGCAATTAAGCAATCCTATTACATAGCTACAGTGACTATTGGTTATTTTAGTGATTAAGCTATTTGACAGCCCCTTCTATGTTTGCTCATGTATATATACTAGCAATTGTTTTTTGCCCCCTCTAATTTTCAGTCAAGCCCCATCACTGGTTGGGGAGGGACTTATGAGGGGGTTAATTTGAGGGGAAGCGTATTGCCAGAGATTAGAGAGGTAAAGACAGGTGGAAAATGAAAAAAACTTTTAATTCAATTACATAGCAATCAATTAGTTCGCAGACATCCTAGCGTGGGAGCAAACGGCCAATTTCAGGGTGTTAGGATTCAAATCCTCGTGGCTTGTAATAATGTCCTTTTACAGGCCCCTAGAAGTTCCTTTTTCATGAGGGAGATCTCCCAACTTTCCAGGCCAACTCATCGACACAAACTTGAACCCTGATGATCCATGTGTCTCTATTGCGTTTCTGCATTATCCTTCGTTCTTATGAGCTGTCAAAGGAAGAAAAGGCTAGAGTGATCTAGCCCAGCTAAAACTTTTGTATAATTCTTGTGGTCCTTGCCTTAGTACACGCACATCGTGAAGAAAACTCGGCTGCTGGAGGAGATCATTCTTGTCGGTCTCACTTTCCATCAAGTAATCACCTTATCATGATCTACGCTCTCTCTCCCTTCATGTTATGGTAGGCCCATCAACCGGTCTTGGCGATATATATGCAGAACGACACAGGGAAAAAAATTGACAGCAACCTAAGCAACTACTCATCATACATACACTACTTTTTTTTGAACGAATTTAGACTCATACATACATTTGAGTAACCTGATGCAGCTGATATACTAGCTAAATAGAGCTGAACTTCTGAACTTTAGTTTGTACTAGATCAGTACAACTGCTACATGCATTGATTTCTTGCACCTCTCTGCAATTGCAGCTAGTTAGCTATGCTGGGAAATTGAAAGATCCTAACATATCAACCGAGTAATATCAACCTTGACTTGGTGAAGGTTACTACTCCCTTCATCATAAAATATAAAAAATTTTAGGTGAATGTGACACATCCTAGTACTACGAATTTGGATGAATAGGATGGAGTGAGTACTAGCTTTGTGGTTACTAGAAGCACATGCATATATACGCGTCGGGTGTGCTTATAACTGGATTCAAAGGTATTCAAATGTATACCTAAGATTTTTAAAATGTATATATATAGTATGTAATATGTATGTATATGTGAAGAAAAAAGAGAGGCTGTACTCAACCTAAGAAGTCGAAAAATAGGCTGTAAAGAAAGTCTTTGCCCCTGCACATTTTAAGGACTGAATCTCAAAATCCTGACCCGCCCTGGGCGTAGATGGTCGACAAAATATGCAGGGGCTAGGCTAGGCAAGCAGCAGCATGATGCCATGATCGTGTACTTAAGTACCACCTTTGTTTCAAAATAAATTTATTTTTTACTCATCTTATATATACCAATACAAACAATTAAAGACTAAAATATCCTCACTTTATTTAATCCCAATATAATTATTCATCATTTTATTTACTCCCAATACAACTATTCTTCATTTTTATAAATTTTGATACAATAATTATTTTAAAAATAAATTTATTTTGAGACAAATAAAAGAAGTTAGAAATAAATTTAATATAGGATGAAGGAAGTACTTTCGTAGCGGGCGGTACAGCGTTGAGACGATATGATAGAAGTGAATACAGATGGGGTCTTGTTGTCAGGTCATATATATGTGACAGTACGTTTTGTCTTGTGTAGCGCTAGCATTGCTAGAAAAACATGCCATATTGGAATCAGGGTAATATAGTTTCAGTCAGGGTAAAAACAATCAGGATAATATTGGGGTGATATAGTTTCAATCAGGGTAATATTGAAGGCCACCTGATAGTGTCAATACCATCATTAGAATGTTATAGTTTTATAATAGCTATAACTGCATTTTTTCAATTATATGTACAGAGTTATATAGTGAACATAATTATATTATCAATATTTTCTAAGAAATTGCACATCACAAAATAAGCATATTTCAAATCCGCTCTAGCTAAGTTCTAGAAATTAATTGCTTGTTAATAAGCACAATAGTGTTTAGTGTGGTAGTGAACGAAGTTATATTTCTAATTAAAAATATTTACAAATTTGACTTTTTAATGCATGCAAAGAGATATACCCTGCATGCTGCATCTGCAACTAATTAAGCCAACTAGGAATGCAACTGGCTAGCCAATTGGCGCAACTTGTTGTTTATCTGATGAGTAATGTTGTGAATGATAACTATTAAGTCATTGTCTCGTAATCATCCGATCTCTAGTAGAGTGTAGCAACCGTTGGCTTAGAACACAGTAAGGCGGGAGGTCAGGGGGGGAGCTAGGATTTCAGATCGATGGTGTCACCATTGACTCTCAACATGTGACATGACTTATATTTTCTTTATTTTTTAATTCATTTTTTAATATATGATGTTGTTGATTTTTTAAGATATGTTTGACCATTTATCTTATTAAAAAAATTATATAATTATTATTTATTTTATTGTGACTTGATTTATCATCAAATATTCTTTAAGCATGATTTAAATATTTTTATATTTGCACAAAAATTTTGAATAAGACAAATGGTCAAACGTTGGTTAAAAAGTCAACGGCGTCATATATTAAAAACGAAGATAGTATAATTAATTAATTATATATATATGATAAATGTAAAACATCGAGATTAACCAAGAACTCAGCTTATTAATTCAAACATCCCGTCATTTAAGCAATGGTGAGATAATTGGTAAAAAATAAATTATAAATTACTAAACTAAAACTACAAGATACAAGTAAATATTATATACTAGCTAGAAGATAAAAGAAGATCGGATATCCTATATCCCAGCATCCAGTCTTCTATGCATGGTTCATCAAATAAGAATAACCCTCAATCTGTCCAAGGATCAAAATCTCAACAAACCAAACCAAAAGTCCCAAATCTAAATAATCATATGAGATTAAGGAAATTAATTGAGTGAGGCCCTATCAACAATAGGTAGGTGAGAACAAAATTTATATGCAAATTAGGTGTGGACGAAATTGGGATATTCAGTGGTCTAGGGGAAATGAAAACTCATCCATACACTCACTGCTCCCATAGAGACACTTTACATTTGTTTGCGTGATACAACTGCGTGAATGTGTAGTCTCCTATTCTGGTATTGCGAAAGGCTAAGAAGAAGGCTGCAAGAAATCAACCAATCATCGTGAGTTTGGTTGAGCTACATGAAATGTTTTCTGTTGGCTGCTGTCTACGGATGAGCTGTCTACAGATGAGAAACAGAGCAAATATTGACCAAAATAAGACTGGCAGTGGTGTCAAAAGACAATGTCTAGTGGTGTCACCAATGGTAGATACAAAGAGGATACATGTACTAGCAAAAAATCGTTGGTGTCATCTGACACCACTCCTACAACAGTGGATCCGTCCCTGCGGGAGGTAGCTAGCGGGTGGGTAGTTGAGCTAGCTATTGGCTCAGAAGCCACCACCATGCAACAGGGCTTAGCTCAGGATGCCCATGACGAGGTCAGATTAGTGAAGAGACAGTTGCTCCATATATATCACTGCCGTTCAAAACTGACAGTGATACTAGCTAGGCAACATTAATTGTTGGTTAATATAGGGATAAAAACGAAACGGATACAGATGGATAATGCTTACCGCATTTGTTTTTATATTTTTAGTCGGATATGAAAACAAATATATAGGAACAACTCGGATACGAAAACAAATACGAATTATTTCAAATACAAATAACGATCAAATAAGATCACACACAGATATGAAAACAAATATTTCTCGAAACATAAAAACCAATATATGGTTTTAGATAAACAATGAGCTAATTTTACATAAATATTTAAATCATGGACTAAATGATGCCAATTGATTTCAACACATACAACATAACAAGTATAAATACATGCCAAGTTGATGAACTGACATAAAAACATGTCTAATTTGATAACTATATATATTTGCAAGTTTGAAATATTATTAATAGCATGCACTAGAGTTGTAGCCTAAAGCACCACTAAAGAAACAAAAAAAGTCAACTAGAACTAAGGCTACACAAGAGGAAGAGGGTATCTTGTTTTTTAGAAGCAGTACATTTACGTTGCACGGAGATTTATGTAACAAAAATGGCTAGATATCCATAGTCACATAGCCGCATCCACTAGAAATGGTGATACCATATTTGTATTCATATTTGTATCTGGATCCGGACTATTCGAAGACTACTCCGAATTGTATCCATATTCATTTTTCTCTGGAGCAAACGGACTCCCAGTTAGTAACCAACATAATTGCCGATAGTGATGATATTTGTGTAGTATGGTGGTCCCTGTATGTTGCCAGGAGCCAATTCTCGGCTGATGCTGTATGCCCCCTAAAACTCAAAGATCCATCCTTTTCTTCACATTTTCAATTTTCAAGGTTTTCTTTTTTCATAGATTTCCAAATTATTTCACCTGGTTTTATTTTTTCCTTCTAATTTTTACCATCTTCCCCATTGTTATCTGTTTTCAAGATTCTCGTAACTCTTCATGTTATTTTTTTTTAAAATGAATTCTCTAAAATATTTGTTAGATTTTCTGAAAATTCTCATGAGCTTGTGGCATTACCCCATGACACCTTGCGAGTGCAAGTTTTAGAATCGCCACTGATAGAGAGTCATTAGTGTTGGATGTGATAACGGGTTTCTAGAAGTAAAAAAGAAGTATTATGACAAGCCAAGGATTACAGAAATTGAATCACAAATCCAATGAAAATGAATCACAAAATCAATCTTTAACAAGTCACAAACATTCATTACAAAAAACAAAATTATAGAAACCGAATCAGAAATCCAACAAAACTGAAGTCACAACATGCCGCTAAGGAGAAGATGGCACCGGAGGCCAAGGACACCATCACCACCGCTGCTCATCATGGTGATGCATACAACCAAGCACATGCGCATGCACAGAAATGGATTATATCCACGAGGACACCATGAAAGGACTGGATCAGGTAAGATATGATCCAATGGATGGGTTACCTCGTCGTTGTTGTACTGGTAGGTCAGCCTCTATGCCAGCTACCAGCGATTGCCACAACGCCTCACTGGTGCCTTCCAACATCGTCGCCAGCTTCTCACGCTCCATAGGTGTCGTCACATGATGCCATCTGCCACCCAAATACCACCACCACTAGGTAACTTATGCCCCCAGGTCTGCGGCCCTAGTGGTTGCTGGCGCTGGCAGCAAGGCCACCACCATTGAGGATGCCATGACAAATGCGAGCACAATGACACCTAGGGAGACAGGCTAGAGGGGAGATGAAGAAGCGACATGTTGGGGTGGTCCATGCTTCCAAGCATCGTGGTGGTGGTGGTCTTTGCATGCATGTCACTCGCTTGCCGGGAGTAGGCGAGACGAAGTTCTAATTAGAGATCATTTTCATGGCTGGTTTAGCTTGACTTTTTTTTGGTTTTTAACATGAGCTGTCATTGCTAACACCAGTGTTTTTTTTCATAAATTGGCACTCTTATGGTTTTATCAGTGTCCGATTCTAATTAAAGTGTGCACATGTTTGAGGGATGGTAAACCCATATCAGCATCTTTTTTTCCTTCTAATAACATGTATTAGTTGATAGTGCGTCACATTTAATAGGTTATGTGGTAGCGTAGTTAACCTTAAGATATAAGGTTAAATTTCAGTTATATGATAGTATCTATACATACAGGCCAAAACACCAGTCTTACCCGGTCAACCTCCACCCAAAACGTCCGTACTGTTACCCACAGTGGAAAAAAGCGAAAGGATCAAATAGAGATGCTCACGTACGTTACGGACATGCGGATGATCTAGCGTGGCCGGAAACCGACGTACAGACTGGCAAGAAGCCAAGAACAAAATGCATGTCTCGTACGTCGAGCTAACCCAAACTGCTGACACCCTACTTCCTGGATTATACTCCTATATATGATCCTATCTAACCATCGTATAGTAATATAGTACTATCAGTATGTAGCTTTATGGGACAGATCAAAGGGGAGATATCTCCCTAGGCCAAAGAGAGGATCATATCTCATGGGAACAAGCGCAGGTAGTGCGTGCGTGCATGCATCCCTGAGAGGATCAGATCAGATCAGATCATCAGAAGGAAATGCATTATCTATTTATCTATGTCGATTTATCTTTGAAAACGTTTTATAATATTTAAGAAGGTATCGGGAGGTACTACGAAGTGGTGAACGGGCAATACGAGTGAATGATAACTGATAAGGACTCTGTGCCTCTGAAGACACAAGCTGCAACTAGGGGGAGGTATGCAGTTGCACGTAGCTAGCATAGTTGCGTTTGCTGCTGGTCCTGCGAGACCGGCCGGCTGCAAAAGATGGCTCCATTTGTCTGCTGCTTTCCAGGTCGACATATGTGTCATCATATCATTGCATCACCTCAATTAACTTTAACTAGTAACTGCTCCGAATATATAACCAGGCTAGCTCTATCGATCAATCATCACCAAATGCTGCACCGTCCATGGCCAACAAAGAGATCAGGGTTGTGTACCATCACCATGCACGAACAAGTTGCAGTCCTGCAGAGGCCTGTAAAATTAAATGCATCCTGAATTAATTCATTTTTTTCATGGTACTACTTCCTGAGTTCCTGTCAACAACTGAAAAAAACTCTCCTGAATTCAGATCAGTGCAATCAACGTACGGCATCGTCAGCCCTGACGAGTCTTCACGAGCTGACCTGAGCAGCTGTCGATCGAAGCCGCCTAATCTCCTATATACTCCTATACATGAAACTACCTCTCGATCTTTATGGGGAAGGGCAATGCAGATCCACCGTGCCTAAAGCCAGGATCTCATGGGAGTTAGTAGCCTGAATGATTAGTGAGATTCTCGCGCGCGTGCATAGCCTAATAGCGGCAGCTGCTGGCTATCAATGTTTAGCGGTATATGATTGCCGGCCGGCTGCAGCGGCCGGAGACAAATATACGTTGGCCTTTTTCTCGCGAGAGGAGGGGTTGCTTGCATGTGTTCCTGATGCACTCCGATCCTCTCTCCTCCTGCGCCATCATTATCCCAACTCATCACCAACACAAAACAAAACGCAACAGGACGAACAGCTGATGTAAGTAGCACACAACAACACTAAAGTAGAACAGCCAGTGGAAAGCATATCATGCAAGAGCATGCGACTAGCTAGCTTGTGAGTTGTGAGGCAATGAGAGTAAGTAATCAGATGCTACCCATGCATGGCTAATTAATTAGCTGATTTCGTATTGTTTTGCATGTGATCCCGCTTTTCGATCGGTGAGCTGAGGGGCCAACTGTCTGTACTGACTGCAACCTAGCTAGCCTGCAATAATGTGAGCTGAATGGCGAGTGTCCTATTTTCAGAATCATCGTAGGTTGTTCAATAGGTACAATCAACTGGTTTGCTGTTATTATTGCCTATATTGCGTACTCCTACGTCGGAACAAGAGGGTACTTCCTCCCGTCGTAAATACTTGATGTTTTTGATGTTTAAGATAAGATTTGGTTGATCTTTTAAAACATTAACAATAAATGTTATATGAAAATAAATTTATAAAATCTAATAAGTTTATGATGTTATGATAGCGCTTTTTAAGATAAATTTATGCATATTATTTTTCTTTCTAAACTAAGCATTTGAGAAGTTATTAATAGTCCAAGTGTCAAAATTCTGAATAAATATTATCCTAAATATCATATATTATAAGTAGATGAAGTATTATTTAAACGAGACGATCAGGAATCCCTAAAATGGTGGAATTAGTCAGATTTTGATGTTTTTATTGTAGTTTATTTTTCAGCATTGAATCCTAACTAACTAAAAATACATGTATATCCCACAAGCTTTCGCTCTTCACAGCTTGCATACCCTAGCTCATTTAATTATCTCAAAAGACTTCCCTTTTATCAACATATATCCTCGAGAGGGTGTGCTGGCCTATAGCAATAGAGGACCATACTCCCTCCGTCCTAAGGTTTAATTTGGGACGGAGAGGGATATACACATCTCATATATAGCCCCCTTTGATGAGCTCGTCCCTTGTTTTGACCGGACCTCACATTACTATAGACTATAGTCTGATCGTCTGCGAAAACATATTAACTTGATCGCCTGGGATAATGTGTTTTCGCAATCGGGCAGATTAAGTGGCCCGACTGCGATAATAGGTCTTCACAAGCAGTTGAGGCGTCAGCACATGAAAATGTGCATTTCCGTAGACACCTTGGGATAGGCGGGGCGTCCATGCCGCTTGCGAAAATACATTCTGACCGCATGCAAAAAGGGATTATGTAGTAGTGTCAGTCTTGCCAAGTAACAAATCTAGAAAAATTATAAGCTAGTGTCATAACGTACTTACCAATGTCACAACGAATTTGCTATATATCTGCCGTGCGATTTTTTCTTAAAAATGACACGGTTTTTTTGACCTATGATTTTTCATTAGATTTGATTTGTTACCTCAAGCTGTCAAATTAGACCTAATTTCATTGTTTACTCATTCACATTGAGTTAGTCAGGCTACACACATGTATGGGTTGATTTCATTGTTTAAAAAATTAACAATCAAATATAATTACAATGTAATTACACAATTGTTCTTACACTATAACAGTATAATTATATTATCATTATACTATAATTACATTCGTGTGATTTTTACTTAAAAATCACTCGAGTGATATATAATAAGCTAGTCCCAAAAGTCGTCAAGTAGGTTGTCTAACCCCCCGGGGCCCTATCATAGGACTATCCATACAAGTACAAACCATACACAATAGCAAACTCATATGGTAGGAATATCTAGGACCTACTACTAAGTATGCAGTACGTGCTCTTCCCCCATGATTAGATTAACCGACATCTGAATCTCTTCGTCCTGGAACAAAATATATGCATTGGACGGATGCTCGTGCAGTATGTCCTTTCTCTGAGTACGAACACAAACTCATGCAATTATGCATCAATGCATGCATATACGACTCGACGAAACCACTTGCCTGATGAAACTAAGCTATTGCATGCATGTCGCAAGTTTGGTGAGAGGATGACGCAAAAAGGACGGACAGGGCTTGCACATCTGCATGTGAGGTCCCGGGCCCACCAAAACTAGGCTAATCTAGCAACCCAACAGATCATCAAACAGTCCATCACCAGGGGGGGACGCCTACCCAAGATCGTGAGATCGATCGGCTCTGCTCGATCGATCGCGGAGTGTTTCCACACGTTTTGCCCCCTACATATCAATCCGTGTAAGATTTTAGATAGATCTTGCATGTCAGAGCTATTACCTGGCTCGATCAGCGTGTCCATCCGACCATGCATGCACACGAACTCGGGGACCGAAAGTTCAGACGGAAATATTTTGAGATTTGAACAGATCGCTGGATTTGAACAGATTTACCTGAACTAAAATTAACAGTAGAATCGAAGTTACTGGATCAGTCCAAATTTGGAACCGAGCTGTTGATCGACCGGCCGAGAGCTGAGAGGGGCAGCAGCGCAGCATGGCTGCTGACATGCACAACGAATATGTCTGGCCGGTCGAGCGCACTGGAGACGCGCGCAGCAGACCGGGTGGCTAGCTTGTTACTGTGCAGCTGCTGATCATCTCCGCTTACTGCCGATCGGTGCATGCCACAGTGGAGCTCAGCCATACATACGGATCGATGGATCTGTGTATCAGTGTATGCAGCATGCATGCGAACGGTGTACCTGATCATGCAGGATTTCAGCGAGCTACATTACCATGACTGTACGAAAGCTACCAGATGCGGCCGGCCGGGCCTGTGCAGCGTGCAGGCACGCTATGTCGTGCTAAAAATATCTACGAACAAGCCGTACAGTGCACAAGTGTATATGTCTATAAAAATATTTTTTAGACACCTGGCATTTATTTTATGTTGTCTAAACTTGTTGATGCTTTAATTAAGAGAATCGCATGTGAAAATAATATGGATATTTTCACAGGCATTTCTCTTAGGTCCATCTATGAAAATTATATCTTTTACAAGAGGCGGATCGGCTTTTATGAGAACCACATGTCAAAGTATGGTCTATTTTCACATGTGATCCTCATGGAGCGCTGCATGTGAAAACTTTGAGGTTCATTAAAAAACGGAGTCCTCTCCACCGCCACCACGATCCACTCGATCTCCCCTCCCTCTTCACCACTCATCCCACCTCCCTGTCCTCTCCCTCTCATCCAAGTCTGCGTTCACTACCTTGCCTCTCCTTGCAACAGCTCTCATTGACCTTGTCCTTGGCAGCAACGGTAGAAGGGCTACCTCCGGCACCACCTTCTCGTTCTCCTTCTTACAGGTCTTTGGGTCGCGCACAACAAGGTTGTTCCTGGTAATAATGAGGCTGAAGAAGAGCACAAAGCCCACATGCCCTGCCGGGTCTTGCCCCCAAAACAACACTTCTTCATCTACAGCGTAAGCAACGAGGTGACGCGACGGCCATCGTCGCTTTGCAGCCATAGTAGGGAAGTAGAGGAGGCATGATTGGGAGAGGCAGATCCGGCACCGGCGGACTCGGGAGTAGTGGATCTAGTCCTGGTGGGGTCGGGAGGCAGGGCTGACTCCTTCTCATGTCTTCTTGTTTTGATTGTTGTATGATTGGGGACCAATTGTTGTATGTAAGAACTAAAGATTGATGAACTGGATCCAAATTCTTGAATTGGATTTGTGTTTAACTGGATACAAAATTGTTGTGTGTATGAACCGGAGTCTGTGAATTGGATTTGTAAATTGAATTAGTAATAATTGTTGAGATTTTATATTTTTTGGGGGGCTGAAAATCATTTCCAGAGGCATGTTGTCTTAACCGAGCCGCCTTGGAAACTTATTTGCATAGGACGTGGCTTTACGGATCTCGATTTTTATATGTGGTTCCTTATTGTGTGTTCTTGTGAAAGTTGACTTCCTTTGCAGTTTGTTATAGGTTGGTGGCTCGCCGGCCTATACAAACGAAATTTGGTTGCTTAGCTAGAATAGTCTCTTATATTATGGGATGGATTTAGTATAAAATACATATCTAAAGAAGGCGAAGAAGAGCGTAGAGAGATACAAGATGCACATCTACGGAAGAATAGAAGGGGCATGTGTTGTGCTCACAGAAGTCCACCGACCGAGTGCCTGCGGTTGATCAAAGGTATACCGCTGAGACTGGAACAAGGTCGGTCCACTGCCCAGAAGCAACTGTGTGGTGGTACAATACCCGTATTCGGTAGAGGACATCTAGCGATCCCCATCCGCATGACTGTCAGATGATACCTACTCGAGGAGACGTAGGGCAAAGATGGGGCGTCCTCAGAAGCAGCGGGCAGATGCTAGCATGTGAATCCCATGGTAAGGGACAAAGTGGGTCTCGCTTACTAGCTGGACCAGCTAGTGTTTGACTAGCTTAGCCAAACGGCAGCTAGGGTGTAGACCGTCATGATTGTTGACACAATTCCCTCGGTTTTGTCTCTGTTCATGGTATATAAGGATTCAGGAGCTCCTCCAGAAGGGGGTTAGAAAAACATTTAGAGGCAACTAAGCTCGTACATTTCATCAGAAAATCAATCCTAAAGAAGAAAAGCAAGAGTATGGTTGTTTTCCTTGGAGGCTCGAACCTGGATAAATTGTTGTATCCCAGCAACAACGCAGGCGGACCGCAGCAATAAGCCCCTCCACCGAACGCCAAGTTCACTGGATTTTGATATGTTGGGAACCGTCTGACAACAATTTTCCTCTATTTCTACAAATATAACTACTGTGGTAGCCCACAGAGATTGTGGGGCTATCACCACCATTATAATTTTTTTCTCACATAAGCACACATGGTAAGATTAAATTTCACACATGCGTTGACCATATTGCAAAACTACAGATTTAAGGTGTTGTATCACAAAACTACAGATTTAGCATCAGATTTATCATAAAACTACAGATTTAAAATGGAGTATCACAAAACTACAGATTAGATAGCAAATTTATCACAAAACTATAGGTTTAATGCCAATTTAATCACTAAACAACAATGTTTATAGGTCCAACATAACGGTTGTATTAGGGATCTAAACTCTAAAATCTATAGTTTTGTGATAACTTCATAATTAATCTGTCGTTTTGTGATACTTAACCTTAAATATGCAGTTTTGTGATAAGTTTATGATAAACTTAACCAACTAACCAATGCCTGGTATATTATGATTAATATAGTAATTCCTATGTCCACATACAAACATGATGGATCCTTTAGATTCCTATTAATATAAATCAAAGATGTATAAACTTATGGTATTTTTTTCTTTTCTCCATATCTATATTTAGATCATTAGTTGCATCTTTTTATTACCTCTAATGATATTCTTTGACCTACTAAAGATGTCATATTGTATCGTATATTTGTGATAGTTTATAACCCATTTCAAATAATAAATAATCATTCTCGTCAATATTTCTTTATTACCTGTTTTCTTGTATTTTATTTTCTTATTGTTGCTCACGGTTTGCTCCAAGAAGAGTCTCCAATTAGTATAAGCAAAGATGTAGACTCTTCTCTCAATATTATTTATTTTTAATACATATTTGATATATTTTCAAATATACTCCTTACATGAAATATTTTCTCAATAATATTTATTTTAACTTGAATTTAAGATGTTTCTAAATTTTACTTCTACACCAGAGGCGGATCGATAATTCTGATAGAGGGGGGGCTTATCTCTTTCTTCCTCCTCCAGCCCCCTACTCTTCCTTCTCTCCCTCTTCTGTCTCCTCCCCTCTCTACTCTCAATGGTGCTCTAGCGGGGTAGGGAGACTTGATAAACCTACGCTGGATCCGCCCCTATTCTACACGGACCCTTTCACTTAATATTATTTATTTTGATCCAAAATTAAGATATTTCTAAACTATATTTCTACATGGAGTTTCTTAATGTCATTTATGTTTTAATCCAAATTTTAGATATTTTTAAATTGTATTTCTATGTGGACTCACTTAATATTATTTATTTTGAATCCAAATTTTAGATGTTTCTAAATTGTATTTCTACTTGAACTCTTCTCTAATTTTTTTAAAAAACTTTTTATCCTAATACAAGATTTTTAAAAAAATGTATTTCCATAGGGCTTCTTCTTTTAATGTTATTTATTTATTATTCTGATTTTTGAATATTTTAAAATGTATTTCTACTGGACTCTAATTGTTATTTTTTTTTCAAATTTTACTTAAACATGAACTCTTTTCTCATTAATATTTTGTTTTTAACCTGAATATAAGATATTTCAAATTTGTATTTTCACATATACTCTTTCTATCAATATTATTTATTTTCAGTTCAAATTGAAAATATTTCCTAATTTTAGTCCTACATGGAATATTTTCTTCATAATATTTATTTTTAATCTGAATTTTAGGTATTTCTACTGGACTCTTTCTCTTATTATTATTTATTTTTATGGGAGATTATTGTTTGTTTTTAATCTGAATTGTAGATGTTTATAAATTGTATTTATGCATGGTTTCTTCTCTCGATATTAGTTGTTTTTAAATTTTAATCCAAATTTCATATCTTCCCTAAATTGTATTTCTACCTGTACTCTATCTCAATGTTTTTTTAATCCAAATTTCAGCTTTTTCTAAACTATATTTCTACATATACTTTTTTATTTTTATTCCAAATTTTATATATTTTGAATTGTATATCTATTTGGACTCTATTTTTTTTTATTAATGTAGAAATTTTTAGGCTATCCGACCAATCACAGTGGCTCTTTTTTTTGTTTATTAAGTTTATAGATTGTACTTTGTATACAACTATTACCATAGTGCCACTGCTTCCTCTTCAACGCTGCCAGCTGAAATTTAATCCAACCTCTGTATTCGAGATGTCCCCTCCCCCCTTCCCTAAGAAAAGTAATAATTTGGTACCGTCACCATCCAATAAGACAAATGCATAGAAATCTAAAATTAAAAAAAGTCGGCTGTAGTTTCCCTGAGATTTCAAACAACTGAAATCTAGGAGATCTGCAGCAAGAATTCAAGCAGGAGGTGATATATACAAGTCACCAGTACAAAATAGCTAGACTGCTGTTAGCTCTATAGATTATATAGAGAAAGTACGTACGGTCTCGACTTCACATATGCTAGTACTTGATCGACCGCGCTGATTAACAAACGCAAAGCAGACAACACAATCATGCATGCAGCATGCCATGCATGGTCGCGAGACGATTCAGAGATTTAACAGGAAAGCAACCGCAGTATAGATGTTCCATCGAAGCTGATTTCTTTGGTCTGAAGCGAACAACTTTGTGCTTGTGTGTGTGTGGAACAGAAGCTGGGGAGAATAATTGAGTTAGCCCCTTCTACCCCGGATATGGGCCCTCACATTCCTTTTGGCATTACCAAACACAATGCACACACAGTGCCCTGGCCTCCCCTCTCCCTTGTGTTGTGTGTTGTGTCTGGTCGATCCATCAATTTACAGGAGGGCCCCCCCATTAATTTTTGTTTTTCTTGCCCACTCAACCAAACTCCAGTGCACCTAGTCCAATTGGCTTTAATTTGCTGGACCAGTTTCTGTTGAGATGTGGATTTAGACATGTGCCACCTCAAGGATTTCATCCATGCTGTTAATTAATAAGCTAAGTAGGGAGAAATTAAGCCTTTTTTTTGTAAATGGCAATTATAAGATATGATTGTTTAATTTAGTCCTGCAAGATCGATCCATGGCTATATTTTGATGTACAACAATAGCTTTAGTGTTTTAGATAACATTGACTGAGCTGTACGAACTTTGATAACGGAGTAATTTTTATATAAAATGCAAATACTTGAAATTCTGAGCTATTATGGAACTAAGATGCATCATGAATCTAACAAAATGAATTCACATGCAAAACATCATAATACAAAAAAATATTATTGGTAAATTAAAGCTCGAACAAAAGAGCTAATTTTAAATTTGTTATTAAAAACGGAGGAAATATATGAAAACAAATATGTGGTTATACATTTATACAGTGACCCGGCCATGTGACTAATCTGGGACCTTGTGAACTACTGCAGCTACATTTTAATCATTGAGGCTCAATGGGGGCATTGATTTGATCACACTCAAGGGGGATGTTTTGCAGCTGGACGAAGATCATGGCTTGATCCCCTCCTTGTTTGTTCTTCCTTGTATTGATCCTCTCCAAAGTTTCTGTGCTCCTGTACGTTCCGACCTACAGTCTTGGAGCATGGGTACCCCACAAAATTCCTTAGCCTAACAATTCAACATTTGTCCCCATGTCCAAACCTCTAGACAGCAATCTAACTGGCTTTGCTGTATCCCATTATGTTGTGAACAGTAGTTAGAGTTGTTAATTTTGCCTTTCAACTTGCTAGTGTACTTCTATATACCCTCTCATGCAAAAGGGCTACTATAGGATCTGAAAAAGAGGCAGTCAAACTCTCTCCTTCTGATTTTGACACAGCCAAGGTCCCAGTCAAGATTTACAAGCATGGTTGTGCATGACTTGTATGCAGGACATCATCTAGTACAGGTGGTATTCAAGTGTACATGCAATTTGCAACTTTTTTTCTCTGTTTGTATCCACTTTTCTCTCCCTTTGGTTTGGCATGTTTGCTCTATTTGCCATGAACCCATATATGAGCAGGATTTCGTCCTGCAAAATGTTATGGTAACAGTTTATCCACTAGCCTAGCTACTGTATCAATCGATCTGCATGTATATGTGTTCATGCAGTTGTTGATTGTGGCTTCAGAGCTCAGATGATGATGAGACGTAACACATTGGAGTACACAGTATACACACATATATATCGTCCATCAGTCACACGAGGTCCGGGGTCCGGCCAGATGACTGATGAGCACTGTGTCTTGTCTGTAGTTTCCACACCGATCTCATAATTATTATCTGGCCCTTTCATTAACTTGAGTCTCTAGCTAGCCACTTGCTTCGGTGAATTCATGCTAATCAACGACATTTTTACAGTACGGACATGCATATTCAGTGCTCCCTGCATCTATATTATTGCAAAATTACAAGCACGTGCAGTTGCATTCATGTCGTGTTGGACATGCATGGATACGTGTACAGTCTTAAAATTGCAATTTTAACAGGTGTTGTTTTGATTGCACGAAAAAACATACACCGCATGCATAAACCCTCTTGTGCACCCTATATCACACGCTAAGAAAAACAGAGATTAGCACCAAATCTCTTATCTCACTAAAATCCTACTCCCTCAATTCAGATTAGTAGTACTAGGATGTATCTTATCCGATCAAAATACTTTATAAAAGTGTGTCTGCGTATACGTAATATTCATAGGGACACTAGTATTTAAACTCTGCTAGTTGGAGTCATGCGCATACGACCGCACCACACCTTAATTTGGTGCTTCCCCATTGATAGTAAATTTCTATATTGCAAAACATTTAAACCCAATAAAATTATAACATTATGAAAGTGATTTTTTAGGCAAATCTACACATATAAGTTCTTATATATCCAATCTTAATATTTGAACAGGCATTGATTTTGAGGTTCGACTTGTTCGAAATAGTTTATTTTTTGAAGAACTGCTCAAAATAATTAACACGTTATCATGACCAGAGAAAGTATATATCTTAGAATTTACCCAATACCTTTGCAAACCGATATGCAAAGGATATATATATATATATATATATATATATATATATATATATATATATATATATATATATATATATATATATATATATATATATATATATATATATATATATGTGTGTGTGTGTGTGTGTGTGTGTGTGTGTACTGACAAGAGATGGTCAGATGGGCAAAAGAAGACAGCTATCCAGTACACTGGTCCATCTAATGAAGACCTTGTCATTAGAATCCTAACTAGCTATAATGCCAAAGAGCACGTACGTCGGTACCTACATGTGTTGTGCCTATCACATAAAGCAATATATTTATATATATGCTAGTAATATATATGAAGCAGCAGGTACAGCAAGAACCAGCTCGCCGCAAATAAATCCTTCCATTTGGAGCCTTGCAGCTTAGAGAAGCTGTACTGACATCAGTGGTTATGCATAGTACGTATGTGTACCTTATTCTAACTGATAATAAATAAACACTAATAATCTGATCCTGTAAGCTAGTGTCCAAGCCAATCATTCCCATAGGCTACCTCGAATCCGCTCGGCTCGGAAACATGACAAAAGCGTATGTTTAAGACGAGCAAAAGGCCAATCACGAGGCAGAGATCCGAAGAAAGTTCAATAAACAAAACAGTGGGACACTACTACTGCAATTTAATCCAGAATAGACAGATTAATCATCGATCTATCTATATATCTATCTATCCCCATCTCGAGCAGTATCGGACTAATTAATTGTTTATCAATCTGATCATGCGCCCTCAGCTCTGTTCTGTCTCTCTCTTCTAGCTCTGCAGCCTGCATCGTCGTCATGGCCTCTGGATATATTAAAGGAGAAGCTAGCGTTGTCCTGACATGAAAAAAGAGAATCAGAAATAGAGCAAAGCTAGCGTCGCCGCTGCGTTACGCACGAGGCGAGCTCGCGCTAGCTCGTCGGGACGTGATGGATGCAGAGCCATTCCCCCACCTGAGGGAGCTGCAGCGCCGAGGACGACGGTGCTGGCCGGCCGGCCGGCCGGCCGGCTGCCACACATGGGGTAAGCTGCGTGCAGGTGCCTCTGCAGTACTGCAGCTACATACACCCTAGTGAGAGACAGCAACTGTAGAAAAGGGTCAATGAGTCGTAGTCCTCAACGTTAACGATCGAGAGCTGCGTCGTGTCTTAAATATGGTGAATTTATGTTTCTTTTGGCAAACACATGATGAAGCCCTGGTAACCAGCAGTGTTCAGATTGATGCTGAACTGTTGCTCCTCTTCCCTGTGTACTGTATTGGTAGCTTTTGTAACCTGAAGGTTCTGTGCTCTTTTCCTTTGCTGATAATGCATGTTAGAGCTCATGTTTTTTCCAGTCATGAAAGATTTGATTGTAATCAGAACCGGCCTTAAGTTTTTGCAGTGTTTATTAGCGCATGGTCAGATAGTTGTGGTAGAAAATTTGTACTTTTGTGTAATTAAGCGTCTGCATAGTTTTTTGTCGGCAGGTAGTTCCATGATTCAATCAAAAATGAAAATGCTTAAATTCAAATGCTTGTTTTTTTTCCTTTTATCAGCAAGTGACTGATGAGGGCGTACGTGTTACGTGCTTACGCAAGCATGAAATCCAATAATCACATTGTTTTATATAGGGAATTGATTGGACGCAAAAATTACATAATAATTACTACTACTGCACTACAGTATGAAAACCTAAATGCAGTGTTGTACGATCCAATCTTCCACTCTTTTCTAGTACTCCTATGAGCCAATGGAATTAATGCAAGCTGCAAATTGAACTTATCTCAACTGGTTAGATTTCTTGTAGTGGAGCATATTCATCAGGTTCAAGTTTTAAATTTGGCACATGCACTCGAATTTACGGCTAATTACTTTTTGAGTGATGAGTGACGTATTCGTTGCTAGCGAGACACATGTGAAAACGTCATCAATCTTAAGATATGTCGACCTAGTTTCAAAGGCGCTTCAGTGGTAGGTGTGTGTTCTCCACATCTGTACTGTGTTTTTTTTAAAAAAAGTTATGCAAGCCACACATATTTTTTTCTAAAAAAATAGGGAAATGAGCTCAAACGCCGTTTCACGATAGAGCCTCTCTCTCTGTCTCTCTCCTCTTCACCTTAAAAATATTTATTGCGTTTCTACATCCCCTTCGAATGAGTATAGTTAAGATGATGGATCTATCAATTTATTAGCAAGAAAAATAGAAACAATCGCAGAACAATCAAACTACGTACTGTTGGTCGCATTTGAATTTACACTCCTACCACTAGAAAAATGTAGGCCAAGATTTTGCTCAACAAATATTTAATAGATAATTAATTTCAATTTATATCTACTTTTTATTTACACTTACAAAATTATCATCTCTCTATCTTACTCCCTCCATCCTAAAATACAAAGGCCCCCACAATTTTATAAAGAAAAAAGAAGATTCCTGTACATTGAGTTAATAATTAAACTAACAATACATATACATGTGCTTAGTGTTATGCACGTGTCATTATTAGGTTCGTATTTGACCGAAAGTAATGTTAAAGTTTTACATTACAGACCGTGTAAAAAAAAGTTATATGCCTTATATTTTAGGCATTGATGTCATATTTACATCAAATATTTTGATTCGATAATTCCAATAACGCAGAAAACAGAATAAATAAATGGAAAATAATATTAATTTTTTAACAGCATATGTAGCATGCCCTCCAAGCAACTGCACCCTTTTTTAAAAAAAAACTATGGTCTTTAGCACGCACATATATTGCACCTAAATATATTCCTTTATATAAAAGTTATTTATATTGAACGTTGTATTTTAGCTAGTGCACTCTCATACACACACACACACTACAATTTAGCATGTGTACTCTCTTCCAAAAACCTCTTTTATTTGAAGCCCAGCCGTAGCCGGACGCAGAGTCTAGCCGTGCTGCAAATTGCAACGTTTTGCAAAGCCACCGGTTTTAGGACAGAAAAGACCCAATAAAACACCTACCAACTCCGGCCATCCCCCTCCCTCCCCCACACCCCCCCTACATGATACAATCCTAAAAGAAAGCTGCTAAAACCTAAAGCTGGTAGAAAGCTGCCTCCCCTCCTCTCCTCTCCTCTCTCCTCTCCCCCCTTTGGTGTTGTCTGTGTAGCAGCAAAGCCAAATAAAACAACACTGCTCCAAACACCTTTGTTCCTCCTCCTCCTCCCTCTCGATTCCTAGCTGTACTCACTCACTGCATCTCCTCCCCCCTTTTCGTTTGTTTATTCTCTTCTCCGGCTTCCTCGAGCTCGCCTTAGCTAGTAGCCTGTGGCCCAGTGATCTCTCGCTCTTGTGGCTTATATAGAGAGAGATATCCGGCTCGGTTCCATTGATCCGTTCTTGTGGAGTTGTGTGATCAGAGCTTGAGAGATTGGCTAGGTTGGAGGAAGGGGAATTCTTGGTTGTAAGGGAAGAGGTGGGAGTGGTCGCCGGCCGGCGGTGCGCGGAGGCGGACAACATGCTGAGTTCTTGCGCGCCGACGGCCGTGCCGCCGCAGGATGCGTCCGGTGCGGCGACGGAGCCGTTCCGGTCGCTGCAGATCGCCACCGCCGGTGCTGCCGCGAAGAAGAAGCGGCGGCCAGCCGGGACACCTGGTAAGTGGAGCTCTATCACGTACACACATCCAATTACACCGACTACGTACGCGCGTTCTTGCGCGGTCGGTGTGTGTCTTGAGGAGCTAGCTAACGAGCACATCTGTGGCAATGGCGCGGCGCCGGCCGGCGGGAGCAGACCCGGACGCGGAGGTGGTGTCGCTGTCGCCGAGGACGCTGCTGGAGTCTGACCGGTACGTGTGCGAGATCTGCAACCAGGGGTTCCAGCGTGACCAGAACCTGCAGATGCACCGGCGGCGGCACAAGGTGCCATGGAAGCTGCTGAAGCGGGAGGCCGGCGAAGCGGCGCGGAAGCGGGTGTTCGTGTGCCCGGAGCCGACGTGCCTCCACCACGACCCCTCCCACGCGCTCGGCGACCTCGTCGGCATCAAGAAGCACTTCCGCCGCAAGCACAGCGGCCACCGCCAGTGGGCGTGCTCCCGCTGCTCCAAGGCCTACGCCGTCCACTCCGACTACAAGGCTCACCTCAAGACCTGCGGCACCCGCGGCCACACCTGCGACTGCGGCCGCGTCTTCTCCAGGTACGGCCACTGCCGCCGCCGCCGCCGCCCCTCCATGCATCCATTAATCTCATATTCTCACATTTAACATGCCAATTACATATCGCTCCAAATCTTTTACACCTAGATACTATACAATCTTCTCCTTTGCAATCTTTGTCAAATGCGGTCGAGAAAGGCGTGATGATTTTTTTCTGGAGAATTTTTGCGGGGTCGCCGCTTTGCCATTGTAGGCCTCATCAGCAACACCCTTTATGAGCAGTAGCATATCTATATTCATTCATGCCATCCTCTGGCCTGGTACGAGTATTTACTCCCAGGAGGGGAGTAGTATTATTATTGTGGCATCAAGAGGCGAGAGAGAGAGAGAGAGGTAGCTAGCCTAGCTGAGAGACGTGGCAATGTAGCGCGAGCTCTGCAGGCACAATTCCCGATGACGCCTGGCTACCGATCGATGTGTGGCCTGGCCGTCCGTGTGGGCGTAGCGTATGCATCATACTACGACGCTGGCCATTGCTTTGGTGTTAGCTTGGCTTGTGTTTTGCCTTTGCAGGGGCTCCATTTAATGCAATGCCACGGCCACGAAACCCAGGCTATGCTATTACTAGCAGCTTGTTGCAGGGCCCAAAATTTCACGTCTGACAAAACCCCCCTGATCGCCTCTTTGGCTTCTTCTCCGTCCGCCTCAGTATCTCACCCATGCGCATAGAATACTAGTGTAATCCAAAGCTAAGCTAGCTAGAGGCTTTTCTTTCTGGCTGTTTATGTTGCCGGTTATTAGTACTACCTCGCTTGTTTGGTGCCGCGTGGGGGTTGTTTAAGAGTGGCACTGACGAGATGCGGCGTGTGGATGTGATGCGCAGGGTGGAGAGCTTCATTGAGCACCAGGACGCGTGCAACGCCGGCCGGCCACGCGCCGCCGAGGCGTCATCGTCCCCGGGTCGTGGCGGCGGCGTCGTGGTTGGTGGTGCGCCGGCTACATCGTCGTCTCAGCAGCAGCAGCAGCTTTTTGCGGTGCCGGCTTCGTTGTCTCGGACGGCGTCCAGCGCCAGCCCGTCGAGCGACCTCGTGGTGAGCCCGGTGGCCTGGCCGCCTGCTATTGGTGGTGGTGGCCCGGCAATGGCAAGTCCCCGTGCTGCGGCGCCGGCTCCTGCTGGCGGTAGCGTCGCGACGTTCCACCACCGGTTCACTGACCCGGCGCTGTCGCCACCGACGCCGTGTGGTGGCCAGCGAGGAGGATGCCACACCCACAGCCTGGAGCTGCAGCTCATGCCACCGCGCGGCACCATCTGCGCTGGTGGTACTCCTGTTGCCGCTGCCGTTGGGTACTACGCTTCTTCTTCGCCGCATTCGCCCGCTGCTGCTCTTCCGTCGCGGCAGCCGGTCGCCGACGCAATGCGGCTGCAGCTCTCGATCGGGTTCGGCGGCACACGCGATGATGGCAACAACAGCAGCAGCAGCGGCGAGGTGTCGGCCGCGGCGACGAGACTGAAGGACGAGGCCCACGAGCAGCTGCGTCTGGCGATGGCCGAGAAGGCGGCCGCGGACGAGGCCCGCGCGCAGGCGAAGCGGCAGGCGGAGCTCGCCGACCAGGAGCTGGCGACCGCGCGGCGGATGCGGCACCAGGCGCAGGTGGAGCTCAGCCGCGCGCACGCGCTCCGCGACCACGCCATTCGCCAGGTCGATGCCACGCAGCTGCAGATCACCTGCTACAGCTGCCGCCACAAGTTCCGGGCGAGGGCGGCCGCCATGAGCTCCGAAGTGGCCAGCTACGTCTCGTCCGTTGTCACCGAGGGCGGCGACGCCGAGGTCGACAACGACGGCAACTTCCACCGCCGCCGCCTCAACGCTGACGACGGCATGCCAAGAAGCCATTTCTAGGACGATGGCGATGGACCTCAACTAGCTCGCAAAAATCACTGGAAAAAAAACAATCTTTTTTTCTTTTCTTTTGTGCCAGATTGATCTCCTTTTGTTTTACCAATGAGCTAGCTAGTGGTGGTATGTGCTCATGTGCATGCACCATGCAATGTCGATGTATTGTAATTAGATGCAGTGATGAGATCACTAGCTCCAGTACCTAGTGGTTGTGTTCTCGCATGGCAGATTGGCTGGGCAGGAAAAGCTAAAAGGGGTCTACTACTACACTAATTGCGACGTGCATGGAATCTTTCGGTTGTTTGCTTGCTGTTGGATTTTCTCACATTAACATTTTGTTCGCTCGATCAGGAGCATTTCTCTGCAGCATGGAGAAACCGAGAAAGCATGTTTTGTCAGTAAGCTCAGCTGATAAAAGCACGCCTGCATTCATAGGTAGTAGTATTTCGTATCTCAAGAAACAGATAGTATATATAGTTAGAGTTGGGAGCACCGAATTGAAGGAAGACAAGGTGACAATATTGCTTTGACATGTTACAGTGATGAGTAGCCAAAATGGCTGCAACCCGGAACGGTTTTATGTTACTGGGGGCCGGGCATGCATTAGCCAGCCATAGTGGAAGAATCTAAGGGGACAGTGAAACTGGTGGGCACCGAGGAGATGGGGGATGAGGAAAGGGAAGGGGTCGCTCACAAGAGATAAAATTTCAAAACCCCAAGCTCACTGCTGCTGCTCAGCAATGGCACTAGTAGTCCAAAACAGCACGCACACACACGACCCCTTCCTGCTTCATCACACACCTCTCTCTCTCTCTCTCTCTCTCTCTCTCTCTCTCTCTCCCCGAACAGAAATGATGAAATGTTTCTGTACATAATAATGGGCAAGGAAACAGAAGTGGACGCATGGTTTTCAGTGCCACAGCTCGCCCACTCACTTTCGCGGTCGTCCGCTTCTCTCTCTCCATTTGTCTGTCTTGCTCTGTACCGTCTCATAGCACTGAAAGATATGCAGAAAGTATTACTGCCCGTGTCTGTGGCTGCATGTGTGTGGGAGAGAGCGAGAAAGAAAGAGGGATTACTACAGTACTCTACTGGTACTACTAGTACAACAAGGGATTGAATTGATCTGGTGAAATGAATTGGGCAAAGACTTTATCATGAATGCATGCGATTTCTTTTGTACAAAATGCTAGTACTAGCTAGTAGCAGCAAGAGCCCTATGTGTGCAGGGGAAAGGGGAGGATGATGAGGATTTGATGAACGCATGAGAGGATACGTTTGTGTGGGGATGTTTCACGTGATGTCCACTGAACAACTGCACTGACCAATATGCTTTATACACATTACTATATCGTTGCTACGTTGTAAAGCTCAAGATCACATTCTAATACCGATCTAAACGTTCTAATTTAATCTGGCAAATTGTTACGCTGGTATTTGGCCCAGTTTCAGCGTATCGACTAAGCAAGCTTATGTCGAAAAGGTTGAATTTAATATAGTTAGCTGGGGAAGGGTGAGACAAATTAAGTGAAAGAGAAAGTGATATGACATAAACTGAAGAAGCTAGGTCGAGAGCGCATCCAATCGTATGTAATTAATTAAGCTTCCAAAGAAAACAGGAGGTAATGCATTAATCTAAATATCTTAAGATCACATCAGTTCTCACTTCACAGGCAAGTTGAAATTAACTATCAACATCTTGTTAGCAATAAGGTAGCTAGCTTAATTAGCCAATAGCTAGGGAGGCCAACGAGCAAGATTAGATGATATCATTTCGCCTGACAGTTTTCAGCGAAACGCATTGGCATATCAGTTTCGATCAGAAACCCCGACTGATACAGTGCATCACGTCGTCGTCGTCGTCCTTCCTCTCCCAGGAGCAACGCCGTCTCGATCCATCGGTTCTTCCTTTTCACACGGTCGCTGGCGCCGTTCGACCTAACAATGCAGCGTCGATGTCCAGTCGGTGCCAGAAGAGCACAGAACATTTAGGTCGGTCAAGGAGGAAGAGGAGGAGGAAGAGATGAGGCTTTGGATCCTTTTCATCAGTAGTATTATCTGTTGGTCCATGCATGCATCGTGTCTCAGGTACATAAATTTTCCTTGTTGAGAAATGCTCCGGCCGGCTAGCTGGTCCTTTGCAGCTGGGAGATAGCTTGTCAGGTGATTCAGGTCATGAGTTACTTTCACTCAATTTGGAAATCCACGCTTTGCTAATTCTCCTGGGTTTCAGCTAGCAGCTGATATCCGGCTGGGTGTATCCTAAAGTTCTGATAGATGAGGATGAATTATGGATAAACGTAGGTTCAAGACAATTGTTCCGGGGCACAAACAAAAATTTAAATATTAGAAAGTTGAAAAGTTTCGATTTAGAGAAGTTGTCTATTGAATGCTGATGAAGAAAAGCTTTTCGTTTAGGAGCTTGGGAAACATGCCTACCATAATCAGTAAGAGGGAAAGAATGCGCTTTGTTTTACTACTGAAACATCATAGTCATATTATAAGTCGTTTTGATTTTTTTCTAGTCAAACTTTTTTTTAATTTGACTAAGTTTATAAAAATATAGAAATATTTTTAACATAAAATAAACCTATTATTAAAATATATTCAATGTTATATCTAATAAAACTAATTTGATAGTATAGACATTGCTAAATTTTTCTATAAATTTAACAAACTTAAAAAAATTGACTAAAAAAGTTACAGTAACTTATAATATGAAACGGAGGTAGTACATTTTTGTTTGATTCAAGTATAGGCATTTCTTGGCAGTGCTTCATGAATTCTAATGGATTGTTTTTCGAATAAGACATTCTAAAGGTTTAAGCTTGTGGGGTGTTACGTATACACAGCTGGTAGCGCAAACGAATCTTTCTTAATTTCTTCCTGTCTATCGCCACTATTATGAACATTGAACAAGCTAGGAACACTTACTGAGCATTCAATCAAACATTGCACTAGTATTTTAGATTATTGGGATTTTTTTTTCTTTCTCTAATTTCTTGCTTCACTTTATTTTCACTAAAACAGGCCCTAGCTAGACTAATTATGAACAGGTCCAAATCAAAAAGCATAAGGAAGGTGAAGGGTGTTAATCCTTCTGTACGTACTCTCTTTAGCTCTCAATAAAACTGGGGCATGCAGTGTCTTATGTAATGCTGTCCACAAATTAAGATATAATTCCAGTCAAGGATGGAATCCTCATGGAATACGAACCTGAAAAGGCTTTGGCTGTGTTGAAGGCGGCGAGCGGCGGCAGTTGGCGCCGCGGAGTTCGGCGAACTGCGGCGGCACGTGAGAGAGAGTTGGAATGAACGGCCGGCCGGCCGGCCGGCGGCGGGGATCGATCGGGAGGGTGGCGGCTAACCTAACTGTGTGGAAGAAGAACTTGCGGCGTCTTTCTCAGGACTCTCCTCGCCGCGATGCGGCCGCGTGCATATTTGGGCTGTCCTTGGCCCAGCCCGTTTTGTTTCTGCGTCCGCAATGGCGGCAGGCCATACGTTTGGGCCTCAAGGCCCAAGTCCTCGACGATGCCAGTTAATATTAGGCCTTCAAATAGCTGGAACTGTGCAGCAGGTACGCGACGGCCCAACAGAGGCCTTCTTAAAAAACAGCCCGTATTGTTTTTCTTTTTTTTAGGGTAGCCCGTGTTGTTTCTGGTTGAACCTGAAAAGACCAAAACTACCAGGATTGATAATGTTTGCAGATTATCTTGCTACATTCGTACTACCTGGTATGGTAAATCCTTCTGTTGTCATTTATCTGTTATTAATGAAAGATGCACTAGCTCACACATATTTTTTTAAAAAAAATAAAAATTGGTTCTATAGCATCGAAAGTTCTCAGTTCCCTTTAATAGCATCCAAAACTTTCTCTGTTAGTGTTTTTAGCATTCCATCAACTCTACCGTTAGTCATCACAACTTACCCCTCTCTCCTTTCTTCCTCTCGCCTCTTTTTCCCAAACACACGCGAGCACCAGGAGGGCACTCACACGCAGCAGCACTGTAGTAGGAAGTGACCTCGAGGGCGGCAAGCCGGCAACCGCGAGGAAGCTCGAGGGGGCTGCAATGGAGCTCGGTGAGGAAGGGAGATAGACTGGTCTGCTGCCTAGACAGCCCAAAGTAGTAGTACCCAGTGTCCACCATGGCAGAACTTGTATGTATTGGAAAGAAATCGAGAGGGGAAAGGGCTAGAGGAAGAAGAGGATGGGAGGGCAAAACAGATATTGCGCACCTAGTATTTTGGTTTAAATAACAAAAGTACATAAATCAAACATAAATTTAGACGGATTGCTAAATACACAAACTAGATGAAACTTTTAGGGTGAGTTCTTCACCCTACTTTTCCAACTCACATCTCTCTTTTTCCGCGCGCACGCTTTTCAAACTGTTAAACGGTGTGTTTTGTGCAAAAAGTTTCTATATGAAAGTTGTTTTAAAAAATCATATTAATCTATTTTTCAAAAAAAATTAGTAAATTCTTAATTAATCATGTGTTTATGAGTCGCTTCGTTTTTCGTGTGAAGGAAATTTCTTCCCAACACCACCAAAAGAACACACTCTTAGTGTGTTCTTCGGTACTATATATCTAAAGTGGTGAACTTTGAATGCTATAGAACTAATTTTTCCTTAAAAAAAAGCTTGTTATTCATGGTCAACTGATTTCTTTCTTAATTACCGTTCATTTTTTAACGGTCCAGATTGTTATAATATTTGTGCAGAGCTTTATTACCTTAATCCCACCTCTCTTCTCATGACGTCCTCCGTCCAAGACCATGCCGCCATCACCACCTTCTACCTCACGCTCTCCCAACCTAGTGCACCGCCACCCTTTGCCTCATCGGTGGCTAGCCAGCCGTGCTTTCCCTGAAACATGAACTCAAACAGGTAAAATAATGCATCCACTACCCTACCACTTCGCTAAGGGATTGTTCCCTAATGTTTTATAACTTGAATTATTTTACACCCTTTTATGCTAATTTTATCTATAAACCTACTATTATGTGTTATGCTCTCAGTATTATCAATTACAAGTTGGATGCGCGCTGCAATTAATTGCGAATCATGTGGGCATGCCTTCCTCTATTTCGCTGCACCTTCCAAGTCTTGTATGTCCTGGATCTTCCCCTAATAATTCAAGTGGATGAATGATTTGTCTCTTGTGTTTTCGTTTCTTTTATCTGAATCTCTGATCTGTCGTACGGCTGACATACCATGTGACATTCGAAAGTCAAACATTAGTTTTGACACAGCTCCCCCATTTTTCAGATCAAAAGTCTTGTGGTATTAATAGTTAAATTTTAATGCAACCATCAAATTTGGTGTGACGGTGCAATGCACGGTACGTGGTAGCCTTATCAACATCACCTACTTGCCAGGTGCAAGATTGTGTCATTTGGAACGCATCTGATAACTTCTCAAGAAACGGTTTGGTTCCTTCGAAATTTTTGAAAAGAATCTTATGTTCCAATCAAGATCCCGTGAATTTCCAGTCACTCCAATAAATCAAGATGAATTTTATGGTATAATTTACTAGCAATATATACTACTACTATACAGGGTCTGGGATGACCAAAAAACTGTATTGATGAATTGAATTGTTGTTCCCGTTACTACTTGGCAAACTAGCTGCCATCCCAAGAGACGACGGCTTTAACCAACTTCGAATCCTACAGTCTCTGGTAGTTGTGGCTAACACAATTTAGTTCAAATGCTCTAAGACGCAGATTAATTTGCTTTACCACTTAAATAGATTGAAGTACAAATTTAAAGATGGAAAATTTGTCTTTCTGTGTTTTCTTTCTTAGGGTAATTTTGTAAATATGCAATGTATAGCGCGGTGATGGGTGTTTTTCCTGCTCAATCCAATTCCCCATTCCCATCATCGTTCAGCACGGGTCATGGCGAGGTGTCACCAACCGCCATAAGTTTAAGTGTGTCACACCACCGCCGCTAGCCACAACAAGCTATCAAGCTGCACTGCCACCTGATCGATTCTATTTCTTCTCGTCACCTTATCCGCTCCTCTTCTTGTCTTCCGTCCCACCCAAAACCTTAGCTAGCTCCTCTATCTAGAGGTAGCCACCTAGCTCCCCGCTCTTCACGGCACGCACACGAGACTCTAGACGCAAATTCCTAATGTGTCCTTGTATATATCATACACCAATATGAAATAATATACGGTGCTTAAAGTGAGAGAATATATGTAATTAAAAGTATTTTCTTTTAATGGAAATATCTTCACACGGGTGCTTCAATTAATAAAGAACAGTTAACAAGTGTGGTTATAATAAGTTTTGTCGGTGTAGAAAATATGCAATCCTCTTAGACTTAGGAAAACGTCAAATATCCATTATAGAAATAGGAAGGATACCCCCAATAAGATATTACATTCCGAACAAATAAGAAAACCAAGACCTACTCGAAGAAAACCGTGAAGATCTACTCAGATTCGATTAGGACTAGGCCAAATACTACTAGTAATACATCTACATATCCTCCTTCCTAAGATACATGATGACCCACGGGTATAAAAGCCTCGGGAGAGGGCTGAATGAGAAACCCAACGGAACAACAATTGACTCAAGCTACGACGCCCATGAAGCTCTGCTAAGATCCAGCCTTCATCCGTCGAGAGCCAACAGAGTCGAGCTTTCATACATCCGACCACCACCTCGTCAGACCTGATGAGACTAGTAAATAGGTTTAGGATAGACACATATACCCTTTTATACTTGTATTATACATATATCAACAAAATAATAGGCCTATACATACCGACAAGACGTAGGATTATTAGTTATTATTCTAGAACCCAAACCTATATAATAAAATCTTTCCTCACCCGACCGACATCCCCACAGGAGATAACACACAAACAGGACCAAGAAATTCAAGTTCCTATTATCAATTATAAAGATAGAATTTTATCGACGACAAGCTTAAACACGTCATAACTCATAAGTATCGGTGCTTCATCGAGCACGGATGCTTCGATATTATCACTTTATTTTTGTAAGGGAAGATTACCACATTTTATATTTTATATCCTGCTTTTTTTAATAAACACTCCAAAGCACCGGTCACCTTCATTGAAGATATCCTAATAAAAAAACCCAGCTAATTAAACCCTTTTCATGACGAGCAAGGTCAATGACAGTACAGAATATTCATGGCTTGTACAACTATAGTTAGTTAATTTAGGTTGGGTTCTTCGTCCTACTTTTTCAACTCACATCTCTTTTTTTCGCATGAACGTTTTTTAAATTGCTAAACGATGTGTTTTTTTGTAAAAAGTTTTTTACAAAAGTTGATTTAAAAAATCATATTAATCTATTTTTCAAAAAAATAATAAATACTTAATTAATCATGTGTTAATGAATTTTATGCGCTAAGAGTCCTCTCCCGAAGATGAGAACCATGACAAATAAACAATGCTTCACGGGTGATGGATACTTTGAAGCAGTAGGGTGCACGAAACAACACGGAGATATGAGCTCCTCTCCTCTCCTCCTCCACGCGACAGCTCGAGCTCGACGCCTTCACAATTAGAAAAGGCTTGACCTGCCCTTCGTCCACCACCGTGCCATCTGGCCATTTCCCTCGCCTCCTCCTCCTCCTCCTCCTCCTCCTCCCGTGCCGACCAATTGGCGTCTCTCTTCTCTCTCCCTTACTGCCCAACACGTCGCCGCGTCGTTTCTTGTGTTTATTGGTGTTCGGATTCGCTGGCATTTTCGAACGGACGAGAGCGCGTCCGGGACGCATCGAGCTTGGTGGTGGTGGCGAGGAGATGACGACCGCGCGGCAATGGTGGCGGCGGGCGGCGGCGGCGGCGAAGGACAGGAGGAGCCTGTACCTGACGCGCGTGGCGGCGCTGCGGCCGGCCACCGCGGCGGCGGCGCTGAGGAACGCGGAGCTGGAGGCGGCCGTGATCCGCGCGACGAGCCACGACGAGCGGTCGGTGGACTACAGGAGCGCGGCGCGGGTGTTCGCGCTGGCGCGCGCGTCGCCCGCGGTGCTGCAGCCGCTCATGTGGGCGCTCGCGCGGCGGGCGGGGCGGACGCGGTGCTGGGCGGTGGCTCTCAAGGCGCTCATGCTCGCGCACGGCCTGCTGCTGCGTTCCGACCTCGCCCCGCGCGCGGCGCGCCTCGGCCGCGTCCCCTTCGACCTCGCCGATTTCTGCGACCGCTCGTCGTCGCCGACCAAGACGTCGGGGTTCTCCGCCTTCGTGCGCGCCTACTTCCACTTCCTGGACACCCGTTCCCTCTTCGCCGCCCAGGACATGGACAACAACGACGACGACGACGACGACGCCGACGACGAGGACGCGCGCCTCGACGGCGTGTCGAGGCTGCAACACCTGCTCGACCTGCTTATGCAAATCCGGCCGTACGAGGACGGCATGGAGCAGGGCCTCATCCTGGAGGCGATGGACTGCGTCGTCATCGAGATCTTCGAGGTGTACAGCCAGATATGCACCGGCATCGCCCGGTTCCTCGTCGGCGTCCTCGGATCGGCGCCGACGACGCCGCGGCCGAGGCCGGGGGAGACCATGGCCGCCGCGAGGCAGCGGAGGGGGTTGCAGGGGATGCGTGTGCTGCGGAAGGCCTCGGAACAGAGTGCGCAGCTCACGTCGTACTTCGAGCTGTGCCGGAGCCTCGGCGTGCTCAACGCCGCCGAGTTCCCGGCGGTGGAGCGCGTCCCCGACGACGACATCAGGGACCTCGAGAAGCTCATCATGAGCCACGTCGAGGACAGCGGGAAGGAGAAGGTGAGCGAGGAGAAGGCGTTGGTCGCCGTGGAGAACACCGGCGTGGCGTCGAGGACGGTGGTGACGAGAGAGTGGGTGGTGTTCGACGACGACGTCGAAGGCGCCGGCGCCGGCGGCGCAAGGCAAGGGCATTTTGGTCACTACGTGAACCCGTTTCTTGGCGCGCCGTGGGAAGCTGTGACGGGGAGCGGGAACTTGCTAGTTTAGACGGTCTGACTGACGCCTCATGGAGTCATGTCAAAGTTTTTTTCCCAGAAAAGAAATTGCGGTGTATCGATTTGTGGAGTAGTCGAGTTTTTTTTTTTAGAACTTGGACTTGGAGTACTTGCGAGTTTGTTTGCTTGTAAATACAGATGTGTGTTGATCTCAAGGGAAGATGGATGATCATCTTCTTATAGTTTCAAAACCGGTGATGAATGAGGATCCAGATTCTAAAATGTTTGTTTAGGAATGAGTTGAGCTGTAGAACTTATATATACATCAAAATTTTACAAGATCCCCAATTTTCTAAGGATGTTACATTGCAATTCATGCTTTGATCAATGGGGCAAAAGGTGGGGGATGAGGGTGATGCGCCGGATTTAACTATTCAAATTTCATCTTCCTTGTCAACAATTTTCTTTTCTATTGTCAAATCAAACAGCAGAATTTTGATCCCACACCGCACCTACTACCGTTCTCTCCATCGGATCGTGTATCAAAATTGGAAGTCACCTCTCATGTGCTCATAACCATTGTTTATGTTGTGCTTGCAGCTAATATAACAAACGACTTGCAGGGTCGTATATAAGATTTTGAGGCTCCGGTGCATATCCACATCATGAGAGCTACCGATCAATCTAATGTACTTCATCTTTTAGTTATTTCCTTACTATAGAACAAGCAAGAACTGTGCACAAAACAAATAGCTAGATTTATGTGTTGGGGTGGGGGGGAGGACAAATGGCTAGGTTTTTCCATCATCCAATCCACAACAAATCGAATGAAACCGCTTCGGAGGAGGGAGGGCCCTACACGATGACCCACTTTTGCCAACAGAAATCGGTTGGGGAAGGCCTAGATTTTCTTGCACATGATATGCAGGCAAATCTACGTAGAAAAGCATATGGAACATGTGTCGGCAATTCTTTCTTTTACATACATACCCCAGGGTGGCGCAAGATAGACATGTAGATGGCTGAGGAAGTTTACCAACCAGCAACACTGACGACACTTAGTTGAAGTCTAGGAAAAGCATTGTGTTGATGCAACTATTCTTTTCTCTAGGACATGCAAAAATGAAATGTTTAGCATCTGGAACGTGTGTTCACATCGTTGTTTTGAGCTACAAGTCTTTGAATGGAGGTGGTTGCGATTATAATCAAACACTTGTTAGAGCCAAGAAAAACATGCATGGTTGTTCTAGCTAGACAGGTGAAGAGGTTGAGTGCAACTCAAAAAAAATGGGATGTAGATATTATGTTTAGAACACACTGGCTTGGATTGAAACCTAAAATTTGGGGAGGGGGGCAATTTAGAGCCATGTGCAGTCGCGCACTCTAAATTTGCCAATTTACAGGCCTAGCCACTTGTATTCCACACCAGTAGTGCGACATCTCCTCCACCTCACGGGGTTTTCTTTCAACATCCACATCTGATCCATGTCTCGCTCTATGCCTATAAACACCAACTAAAAGCTTTCTCTTCATGCCCCTCACACCCCAGCTTCGACCTGATGACCTAACCAAAGAATTGGAACAAGGTGTTCCGTGTGGATGGTAGCGGGAATGATGACAAGTCAACCTGACAATAGTTGGCCATGCATAGAAGGGACGAGAGATGGTGGCAAAGTGATGGCTAGGAGGGTATAGGCTGTAGCATAATGCCTTCAACTAATGTTGATGCACATTGAGTGGGGGATTCTACCTTCTTGCCCCCTTTGAAGGTTAGCATCTGTATTAGAGCAATGGAGAGCATCTCCAATAGAGTGGGTATACGGATAACAATCCCAGACCATAGTAAAGATAGATAAGCGCTAGCTTCAATGGATTGTCCATGGGAGTTGTTGTATCTTCCGGTTTCCAGTCGTCCAAACTCTTCATCTAAGTATCCATAATTCATTACTATTACAACTTATTTTGATTAAATCATAGCCTTTAGAAATATAGCAATATGAAGAGTGGGATAAAGTCAGTTGGAATGTGAAGAAATAGACAGAAAAGACGAAGAGAGTATTATGGAGAGACTCTTTATATAAAAATATGAGAGTCGATTTTGACAACTCTCTTAATGATGCTCCAAGAACTTAAAAATAATAATAATAAAGAGAGGCTAAAACATGGTAAGGTTGAAGGACATATTTCATTGTTCTTTTGGCGTCTATACCTATATTTGAGTTTTGGATCCACGAGAACGTGACCACCATGTTGTTGTTCTTTCCCCTGACAAGGGACAACACACGCAATTATTGGAGATCCTTCACATCCGTTCTCTGCCATGGGCTCTCTGCCCCTGCACGACATTTATGTGTTGGGAGACAGCACTGTACCTGAGGTAGATCGACCGGTGGGGGAGGAGGACCATCGGCATATCTCCCGGTCGAGCCTGCCGGTGACGCCGGTGACCATCGTCGATTTACCGAACGGTCTGGTTCATCAGTGATCAGTTCCATGTGGGAAGTTACTATTGGAGCAGTGCAGAAACTAGAAAGGCGATGTGTGGAATCAAGATGGCAGACGCTGAGCCTGAGACGCACATGAACGCGTGCCGCCACGCCCGCGACAGGGGAGTCGTCCCAACACAAAGGGCCAGAACTCCATAGTTCCATTCAGTGCTTACCACTAATTCTGTCGTAGTAGGTCACATCTACCGTTGATGCCAAAAGGGAAATGTTTTATTCCTGCCATCATCCGAACTTAGAGAACAATGAAATCTTTCGAGTCGGTGCCACTGTGCCGGGCTATCTGATTAAACATGGTCTCGAATGCCTTACCTTACTCTATGGCTGCTCGCATTCATGGAGCAGAAGCCGAAGATATAATCGTCTTCCTTATCATGAAAATAGAGGGCTTCACTTACAGTTTAGCTTCTCTGAAATCTGAGAGAAAAAAACGGAGAAGCAGCTCAGCTAATCAGCTTCTCGGCACGAATTGCGCTTAAGGAACCTGAACCATATTTTAAGGAAGTCTCCAGTGTCTTCATGCCAAAGCAAAGGACATCTGCTTTTCAAAGGGGCGAACACTATTTTATGGAATCTCATGGCGGACTAGTTCTGTTTAACAAGGCACTAATGTTGATGTAAACCTTTATATAGCTATAATCACAAGATTCAAGGTTGAGTAATGTTTGGGATGAAAACACCTAATATGATGGTAATAAAGACTCAAATCAACCTATGATTAGTTGTCAAAATTTCTGTAACACTGTCAATGAAACTATCAAGAAGAATCGATCTTACAGGCTGGAGCTGTTCAAGAATTACCCGCTTGGCTTAAGTACAATAGGCCCTAAAGCTGCAACCAGAAATCCCATCATCATTCTACTAGAGATATGCCGAGGGCAATCAGCATTCCCATTGTCAGGGAAATCAACTGAATCATCGAGCTTTTGACGGTTGTTTTCTGATCATTCATCTCTGGGAGGACTCCAGCAACGGCAATATAAATAAAGCCACCAGCAGTGAATCCCTGTATAAGCATCATTTACCGGGTACAGGATCAGCTCTAATGAAACAATATTGACAGTACTCAAGGAAAACAGATAATACAATTTTATCAACAATCCAATAAATATAGATGGAAATTAAGCTTCGGTACTTCCCTCCAATAGAAATGTTTATGGACCTTGAAGTAACTAGTTAAGGTATTTGTGCTTAAAACAACCAATCAGATTGTGATTTAGCAAAAATGCCAACAGTTTAAGTCCAACTGATGCGATTCCATCCAATGTCCAACTATTCATTCGATGTCTCGCTATCATCATCCGCAGTGACATTCAAAGTGTCTTCATGATAAGTCAGTGTAGTCGAGCAACAAGGTGGAAGCCTATGATGCTTATTGCTTATTGGTGCAAGCAAGCAAGATTTTTCTTTAGGCCATCAACAGTGACTTGCATAGGACAAATATTAACATGGATATCGTGGACTAGCAGAGAATGCAATAAGCTAACAATTAGGAACTTATGATTGACATGCTGGCTTAGAGTAAGGAGCAAATCCCAGACTAGTTTCGTGCTGTGTAGAAAATGGGATTGCCTTCAAAAGAAAGTAAAAACGGGTATATTTCTATCAAATAATATGGACGGATGCTGATGGCTTTGGAGGTGTTTAGAACACAAAGGACACTTTAACAGAAACAACATACCTCAATCAAAGAAGAATGCCCTGGATCTTTTCCCAAAGACAATGCCTGCACATGCGGATATAATAAGCACTCAATTCAGAATAGCAATGTTCCTTTCAGAGAGGATAGAACAAAAACCTACCAATGCTGTCCCAGCAAGAGCAACCAACGCAGAGAGAAAATTGAAAAATAGGGCTTTAGTTACAGTGAATCCTGAGCGCACCAGGATACCAAAATCTCCGACCTGAAAAAAAAATTATATCAGAAAACCAAGCTAGTAGGAACATGTTATGTATGAGCCAATAACACCGTTTTGCCAATGAAACAATGGATGGATGGAAGGAACAAAGTATCCTGTACATAAACAAAAGAGGCATGAGAAAGAAAACTACAGTCACACTTCTGGTTTCAACAGAATGAGCATGAGATAACAAGCTAGATAAATACATTAGCTCAATAAACTGATTTCAGTGTGACATACTAGCATTTCTTACATATAAATCGTGACCTGCATTGTGTTGTGATCATTTGCATGGACAAATTGAAGAGTCAATAGCAAGCAAATAGAGGTTATGTTTATATACTTATCGTGTGCAATTTTCATGTTACACCTCACAAAATATTTTATCTTTTCTCTATGATCAGTGCTCTGAGTTATTGTCATAGATATAAGAAACCTTAGTTAAGATACTCCCTCCGATCAAAACTATTTGACGTTTAAGACAAGATTCAGTCAAACTAGAATAAATTTATAAAACCTAATAAGTTTATGATATAATGATAGTACTTTTTGAGGTAAATCTATGTATAGCATTTGTTTGACAAAATCTTTTCCTAAATGTCAAACATTTCTTACTGGAGGGAAATGTAGTGCTAGTTGTAGCATGAACTGATGTACTGAAATAAAGGCTTAAGTCACATACCAGTACCATGTAATATTGTGATGAAGTAATATGAGGATTAATGAGGTCAACATAATTGTAAATACTGTGTATCTGAAATTTCAATTAACCTAAGGGGAGGAAAGTAACCTCTTGAGGAAGTTCATGTGCAAGCAGAAATAGAGTTCTCGACCATCCTCCAACAGAACCATGTAGCAGAAAAGCACTCCCCAGGGCCATTCCATCAGTGAAGTTATGCTGCATTATTCATATAATTGGTATCGCCTTATCAGAATTTCTCATCAAAATACAACCTACTGAAGAAATTGTGCGAGAAAAACATAGTTTGGCTGTGATGCAAGAGTACTCAGATTAGACTTACAACACCATCTGAGAAAAGGTTGAGGTAGCCAAACACCATATTCGAATTGGAAACAGAGGAATCTTCACTTGATAATGCTTTGTCAGGGGCAGGATCACTTTCAGAATTGACAGGCTCTGTATCAGTGGAACTGGAACCAGAAGAGAAGCCCCTCTGTTCATCAGAGAAGACATTAAGTCCATAAGCTGGTCATGTGATCATACAATGCCTATTTGCATAAATAAAACAAAATGAACTTCACAAAACGGTCAAGCATGCAAACTATCTGTTTTCTTTATTTCTAATATACATATGTCCAGTTGGACCATCTTGGTCCCGCTGTTCTCTTCAAAAAAGCTAGCAAACCACCCCCACATTACAATTACAAGCTAGAAAAGTTACACGAGAAAGCTACAAAAATTCCAATTACAAGCTACCACCTCACATTTTCCGTTACCAGAACACCTAAACCTGAGGCAAACTGAAGAGTCCGGCCTCAATGGCAATAATACTCCAAAACAAGTTGTGATATACCTGATATTTACTTTCATTTAGTTCTCAATGGAAATGCACCATAAGAACTTGGTGACAGATACCTAATATAGTGAGCTAGTAACACAACTTGAGAGAAGAAATAAACTATTGTGAGATCATCGGATATCCACCAAAATGAATATGAACTAGAATTAGAATCATGTATTGGCATATATTTGTTCATTATAACTTTCCACAGGTAAAGATGATGGTCTGGTTCTGGGAAAGAGCATCGCAAAAAGAAATGGTGATGCCCCAAAATATAAAAATCAACGAAGTTCATGAATACAATTAACTGCAGGCATGTAAGTATGCATAGCACAAGAGAACAAAACTGCGGGATATTAAGAAGGACATTAGGGTAGATATCTTGAGAGAACAAAAGAAATATTTCATCTAGATCAGTACTACAACCACGATATGTGTGCCTTCAACAGTTGTGGTTTCAAAACAACTCTTTTTTTTATCACACTTTGTCCTTTCCGAACTTAATTGCACATTTCAATTCATTAGTGGTCTGCTTGAATATAGTGTTCTTTTCTGTCGAAAACGCAGGAGAACTGCGATTCATTTCATTAAGGGGAAGAAAAAACAAACTAAAAAGTATTTACAAAGAATGGGAGGACCAAAATCCCTCCCACTGAAACACACACCCCCAAAACCATACCGGGGGACGCTAGCAACCCAGGTTTGCCATCCCACTAAGAAGTTTTGGAGGGCAGAAGCTCCTGCAAAACACCAAAGGCTGCCCTCGTTCTCTACCACTTGCAAGACCGTCGCAACTCTAGGACTGGTTCCATTGAAGACACAGTCGGTGCGACGCTTCCAAATTTCCCACGCCACCAGGGTAACCAAAGAGTTAATCCCTTTACACACCTCCTTTGGCCGGTCTTTAGTAGCTTGGCTCCACCAACTCAAAAAACGATCAGTTGAAGGTGCCTCAACCTTGAATATAGTATTTTGGATCTAAATCATCATAATTTAATACGAATTTTAACTAAATCATAAAATTTCCTAGAGTAATCCCTCTATCCAAACAGCCCTAAGTTTCTGTTAATCCAGAAGTAATGGTTAAACTTCTAAATATTTAAGAAGTGTGGCAACAACAGGTGGCTTTCACACTTTGGCTGTTTGTTGTGTCCCATGCTTTGTAAATATTCATTTGGGTGCTCGTGTACACTGCTCAGCGCACCTTGCATAAATATATTATTTGCCACAGTTGTTGCAGAAAATTTCTCTAATATAAGCTTCAGACCCTGAACAGCTTAAGCAAAGGTTCCTCCTCAATTATTTAGGAACCTTTCCCATCCATAGCATTTCTTGTGCCTAAATCATGGCAACTACCATTGCCTTTTTATTTTCCAAAAAACAAATGAACACTATGAATAGTTTGCAATTACAACCAGAAATAATATAGCAAAAACTTCTGGAAAATATATTAAATAGCTTCGTAGTCTTGTATCAGCCATACTTCAATGTACCTTACGGATTGCAGATTTTGAATCAGCACGAGTTACACCATCTGTTTTCTCAATTGCACCATCATGCAAAGGTTCCTTTTCTGATTGATTTATGTTTTTATCCTCATGATCCTTTTCTGTGTGATTCAACTTGGCCTTGTCACTGCTGTCATGTCGTTTATGATGGTGATGAAGGTGACCCATGCCGTGAGCCCCTTTCTGAGAATTGTCTTCCACATACCTCACAATCTTCTCGACAACAAAGAACAACACAATTCCAACTGCATCAAAGAATTGGAAGTTTCCAGGGTTACAGCAATATTAGAAATTAATAGCATGAAATAAATAAATAAATAAATATTGGTTAATAAGGGATAATTATTTTAAAAGTTAAATGTCCCTTTCAGTTCCATGTGTTTTGTAAAAGGAAACAATCAATATGCAAGAAATACTGAGCATGTCTAGATGGCAACCAATAACAAAAAACAAAATACTGAGTTTGAGCAATAGCAAGTAGCACCAAAGATCTTCTAAAGAAACCAGAATTTGGTATAGACATGCAGGGTATACTCACATAGAACAGACAGACCAATAGAAAGATCTTCCAGAGAGTGTGCATGTGAATGCTCATGAGAATGATTATGATTCTGATGATCATGTGCATGAGAATGCCCTCCACCTGTTTAGGAACAGAAAAGCAACACAGGTTACAAACAGGAGTACCGATAAGGCACAATGACAGTTTGCCACTATACAAAGGCAACAGACTTATAACTGTGTGAGCAAGAGATAAAAGAAGGAACTCTAAAGGCTTGTTTCAAACACGGTGACTTTTATTATAATTTCAAAGGAAACAGTGTGAATCCCACAGGATTACTTCAAAAAGTCCCACGTTTCAAACAGGGAATAGTAGAATGCTATTGTGCTCAATAAGTATTAGGAGGAACCTTGATGGCACAATAGAAACAAAAGGTGTTATTAAGTGTTTCTCTGAAGTTCATAATAGAAAGGGAAACAATGGTTCAGGAGAAAAACAGTATTTGGATGCCCATCAAGATTCTCTGGTGCATCATGACAATATAACATATGGATTCAGAACTTCAATATCCCTGAAAATTCACTACTGTACAATTCAGCAGCTTAATTGGCAACGTAAGTAACATTGGATTTGATAGTACTGCTGCACAAATTTCAATTTCAGAGTGAAACAACAAAGCAATTGATGACATTTGAAGTTTTTACATCATTCTAGATGTGATAGAACTGAGGATTTTGTGAAACTTTTGCCCGTTTATTGAAGCAATACCCATAACTTAGGGTTTTGTATTACTCATACTCCAAAACCAGGGGTGGTTATGTAAAGTTTACTGGATGGGGAAAAAGCATAAAAAATGTACTGAGGAATATACCAAAGGCATGTGGCAGTTGATGAAGAAATGAGTCTCCAAGCATTGCACCTGCCTACAGAATCATCACAAACCCAAAAAAAAAACACATAAGCCCTAACGTTGGCAATTCCTGCTAACATGATTACTGCCCACAGAGTTGTAACTGAATCTTCAGGAATACAGAAATGCAGATAGGATTCCCTAAGGAAAAGTATACTTTGCTATTACTTTCCAAACTTCAAGAATAACAGGAATACAGATGTGCTTGTTTTCTGAAATAACATTTCAACAGACTTTGAGTTGCTACATTTCAAAAAGGCAAAATGTAGGACCATTTCCCTAGCTTTCAAGTAAACCAATCGCAAAGAACATGAACTAAATTCTTGATGCCCAAACTAGAAAGTAAAATAACAATATATATATATTAACACAAATGGGATGTGATATTCAGTTAGTACAGAAGTGAACATTTATTTGTCTGCAATTGAAGAAATTCAACAGCCACCTAAATTACCATGCTGTACTGTAATTTCAAACTGCATTACCCATTGGTATTCTATAGTAGACAAATACATTCAGACTCGAGTAAATTGCAGCCAATGATCTATTTGCCCGTTGGGTTTTGTACTCATAACAACTTTTAACAATTGAAAACGCCACACTTACCCCGAAGATGGCAAGGCAATCCACCATGGTCTTGGACGGTTTCCCCTGGACTGTAAATTGCAAATCAGAGAAACAGAACATGAGCACTGAGCACACGAATATCATCAGCAAAATATTTGCAAACATCCAATTGGGGGACACTCACAGAAGATTACTGGGAGCAGGACGAGGCAAACGAGCGACGCCATGCTGACCAGAAGCGAGCATCCCATGGCACTGAGCCACATACCTACCCAATCCCCAAATTTCTCAATCACGCGAAAGCGAATCAAGCATAAATCGACATTTCGCCCCAAAACAACCCAAATTGAACAGTTAAACCCAAAAAAAAAAGCCCTAACCCAAGGGTGATAACTCCGGCTGGAAGTCGCCGTGGCCATGGTGGTGGTCGTGGTGGGGGTGTTTATGGTGGTGGTGGTGGTGGTCGCCGAAGGCGTCGAGCTCGAGATCCGCCTCCTCCGCGAGCTCCTCGGGGAGAAGCCGCCGCTGGATCTCGCCGTGGCCAAGCCCATGCCCATGCCCATGGTGATTATGGTGCTCGTGGTGGGAGTCGTCCCCGCCGCCGCAGCTGTGCCCGTGGCCGTGGCCGTGGTGGTGATCATCGTGGGGCTCGTCGTGGGCGTGGAAGGGGCAGGAGGACCCCTCGTGGCCACCGCCGCCGGCGACGGCCGCGGCGAGGAGCAGCAGGACGAGGAGGCCGCCACGCATTAGGGCTAGCGACCGCGGCGGAATCAGGAGGAGGATGAGGAGGAGGAGCGCTTGCAGACGCCCTCGATGGTGACGACGAGGACGAGCACGAAGAGGAGGACGAGTATACCCACCACCACACCGAATGTTACCACGTCCATCTCTCTCTCCTCTCCCCTAATTTATAACCGCCCCTAAATTAACTCGAAAAAAATACTGAAAAAAATAATTAACCAGCGTTAACTGCCTCTGCTGAAAATTTTCGGATCGCGGCTCGAATCCTCGAGTCGATCGAACCGGAAGCTTCCGCCGTACGCTTTTGTGTCAGTGGAGAGCAAGTGAGTGTTCTTGGAGCACTCTATAGCATAGCAGACGAGACGAGGAGATCACGCGAAATTCAGAGGAGATATCTGGTTTGATGGTGAGATTGTACGGAGTATGACCGAATCGGATGGTTGATTGGAGATCGATGCAGGGTTGCAGGGTTGCAGCAGATGGAGGTCATCAGGGAAGCGAGATGTTGCACGAAGAGGGCGTCAGTGAGGCAGTGAAACGAGCAAGGCACAAAATCCATGTTCATTTCTCTGTTTTTATAGAGTTCAGAAAAAGCTATAAAGTTTAGAGTTCAGAGACTGGCCGATCATGGCGAGGTCGCCCAGAATGCACTCGTCTATAGGTAAAATAACAAAGTTCTAGCGACAGCGGTGGGTAGTGTGGATGTGCAGGATGGCCGATCGATCTTTTGGACTTCCGGAGCAAAAGTTCTCCGAGCAATATATGATCCTTTCGTGTCATTCTGACTGAGCAGTTTTTTCTTTTTGCTTTGGGGTGTGTTTTGGTGACGGCATTAGCAAAAGGTGCAGCCGTGCAGGGCTCTCTCGAACCCCGTTGCTGCCGACAAACCGTGAGATTATTACGAAATATTACCTTTGTCTCATAATATAACAACATAGGATATGATGATATATATTTTATTAGTATAAATTGAACGAAAAAAAGTAACTAATTAGCTTTAAATACTCTATGTCGTGTCAAGGTCCACATCATAATGTGGAGCGCCAAACTCGGAACCTTGGATCGTGCAGGAGCTCAAATTTTGGTGAATACTCCGTGCGAGCACCGTTTCATCGACGCAGGCCATGAATTATGGAACTTCATGTTTGTGATTGTCTATTTTGTCTGTGATTTGATAGGCGGTATCATATGATGAGAAACCGATAAAGTACGCCTTGACTGGTGGAAGCGATCATGCAAATGCTCGAAGTAGACAGATTCAGGATTATACAAATCACTATTCCAAACGCTTCCGTTGCTGTTATCATGCTGATGCCAAGAGATATGTGGTAATAATCCACCCTATACTTGTTCAGTCATCGACTACGTTAGAATGAGAGAAAATTGCTAGTTTTCTATGTGTGCGCTTTTTTGTCGTAAAATATGTCACGACACACGAATGCCTGAGAGATCTGTTTAGCTTCACTGCAGGTCCTAAATTTTGATGAGATTCAGATTTGCCAGTTAGTTTAATCCTGCAACTAAAAAGGATGATAGAAAGAATTTGTGAGCCCCCGGTTTTGTATACCGGGAACCCCATGTGTATTACAATACCATTCCCTGGATCAGTAGATGGTACACACATGGCACAGTTGTATATCTCAAGCTGACATCGTCTTACAGGTCTTACAATATATTAATAATACAAGGGTAGCCCAAATGGAACCCGAATAGACCAAGCATGGTCGACAGCAACACAAAATACCAAAACAACTAAATGAAGTAGCGGAAGTGAAGCAGCGGCGGTCCATCTTATCCCACACGCATCGACTGGTGAACCTAGGTCCCTATTCCACCGTCCTCGGTAACTCCTTACCAGCATAGCACATGTACAGGTCGACACCAACACCTTTCTAAAAGATGTAAATAAGCAAGAGTGAGTATCAACCGTACTCAGCAAGCCACCACTACAGAATGCATATAATGTTCATAGGGGTTCAAGGATGGCTTGGTTTATTTGCATAAAGCTAGTTTTCACAAATTATTTCACAAACCTATCTCACAACAGTTTTAACTGAAAACCACGTTAAGTTGAAGTTATCATTAACCTGCGAGGGTTCATCCACCTTCCCCAAGCCTCGCTTGGTCCGGTTTACCCTCGCATCCAATTTCCACAATTTTAACCACTATGACCTTTTTGCATATCAGGCAAGGTCACACCTTCTACACCCATCATATTTTAAGCAATATTACAAATTGACGAGGCTAGTCAAGAGTAATGCAAGTCCCGGCGCTCATATCCGCGAGCACGGCTATTCGAATAGTTTAGTTTACTCACACTGTAGTGGATGTACGCTTTTAATCCCACACTCCGTGACGCACCCAACACATGAGACTTGTCACGGCCCGGTTTTTCAGTTACCCTCGCATGGCGGCACCCGCTCCAAGGACTATGAATCCCCATTGCACCCCCGGCGCCACATTCCTACCTCGAGCCGGTTGTGAGGGGAGTCCTGGCGCTCCCGAGATTGAAGGTTACATCATACATATATAAAGCTTGACGTCATTAAACCACACACTTCCACATTTCCATACCGATATCCAGAACCTACCATGTCTGGGGTGTCACCCCACGAGAATAACCTAGTCCACCGGGTCTAACCCCACTCAAGAAGTGTGGTCGTACTCGGTTCGTTTCCTGCTTAGCTTCTTGACTCGGTCCTTAACTGACCAGGGTCGGCGGCTTACCGTTCCCAGAACCACCCATATTCTATCCGTGCCGCCCCAGTCGAAATCACTTTTGTTTAATTAAGTTTTTGGGTTTTCACAAAGGTTTTCATGCTGTGGGTGGCGCTTATGTCTCCACCCGATCTCTATCAATCACTCCCATCGAGTGATCAGTGTAACCACATCCACATATCCCACATATGGAGTGTATAACGTCTATGTAAGCAGGGCTAAGCAGTGAGTAAATAATCACGCGTAAAGTAATATACTCAGGTAACAAAGGTGTGTAAATACATAAGGATAAACAATATCAAAGGTAAGGCTTTAAGCAAATGTAGGTACGCGTTTTATAATTAGCATGCAATTTTATTTGCAATCAACACATTTATAAAAATAGGATCAACATGTTCGAGGAAGGGGGCGTAGTGACTTGCCTTGCTCAATTGGGGGTTCGTTCTCGATTAGCTCAGTTTCCTCCTCGCAGATGTACCCTGTCCGGTTGAATACTAACGTCATAAACTACTCACTAACACAAAAGAGCCAAAAATTCTAGAACAATTAAAAATAACCAAACTAGTGCCATTGCGTAGATCTTGATTTTAGAAAGATTTCGACGAAAGTTTCGTTCAAATCCGACTTAAAACGAGGGAGATATGGAATTCGAAAGATTGAAAAAGTTTTAAAACAAAGAAAAGGGAAAGGTCTCACGGGTGGAACCGCCCTTAACTCCTCACGTACAAGTTTTGTTTTTAAAAAACTGTGCGCATGGTGAGGTGAAGGGCTTGGGCGAGCTACAAGCATGCATGCATATGCATACACACGGCTAGCTAGCTGCGTGCATGTGAGCTGCTTGCATGCATGCACACGTACAGCCAGCTAGCTGCATGGCGCATGCATGGCCGGCGGCGAAGCGGCGATCGCTGCGGAGGGCGGCCGCGCAAGGAACGGGTATGGTGTTGCGCCTCACGACGTCACCGCGCCGCGGCAACAACGGTAGACGAGAAATGCGGTAAGGAAACAAAAGCAAGAGAGAGAGCAGGAGAGGAGCTCACCTTGCGGCAACCGGGTAGCGGCACACTGAGCGGTGGTCCTCGCACGAAACTACGGTCGTCGAAGTACAGCTTGGGGACGATCGGCCCGCGGATCGTCCTCGCACACCACGTGTTCGATCGGTGGTAACAACGAACACACAGCGTTAAGGAGTAAATGTTAGCGGGTTAGTGCAAGTTAGGGGTTAGGAGTTAACGAGTTAGAGGTTAGTGAGTCAGTAAGTTAGAGTGTCAGCAGGTTAGTCAGTCAATGGGTCAAATGTTAGATGTTAGAAGTTAGCCGTTCAATAAGTTAGTCGTTCTCGGGGTTCAGATGACGGCGCAGCGCGCGGCGACGTCGTCGCTGGAAGCAGTACCGGGGGAAAACATTAGATTTTATCTTTTTATTACCAACCTAACAGGAATGAATGGCTTGGGGAGGCAAGATGGACTTCAATAGAGGGGGTTGGGTGAGTAGAGGGATATACATTAGACTTTGGTGTGGAGGGGGCTGCTGGTGGGCTTTAGCCCGAAATTTGCAGAAAGGGTGACATATAGACTTTTGGCAGGGGATTGATCTTTTGGGCTCAGCCCAACGAAGGATGAGGGACGCCATATAGACTTTGTAGTCGGCAGCCCAATGGACGCAGAGGGACGTTTGGTAAACTTTTTGGGAGGCTTTATGGGCTTTGCCTGACAACGAGAGGGAGGTGATACAGACTTTTTCAAAGTATTGGTCAAGATGGGGCCCACGGGTAGAGAATAAAACGTGGGTCCCACCTCTTTCTCTTTTTTTCTTTTTCTTTTTTTTTCTTTTTCTTTTTTCTTTTTTTTTTCTTCCCTTCTCCTCCTTATCTCTTTCTTCTCTCTCCTCCTTCCTTTCTCTGTCTTCTCTGCTTCTCTGCTGCACAGGAGGAGCGCCCGAGGGGAGGGAAGGGAGCTGGCGGTGGGGCGGCTGGGCGCGGCGCGGCGACAGCGGCGCGTGCGCCAGCCACGGCGCTCGGCCGGGAGGCGGCCCGACCGGGACGCGGCCTGGACGACAAAGCCGGGGGACGGCGGGCGGCTCAGCGAGTTCGGCGAGCTCGGCCGGGACGGCGCGGGCGGTGGCGCGCGGCCGGGCTGGACGAGACAGCACGGCGCGGCTCGGCGACTGGGAGTGGCGGCGCCGGCTCAGCAGCGTGCTGCCGGGCGGCGGCCGGGCAGGAAGAGGCCGGGGGCGGTGGCGCGGCGCGGCACGGCGTCGGCCACGGCGCTCGACCAGGAGGCCGGGCCAGGCGGCTTCGACTACGCGGCCTGGGCGGTCACGGCGGCTGCAGCCGGGCGGGCGCGGCTGTGGCCGGGAGGCCGAGGTGCCGGCGGCCGGGCACGGCAAGGGCGGTCGGCTGGCGTGCGGGCCGGCCACGGCGTCGGCCAGGCAGCGACGGCGGGGCTCGGCTCGGCCTGGGCGATGGCCGGGCTGAGCGTTCGGCCAGGTGGAGGCGGCGCGTGACGCAGAGCGGCAGTGCACGGCAAGAAGGCGGCCGATCGAACGACAACGGTGTCCGGCCCGTCGGTGTGATGGCAACAGTGAGCGAAAAAGGGCGGCTTTTATAGCCGTCGCAGCCGGCGGACGGCGACAAGGGCGGCTCGGCCGAGCGGGGCCGACGGTCCTGTTGGGCGGTCGCAGAGCGAGGATAGTGGCTGGTGCGGCATGGGTGAGCTCGGTTCACACCTTTCGGCGTGGACGAGTGACACCGGCAAGCTCGTCGCGGTGCCATGGCGCACTGGACCGTGTGTAGAGATGGTCGTATGCTTGGCGGAGAAGGCGGCGACGGTGCCTAACCATGCTTAGTGTACAGTGCAGGACGGGGCCTAATCTCCGATTTGCAGGGACGGTGCCTAACCATTGTTTTGCAGGGAGCTTAGGAAATAAAGAGCTGAAGGACGTGTGCATGCATGCATGCTGGGAGAGTAATAGAGTTTGCTTGTTGCTGCCTTGTGTGTTGGAAAAAGAAGTTTGCTTGTTGTTGTTCTGTGTATACAGGGAGGTAGATGAGTATTTTGGCTTGCAATGAATGGAGTGAGTAGAAAGCAAAATAATTTAGAACTGGTAAAAATTGGACGAGCGATTTAGGATGCATTTCGGATTCCAAAATCCAAACACGAAGATTTTATTTCGAGAAAAGATGACTAGAGGAAAAACTCGGCTTCTGCAGGTTCCATCGGTTCACGATTAAATTCGACGAGAGAAATGGCCGTCGAATTTTGATATGTATCTGTACAAAAATATTTGTTGGCGATAGAATTCCGGAACAAATATTGCTAGGATCTCCGGATGGAAGAAAAATTATTTGGAAAGATATTTTGGAGGGAAAAGAAATGTGAGTCTACAAGGAAATAATTAATTGGGATCTTTGGCACAGATTCTAGACACACACAACTAAACAATTAACAAGCAAACTAAAATTATGCCTAGGACTAGACTTTGTCTGAGGAGGTCGTATTTTTGAAAATAGCCTATTAGGAATTTATATTTCGCAATTAAGGTTTCTAGTAAATACTTTACCAATAGACATTATTTTACAAATAATTTACAAAAGCTTATCACTCTATATAAAGGTTCATACAAAATAATCAAAGCTATTTCTTTAGTGGAACGGTATTTGTTTTAATAAATTATCCCTTAATGGGTTTTATCCAAAATGGTGATACATATAGATATATAGCTTTATTTATAAAGTAAATATGCCCGAGGGTTTTTGTTTTTTCGAAAATAATTGGCATATGCAAATCATAGTTCCTTGAATAAATAATTATTTAAAATACCGACATATCCTCAGACGTTCGTCTATTAGCCCACGTATAAACGAAAACGACAGATCGAATTAAATTAATTCAGGCATGAATGTATTTTGAAAAAGATTTTTGGTTATTCCGAATTTTTAATTCCGTATTCTAAAGTCGAAATTTTCAGGGTGTTACAGAATTGAACCAATGAACCAATCGATCGATACTAATACAGTGTGATAGATGCAAGCCTAATGGTTAAAACAAACATCGTCTGGAAATCCGATGCAAGTAGATTCGAATGTATATCGACTGGTTATACAATACATCTGATAGCTAAAGCTCATAATAATGATAATTTATCGGCTAGAACTCCGATAAAATATTACGTAAAAACCTATCGGCTTACTAGAATTAAACTTATTAATAGCAATCTAATAAGAAAAACCTATTTAGTCGATAGATCGACATAAGCGTGATGGATATATTGATCAATCTAAAACAACAATATGATCTAAAAGAACATCAACTTAGTTAGAATATCGGACCTAACCGAGAAATTCCTAACTAAGTCGATACGACCCTAAACAACGGTACAGTTAAAGATAGAATCAATATATCTAATAGACAACGCTTGCATCAACTCGAATAGAATATCGGATCTAACCGAGAAAGTTCTAGCCACGCCGATACAAGCGAAGTTGACAAAACTTACTTTTTCGCCGGAGATCAAAACGATGCAACCTAACTCAAAACTAAGAATTCGACGGAATAAAAGGTGACGATGCGCCGAAAGTAATTGTATTGATTTGTAAAGATAGAGTACAAAGATCCCGGGTGTACATATTTATACTATTGGGTTGATACAAGTCCCAATCGAACACAAGATAAACTTTCTAATAAAAAATAACTAATCATGCCTATTTAAGAGATATATTAATAATATGAAACTGCCTTGCCATGGTCTTCATGATTTCATCTTGAATTCGGTAGATCTAGATAAACTTTTATCTTTCAATCGATTTCTTTTTTTTTGACCGAATCCACTAAAGAATCATACCAAATTTTAATGTTAACAACTTCTTAAATAACTAAACGGTACGTTTTTAAAAAAAATTATATAAAAAAGTTATTTTAAAAATTACATTAATCTAATTTTTAAAATTTTAAAAATCATGTGTTAATAGCCCATCTCATTATACATATCTTTCTCCTCCTAAATGCAGCCGGATCACTGAATTCTCTACTTTCACATGACACTCTTGTTCGATCGCCAGGTGCTTTGCCTCGACGGACCAGGCGAAACGAAAGAACGGACAAGCTGTCACGAGCCCATAAGCCCATTTGTTCACGGAGTTAGGAGATGTTTGGTTGATGCCTAATCTTGGTATAATTAAGTTTAGGCTAGTTGTGACATAATAACAAGTGTGGATTAGAAATAGTTGGTCATAAATATGACATGCTTAGCTTCAAATATGAGAGTATAACATAAGAGTTCCAAAATTAAAAAAGTATGACATGATATAGTTGTGACAACTAAATAAATACATAGTTAAAAAACTATGGCACGCCTAAAGTAAGGCATGGTAAAGTATGACACTCCCTTAAAGCAACTCCAGTGTAAGGCTTAAATCAATTTTAGTGCATAAAAACGAACCATACTATATTGTGGCAATCAGCGGATATATTTCAAAGGAAAAATTGAAGTCTAAACTGTGGTCGAACCAACCGAGTAAAGAATTGTTTGTTGTCTATAATAGTTGAAACATGTAAGTAGGACAAAATCGCAGTGATGGGAGATATTATTTCTAACATGGATCTATTAAATATGTGATCCAAATTTAGGCCTACGATATATTCAGATTAATTTTCTAGTAGGATTTTTAGTCATTTTCTATTAGGAGTCTTTCCTTTTATCTTCTATATATACTCTTGTAAGCCGTATGGGAAAGGTGAAGTTCTCATTGTTATTCCCTTACGTTTATAATCAATTCCTCAATAGTGATCATTGCCGGTCGGCGCCCGTGTTTTTTTTCCGCAAGGGTTTTTCACGTAAAATTCGTATTTTCGTTGTGCATCTATTTACTTAACAAATGATATCAGAGCATTGGAGATTAATCTACTTTCCTGCCACCGATGTATTGGTCAATCCATCGGTTTCAACCGACCGCAGGCGTGTTGTCACGCATGCTGTCGAATAGATCTACTTCAGAGTCAGACATCAATACACGAAGCGGAGGCCCAGCAGTCCATCCAGCCAGTCCTCTACAAATCGCAAGGAAGCAGTAGCAACCAATCTACTCCAACGCCCGCGTTCCAAAGAGGAAAATAAAGTAGGACATCAACAACACCGTGATAGGAGCAGAGCACTATTGTTTATGTGAAATTTTAATCACATTTAAATTGCTAGGTGCATCCAAGCTTGTGTACCAGGACTAATTCAGATCTACGTTTTGTGCACCCAAAAAGTGTACCCAGAGATTCACGCTTTTGCTAGATTTACCCTAATTTCTTATCAGCATGTTCCGGATTAATTCCCATGACGAGTTTAGAGTATGATCTACCGCTCGTGGACCGAGACACAAGATTCTCACTGTGGCAAGTGAAGATGCGACCCGTTCTTACACAGCAAGACCTCGATGATGCGCTATTTGGATTTGACAAGATGACTCAGAATTGGTCCAACAAAGACAAGAAAAGAGATCGTAAGGCTATGACATATATTTATCTTCATCTATCTAACAATATTTTGCAGGAGGTGCTTAAGCAAAAGACAGCCGTTGAGCTGTGGTTGAAGTTGGAACAGATATGCATGACAAAAGATCTGACCAGTAAGATGCACCTGAAGCAAAAGATTATTTTTGTACAAGTTGCAAGATGATGAATCGGTGATGGATCATCTCTCCACTTTCAAGGAAATTATTGCTGATCTATGTAGGTAAAGTATGATGAGGAGGATTTATGTCTTATTCTATTATGTTCGTTACCTAACTCATATGCAAATTTTAAAGATATTATTCTTTATAGTCGTGATACTTTAACCTTGAAAGAAGTTTATGAAGTTTTGTATGCCAAAGAAAAGATGAAGAAGATGGTATCCTCTGAAAGTTCAAGTTCACAAGTAGAAGGCTTGGCATTTCGGGGCAGGCAACAGGAGAAGAACACAAAAAATCAATCAAGAGATAAAAGTTAAAGTAGCTATCGTGGAAGATCAAAGTCCAAAGGCAGATATAAGTCATGCAAATACTGCAAGAGAGATTGATATGATATCTCTAAGTGTTGGAAGCTACAGAACAAAGTCAAGAGAACCGGAAGTTATAGACCGAAAGGTAATAAAGAAGAGGAAGGTAAAGCCGCAGTTATTACTAATGATAAGTCTGGTGCAGAATTACTTGTTGCTTATGTTGGTTGTGCACAAACTAGTGACCAGTGGATTCTTGATACTGCTTGCACCTATCACATGTGCCCAAACAAGGATTGGTTTGCCACCTATGAGTCTATGTAAGGTGATACTGTTTTGATGGGTGATAATACGCCATGCAAGGTTGTAGGTATTGGAACAATTCAGATCAAGATGTTTGATGGTTGTATTAGAACATTGTCAGATGTGCGACATATTTCAAATTTGAAGAGAAGTCTCATCTCTTTAAGTACTCTTGATCGCAAATGATACAAATATTTCGGTGGAGACGAAATTTTGAAGGTAACCAAGGGCTCTCTTGTTGTGATGAAAGCTGACATTAAAACTGTTGACATGTACCATCTGCGAGGTACAACTATATTAGGTAATGTTGCTGCAGTTTCAGATTCATTATCTAATTTTGATGCTACTAATTTTTGGCATATGCGTCTTGGACATATGAGTGAAATTGGTTTGGCAGAATGGAGCAAGTGAGGATTGTTAGATGGACAAGGCATCAGGAAACTCAAATTTTGTGAGCATTGCATCTTTGGCAAGCATAAGAGGGTGAAGTTCAACACATCTACACGTACTACAGAAGGTATTCTTGATTATGTGCATTCCGATTTATGGGAACCTGCTCGTAAGACATTCTTTGGAGGTGCTCGTTATATGATAACTATCGTTGATGATTATTCGTGAAAAGTTTGGCCTTATTTCTTGAAGCACAAATATCAAGCTTTTGATGCGTTTAAAGAGTGAAAGACTAAGGTTGAAAGACAAACCGAAAGGAAGGTGAAAATACTTCGTACTAACAATGAGATGGAGTTATGTTATAAGATTACAAGTCTGAAGGGATTGTGCGTCACTACACCGTTCCTCATACACCTCAACAAAACGGCGTAGCTGAGCATATGAACAGGACAATTATATCAAAGACCCGTTGTATGTTGTCTAATGCAGGTTTGTCTAAACAGTTTTGGACGGAAGCCGTTTCCACTGCTTGTTATCTTATTAATCGGTCACCTAGTTATGCCATTGATAAGAAGACTCCAATTGAGGTATTGTCTGGTGCCCTAGCAAATTATTCAGAATTAAGAGTATTTGGTTATACTGCTTATGCTCATGTTGATAATGGTAAATTGAAGCCTAGAGCTATTAAGTGTATTTTTCTTGGTTATTCGTCTGGTGTGAAAAGTTATAAGTTATGGTATCCTGAACTAGAAAGATTGTGATTAGTAAAAACATTGTCTTCCATATATCAGTTATGTTACATGACAAACCTTCTACTAATGTTCCTGTTGAGAGTCAGCAGAAAGCAAGTGTGCAGGTGGAGCACTTGATCAGTTCAGGACATGTACCATAAAAAGAAGATGTTGCTATTAACCAAGATGCACCTATAGTGAAGATTCAGATTCTTCTATCATTGAGCAGTCGCCAAAACATTCTATTGCAAAAGATAAGCCCAAAAAAATTATTAAACCCCCTCAAAGATATATTGAAGAAGCGAACATAATTGCTTATGCTTTGAGTGTGGCAGAGAAAATTGAAGGTAATGCAGAACATTTTTCATATTCTGAGGCTATTATTTCTGATGATTGCAATTGATAGATAACTGCTATGTATGATAAGATGGAGTCAGTTGAAAAGAATCGTACTTGGGAATTGGTGAAATTGCCAAAGGAGAAGAAACCTATCCATTGCAAGTGGATTTTCAAACGAAAGGAAGGTATATCTTCAACTGATGAGGCAAGGTACAAAGCAAGGTTAGTTGCTAAAGATTATAGCCAGATTTCAAGTATTGATATCAATGATGTCTTTTTCCCTGCTGTGAAACATAGTTCAATTCGCACTTTACTTAGTATTGTTGCAATGCATGATTATGCACTAGAGCAAATGGATGTTAAAACTACATTTTTACATAGGGAGTTAGAAGAGGACATTTATATGGAGCAACCTGAAGGTTTTGTTGTTCCTAAAGAGAACCTAGTCTGTAGGTTGAAGAAATCTCTTTATGGGTTAAAACACTCACCTAGACAGTGGTATAAGAGATTTGACTCTTTCATGCTTTCTCAGAAATTTAGAAAATTCAATTTTGATAGCTGTGTTTATTTCAAAGTTGTTGATGGTCTAGCTATATATTTGCTTCTTTATGTCGATGATATGCTAATTGCTGTAAAAGACAAATTATAGATAACAAAGCTGAAGACACAATTGAATAGTGAGTTTGAGATGAAGGATTTTGGTGCAGCGAAGAAAATTCTCGGTATGAAAATTACTAGAGATAGACAATTTGGCAAGTTATATCTTAGTCAGAAAGGCTATATTGAAAAGGTTCTTCGTCGTTTCAATATGCATGATGCAAAACCAATGAGTACTCCTTTAGCTGCACATTTCAGATTATCTTCATATTTATGTCCACAGTCAGATTATGATGTTGAGTACATGTCTAGAGTTCCATATTTAAGTGCAGTTGATTCACTTATGTATGCCATGGTATGTTCTCGTCCTGACTTATCACATGCATTAAGTGTTGTCAGTAGATACATGGCTAATCCTGGCAAAGAGCATTGAAAAGCAGTTCAATGGATTTTCAGATACCTACGTGGTACTTCTAGTGCTTATTTGCAATTGGGAGATCTAGAGATGGACTTGTTGGTTATGTGGATTCAGATTTTGCTGGAGATTTGGATAGGAGAAGATCGCTTACAGGTTATGTTTTCACTATTGAAAACTGTGCTATTAGTTGGAAGGCAAGTTTGCAAGCAACTGTTGCCTTATCTACTACTGAAGCAGAGTATATGACTATTTCTAAAACTTGTAAAGAAGCTATTTGGCTTAGAGGTTTGTACACTGAGTTTTGTGAAGTTACGTCTTGCATTAATATATTTTGTGATAGTCAAAGTGCAATATGCCTTATAAAGGATCAGATGTTTCATGAGAGAACAAAGCACATTGATGTGAGATATCATTTTATTCGAGGTGTGATTGTTAAAGGTGATGTCAAGATATGCAAGATAAGTACTCATGATAACCCAACTGATATGATGACAAAGCCAGTTTCTGCTACTAAGTTTAAGCTTTGTTCAAGCTTGGTCGGTGTTACAGTATAGTCCTAGAGACTATTTGGCGCACGGTGATTTTATCTACGTGAGGTATTTCTTGGTGATTGATGTTTTTATGCTACAAGAGGAAATTCGTCTCAAGATGGAGATTGTTAAATATGTGATCCGAATTTAAGCCTACAATATATTTGGATCAGTTTCCTAGTAGGATTTCTAGTCGTTTTCTGTTAGAAGTCTTTGCTTTTATCTCCTATATATACTTTTGTAAGCCGTACGGGAAGGATGAAGTTTTTATTGTTATTCCTTTACGTTTGTAATCAATTTCTCAATAGTGATCATTGCTGGTCGACGTCCGTGGTTTTTTCGCAAGGATTTTTCACGTAAAATTCGTGTCTCCGTTGTGTATCTATTTACTTATTTTCCCCAATTTAATTTTAACATCATATTTATAAAACCAAATATTTATTCGTCGTCAATGAGCTGTAGCGGTCCATCCAACACTGCAGCTGCTCTTACCTTCCGTCAAGCCCGGCCCATGGTGTAATGGATAAGTTAGCTCCAGTGACATGACGAGCACGTGGGCTGGAGCAGTGGAGCTTCCCATGTGCTGTTACCCTGACACGAGTACCGCCCACCGTCGGACACGTTTCAGAATGCAGCCACGTGGCACGCAGCCCCAATGGTGCCTGCCAGAGACCAAAAGTCAAGAGTCACGACCCACCGAGCTTTCAACTCTGAGCTTTTAAGATTGTGCTACCCTCTCTCGTTTTTGGTAGTACAGAGACTACAGTCGCTGTCACGTTGATATGTGAGCAAAGAAATCCCTGGACGCCACGTACAAGCTTGGCACCAGATGCCACTGCCACCTAGCTACACGCCTGTATAAAGCAGCGTATCCTCCCTAACCCCATTGCTTTCGGTGGATCGAGTAGTACTTTGCTTCACCCTGTGGTCTCGCCCTTTTTTCAGCTCGGAAACAAGGCCACAGGCTTCAGAGAAGACATCGAATTGGAGCTTATTCCGTTGATCGATCGGGAGAGGAAGATGGGCAAGACATGGGCGATCATCACCCACCTCAACTCCGTTGCTGGGTACTGTATCTCTGAACTAATCGGCACTTCAGTTTCATTTTTGTGATTTGCTTTACCGTTCGTCCGTTCTTCATCTTTAGGCTTGAGCAATGAGATATCTTGACAGATTTATATGACCTGTTTTCAGGCCAAGCATCACGCTTCTCTATCCGCTGTAAGTACAGCCACGATTTTTTCCACGGATATCTCATCGTTAGTAGTAATTAGTTCATGTGCGCACTGTTCTTGTCCGTACTGGTAATCGACTAGCTAGTACTGTGTGAGTGCAGGTACGCGTCCATCTGCGCGATGGAGAGCCCGACCAAGGCTGACGACGAGCAGTGGCTGGCCTACTGGATCCTCTACTCCTTCATCACTCTCCTGGAGATGGTCGCCGAGCCTGTCCTCTACTGGTAGTTAAACACCTGACAAATCAAATCAGCTGATGAACACGAACTGGTTTTGTGATCTTGTTTTTAATTCCGCTTTGGTGCAGGATTCCGGTGTGGTATCCGTTGAAGGTGCTGTTCGTGGCGTGGTTGGTGCTCCCGCAGTTCAAGGGCGCATCCTTCATCTACGAGAAGCTCGTCAGGGAGCAGCTCAGGAAGTACCGCGCCAGGGGCGGCGCCGCCACCGCCGGCGAAGATCACAAGGTGCACATTGCCAAGGTAATCAATTATTATCTCTGTAACAGTAGAAATCTTTGCGTGTTCTCGATGCGTAGACAAGCAGAGATCTAACTAAACATGAAAATTAAGCAAAGAGTCTTTCAGTGGTGTGCTGTTCTGACGAAGTCTGATTTCCTGATGGAAAAACATACATGCAGGCTGAGCACGATCATGGGCACTGATTGAGGACAGCAGGAGAGATCTGAGCGAACCGGGAGCTGGCTGGTCTAGATTAATTGCTGATGTATGATAGAAACGCCGTGGTACTCTGTCGAGAAACATTCAAGGAGTACCCCCATATGTGTATCTGAAATCTGTACTGTGAAAGATTAGCTACTACTAGTAATTTCTGCTGTAAGGGGAATGTGTTCTGGTCTGTTTTGTGTTGAAGCACTTAACAGCGTTACAGTGCTGCGTGTTCTCGGCATTGAGCTACTAAATACTCAAATCACTGCGGATTGCGTATAGTGGGTTGGAAGAGGATTAGCGTTTGTATAGCGGATTGGGGATAGCAGACGACGATATTGCGGACGTTAAATTTCAATAACGGATTTTAAATAATAGCCATAAATTTAGATTTTATATCATATTAACATCTAGTTTCACTTAAAAATTATAATTTAAAATACATATTTAATTACTTTTATATTTTATAACATACAAAATACGAAACATCATATAATTTAAAATTTAAAATATAAGAGATTTTCGGTGGATATGATATATATCTCAACGTTACAAACATGAACAAAATGAATGTGACACGTTTTAGCATTATGAATTACGAATTTGAACAAAAATTATTAGGATGCGTTACATTTATCCAAAATCTTTTATATTTTGGGATGTTGATCCAAATTTTTTTATATTTTGGGACGAAAAGAGTATAAGATAAACAAGATACACGATTTAAAGTTCTACTATTTATATATGAAAAACAACATTTAAGTATTATAGCGGTCCAACAAATCAATAGCAAGTTACTATAGTGGCCGCGAAGCGCTATAACAGGCTGCTACAACAATAGCGAAATGTTATAGCGATCGTTAAATTACACTATGCTATCTTCAGTCTGCTGCTTGGTAGCAGTAGCAATAGAGGTCCGTTATAGTTATAGTGTTTTCGTTACCGCTATAGCGGTTGTTATTTCGGATGTTACCAACGCTATTTGTTACCTTAGATTATTTCTGATCAACCGAATCGTTTTCGAAGAAATAATATCGTTTTCGACCATTTACATGGTATTGCGTATCTTAGATTACAGCCCAATAGCTAGCCAAGTATGATCGGGATTCCCAAATCACGCTCATCGTTCTCGCCGTGGCACCACCGATGAAAACCTGTATTCCCGTCGTAATATAGCCTTTTGCATTTATTTTAGGGCTAGCTTTTATCATCGTTCTCATTACGTCGACGGTGAACATCTCGTCATTTTGCTGTTCGAGAAGGACCTGTTATGGCGATAAATTAGTTTTACGTACCGTTAATTATTAATCTATCATCCTGACTATTTTTTTATATCTTGTCATGGCTAGAATTCGAACTAAGACCTCTTCATCATGTGTGCTCTTCTTTACCAACTCATCTACGCATTAATTTTATTAGAAAATACAAATCATTCCATTTGAATCTACCTAACTGATATTTGAATCTTGGATTTGAGTATCTAAAAGATTTCAAATGAAAAAGTTGTCACAAAATTGTAGATCTCGTCGAGAGGTATAATTTTCATATAAATTTTATCCCAATCCGTATCCATATGAAAAAATTAAGTTAAATTATGATATGGTAAATTTTTTATTGCAACAAAATTGTTGATCGTGGTAACAAAAATTAGTGAAAAGTAACTTACAGCCACGTAATATGCAAATGGCCACCAAAACTGAAATTGTGACGATAGAACATATTTTTTGCAACAGTAATATTTTTTTTTTGGTGATAACTCACTTTCTATTGCAACAAAAATACTAAATAAAACAACGATTGTAAATTGTTGCAATAAAATATAGTTATTTGCTACAGAAAAATTATCATTACAATATATAATATTTTGCCATGAATTATTTTTTATTGTAATAATTTGATAGTGATACGTCAATTATCTTGTAGCGTGCCCACTGCCTATGGCTCCAACAGAGTGCCAAGCGGTTGCCGCCTTGCCGGCTAGAAGGAATCAATCTTTAATCAAGGTGAGTTTATTATTAGCTTGTCTTTCTCCGTATCTGATTACACGTTGAACCAAACAAATGTTCCTCGTCGGAAAGAAAAACAAATCAAACAAAGGTAACAGTATCTGGTACTACCAGTCTCATCGGTTGGCCTAATAAATCAAAACAAAAGCCAAAACTTAAATTTAAGGCTTGATTTTGAAAGTTGATTTTACGATGTTTTCAACGTAATTTTTTTTAGTATTTGCTTTTAAGTCACTACGGACAAATATATAAAAGTTTTATCTATAAATTAATTTTTATTCACTACTAAGTCATTTTGACTTATCAGGAAATATGAGCAACCATTGAGGATCTACCACTTTACGATCGGAAGAACCAAACAAATCAAGCAATCATGTAGTATTCCACCCTCAACTACGTTCACCTTTTGTGTTGGCGTTTGCATAAACCAAACGCAACCTAAAGATATCACAGTTTGAAGAGTGGTGTGGTGCGTGTGCGAGAGGTTTGTATACAGTACCGACCGGTATAAAGATATGCACAAAGATTGAATAAAGATATATTTGGTAACAGGCATGACATGAATTCATGAATTTTTATACAAGTTCAAAACCCTGATATGCATAGTCCCGCGTTATGTTTATATGTATTGATTTGTTGACCCAATAAGTACAAAGTATAGAGATTGAGCTCTTAACGAACCGAGTCAAGCACAAGATCAAGCTCACGAACTTTGTCAAGCCGAGTTCAGACTTCTTATGAGCCTAACTATGTGTGTAGTTCTTTTTTACTATTTGATGAGCTATATTGAGCAGTTTAACAAATATCACATTTTAGTTGTTCTTTCATTAAAGATATCTTAAATTATTGTCATAGTTTATCAGGTGTGAAAATTCATTTGTTTTGAACATAGCACCATATGACCGTCAAATCTTTATGTTTCGAGCTCATATTAGTCTATCCACATAAATACTTCTAAGCCCATAATAAAAACCATTCTAATCACGACTCCAAGACTCAAACAAATAGCTTAACTCATTAGCTATGTAAGTTATTATCAATCACAACCTTTTGTATTACCATTCATCCATCATACTTAGTTCAAAAAAAAACTATACTTTAACCTTAGTAGCAGCACAGTAGCGACAAAGCCAAATATCGGGTTTGTTAGTTGGTTACCCCAGGACTTCACCACTAATATTTTTATTGTTGATTAACGAAAATATCTATACAAAATGTTTCCAGTGACACACCTTTTTTTTCCAAGGCTCGACAATATCGTCGGCTTATCATTAAAACACACCTTTTAGAGACACTATTTTTTTAAATTTCATGTGTAATTTTAGTCTAGTAAGTTAGTTTTCACTTTACTTTTCAAAAGACAGCCAAGCCTTACTTTCAGCCAGCGACAGCGTCATTTTCTGGACAGGCTGAACTGTCGTCCAGGCTTCACCGCTACCATCTCATTTATTGATAACCATTGATATCTTGTATTAAAAATATTATTAATCGTTGGGGCTTAACGGCGTCGCTGGCTCCTCGACTGCTTTCAGCTAGTCCGGCCGCTCGGCTAGTCAGGTTGGTACTTAGCGACCGCACTGAACACACGAATCCGTTGCGTGGCCGCTGCGTGGCGGGGCGATGTTGCGCGGCTGCGCGCTGCGCGTCGCGCGTGTCACTGGGTCTGGGTTGGGTCTCGCTCGCTCGCTCGCTCGCCGTCTTGGCTCCCGCAACTGCAACCCCGGGGGCCGCGTGAAGAGAGAGAAGGGGGAGAGAGCGGCGAGAAATCGATCTCATCGAGGGGAAAGAAAAGCAGAAGCGTTCAAACCTCAAAACCCTAATCCTCCAAGCCCCTCCGCTCCCCCCTCGCCATGGCCCCGAAGCGCCCGGCCGCCGCGTCGGGCTCGGCCTCCGAGGCGTCCGACGGCGAGGCGGGCGGCCCCGCCCGCCGCCGCTCGCCGTCAAGGTCGCGCTCCCCTTCCCGGAGCGCCTCCCCATCCCGCTCCCCCTCCCGCTCCCGATCCAAGACCCCTGCCCCCAACGCCGCCGTGCTCTCCTCCACCCCCGCCTCCGCGGCCGTCGACTTCGTGGCCGCGTCCGACTCCGACGCCGGCGCCGACGCCGACGCCCGCCTCGCTTCCCCGAGGCGCAGCCGCGAGCGCTCCCCTCGCCTCCACTCCGACTCCGACAACTCCGCCGCCGCCACCGCCGAGGCCGTTGAGGCCGCGGCCGCGGCGTTCGACGACGGCGACGACGAGGGCAACGCCACGCCGCCCCCTCGCTCCCGCCGCTCCTCCCGCGTCGAGGCCACCGGCATCAAGCCCATCAGCTCGCGTCCCATGGACGCGTCCCGCCGCCCGGCCGCGGCCTCCTCCCAGTCACAGAGGCGCTCCAAGCGCCCTCGCAGCTCCCCCACCCAGCACTCCCCGGAGCAGCAGAAGCGTCCGCCGAGAGTTTGGAACCCCGAAGATGAGGTCACCATACTGCGTGCCCTCATCTCCTACCGCGCCAAGAACGGCGCGCTCCCGGGGTCCTCTCAGGACACAGGCAAGCTACACAATATGATTCGCGGGCAGCTTACTGTTAAGGCATCCACTACCCAGCTCAGTGATAAGGTCCGGCGGCTCAAACACAAGTACAATTTGATCTTGACCCGTGTTACCAAGAATGGGCGGGATCCGGACTTGCCAACGGAGCATGACCGTGAAGTTTATGAACTTAGCAAGAAAGTTTGGGGTACAAAGAGCGGTGGTGTTGGCACTGGTAGTGGAGGTGGCAGTGGCCGTGTGTATGAGAATGCTGAGATGGTACAGAGTGATGAGGAGCAAGGGAGTAGAGATGATAGTGATGAGGACATGGAGAGTGGGTGGGATGACCGTGATCACAGGAACAGGAGGCTGAAGGCCATTGTTATTGCAAATGGGAATGGGAATGCTTTGACTGGGAGTAGGAGTGTCCACGGCAATGGCAGTGGGAAGGGTGATGCTGCTGACAAGGGGAAGGACATGTATCCTTATCTTTGGGAGGCTGTCGAGGAGCTGTCCAAGGAGCACCCGAGTGGGACTGCGTTCAGGAAGGCCTTTGGTGTGCTTGATAGTTCAAGGGCACGGGCAATGGAGGAGAAGCTGAACAGGTTTAGGCTCTCAGAGATAAGGCAGCAGCTGCGACGAATGGACCTGATGAAGGAGACGATCAAGATGGTGCTTGATGCGCTGGAGGGCTCTGATCTTTGAGTAGGCTGCAATTGACATACTTTTGGGTTTTGGAGGACATTATCTGGTGAGAATGCCGCTTAAAAAGGTGATCACTGTTGCTGGTGCCTGGAGTAGTCTCATTCTGATGTTATGGATATAGATCTTTGGTTATGTTAACTTTTGTGGACAAGGACATACTTGCCTCAATCAAAATTAGGCCTGTCGAAGCTTATGCGTTATGTTGCTTAGGTACTAGCTTATGAGCTATCTATTATATCTTTACTATGAATGCTTACATTTTGGTGTAGATGCTGTTCTCAATTTTCTTTTAAGTTACATCGTTAAGTGGAGTGGTTTGCATTTAAACTAATGCTGAATATGTCTTAATGCTCGCTTAGTTCCTGTAACAGAAAGAACTGAAATACATCATTTGCTGAAGTGATGTGTGAGTCAGTACATCTTGTAGTACTTGATCAACCCTTATGATTGTCAGTGTCAGTTTTATAGGCCTATGGCTTGTTAGCTTAATTCTTGGTTTGATGATGCTTCTTTCCAGATATGCAATCATCAGATGCTATGAATACATTGAAATTTCATATCTAAAGTTTTGGGTGTAGTTATATAGGGATGACAGTGGTATATTATAAGCACTCGGACCAATAACTGTGATTATAGTTGGGGCAATCTGGATAGTGATATTCGAGAGCCTTCAAGTGTTTGTGTTATGTGGGAAGTTGTCCAATGCTCATAGTAATAGAAGCTAGGAGTCACAAGCTTTACAGAAGAAATAGTGGTAGTGTAAAGATTGCCCCTTTTTGTTGCCTTTGCTAATGGCACTTACTGTAGCATTCCTTTTTATCTGCGTGAAGTTGCACTGTTTGTGGGAAACAGCCTGTGGTTCAAGCTACTTATGGGCATCCAATGGGATAGGACTCATGACATGGAACTTGGTGCTCTCTTGTGCTTTTTTTGGCCATGGCTTGCCCCTTCTAGGAAGGAGATCTAGTTTTATATAACTTCCATTGCTTCTATGTGTTCATACGAGGCATCCAACCTACTTTGGTTAGTAGCTCCTCATCCTTGGTCTTTTAACATGAAGTGGTCATACAATAGGACTTTATTTTGGTGATCAAAAGCATATGGCAATGTCAGCTCAAGCTAGCTATTCCATACTTGAATATGAAACAGCGTTTGCCTTTGTGCCCATCAGAAAATAAAAGTTTGCCAGTAGTCAAATAGCTCAATCAGACATGTTTATCATTGAAGCTGTTGAGTGAACCTTGCCTAACACCAGTTTGATGTAGATATGCATGGTCATAAGATGCTTAGTAGGTTCTCAGGGCATCTTACAAGAACACCATTTACTTACTATGCGATGTGTTCCTTATATGTTTGTGTGCTCAGTCCGTCTGTTAACGCTCGCACTCGCTGAATGATGTTAGCACTTTGTTTTGGCAGTTTAAATAATAAAATCGGGTTGCATTTCATCTTGAATTTATCGAATGCTGATTGACGTTAGCTTGTTTAACAAGATTTGATATTTGTGGTTACTATCACAAATCCAGAGTCTGGTGCAATCAGAAAGGATGTCCTTTTGACCTATTGCTTGAGATGGTTGAAATTTGAAAGCTGCATATGAGGACGAGCATGCCAAAATTACTATACGCTCTTTCTTAAGCTGTTTTCCGGAATATGCTGCGAGATGTATTATTGATCTTCCAGAATTGCGCCTGCATGTCTGATAAGGAGAGTGCGGACCTGGTTGGTTGTCTACCCTACTAATATTTCGGTAGTGCCACCAAGTTATTGGTAGGATTAAGTTTTATTGTCAATATTTGTTATGTTTTAGAATTGTGAGTACCAAATAAAACATGAGTATTGCCAACTATTTTAGAATCAAACCAAACTATCATATTTACTATTTAAAAAGAAAAAATGGTAGGACGCCTTTGGCATCAATCTAAAATGGCCCTTGATGCCTTTTTATGTTAGGTGGATTTTGCCAGTCACACAAGTTGCGTTCTCTGTCGTGTCAGCAATCTATTATCTGCAGAACTCCATTCTCAGCCTGGCCCAAAAACTTTAGGATTGGGCTCATCCTGCCCAACCTTAGGAATATCAACCACCATTTTCAGTATGGACATGGTGCCAGTTGATACGAATACACAAACACAAGCAAAAGGATTATAGATGGAACCAGAGTTGCTGGACCTGGAGTCCTGGACTGGTCCAGCAAGTGCTGCATATTAACATGAAATGAACATCAACTACACATGTTTGAAGTCGTCACCCATCAGGTTTGAATTCTGATGTCCACGAATATTACACATATGTAGATGAGCTTTCAACGGAATTTTATTAAAATCAGAGATGTGCTGTTGGTTTCTGTCTCTTAGAGCATGTATTAGGGGACGAATTCGCGGAGGTTATGAATGTGATATTTCGTGTGTAGTGATGTGTGTGCATGTGTCTATCGTGTAATCTAAAAAAAGTTGTTTTTTTCCAAGCAAGAGAGCAATTAAAACTTTTCATCATCTGATATTGAGTTGGCACCTCACAATAACTTCCGAAGTTAGTCTATGGGTCATTTTGGATTGATGAAAAATGTGCTCTTTTTTTAGTTTGAACTAGCGGAATACCCATACTTTGGTTACGGGATTCAAAAGACAAATCGTATGGTATTATATATTCATGTGGGAAAAGTTAATATAGCTGCACTATTGTATATTAGACAAAATACAATAGTTTTAAACTTTGATTTTTTAACTGTATATAGATTTTTTTTCACTTGTCTTCATAATAATAATGAAAAGAGACTGAAAAGTTAAAATTGGCAAAACAAATACCCTCTTAAATTCATTCTAAAATCAAATCTCACTGTTCCAATTTTGACTTTAGTTGAAAAAAAAAGTGCTCTCGTGCTATCTTCTACTTTAAAGACTTTAAGTACATATGAGAGCTCTCTCGTCGTTGATTGGGTTGGTGGTCACTGCCACCACCATCGCCTTCTTTTATAATGGTATAGATAGTAAATGCGGTTTGAAGTTAAATTGTTGGTAATGCCCATATTCAATTTGATATAATTATAAAACTTTCTTCGCTATAATGTAGAATTTGGCTTCTAATTGGCATCAATCCAAACATAATAATTTACGATGGTACCATATCAAAACATTGGTAGTGGCAAAACTTGTATAGGTTTTGGCAACTACAAATATTTTTGGTAGGACACTAAACCGAAGAAACCTTATATGACTGCAATTCAGAGGTAGCAAATGAGCAAACACTTTCCTGACATGATTTTTCTTTTAACTGAACCGGATGTTATATTTCAACAAACAGGAATGAAAACCCAAAGCAGGAACAAAAACGGGTTACGGAGTAAGACGTCGTGAAATGCTTATCCAGCAATTAAGTTAAAGCATTTCGACAGGTCAAGTGTGGTCGAGAACGTTTCTAGTCGTTCGTGCATCGGTGCATGCTATCCGGATGGATAATGGGATTGTCCCGAATTTCGACAACTCGATTGGATCTCGCGTTAGCTCCTCTGTAGATTCCAGCGACATGCAAGGACGTAACGCGGCTAGTCGATCAGCATCTTGCCCTTTCAAGCCACCTTTCCGGTGAGATTAACAAACTGGGGCTCACTGTAAATCGCCTGTCTAATCAACTTGTTTAATCAATTGATCAAACCGTGTACTCAATTAAAAGAAAGCTCACTACGTCATGGACCGTACAATGAGAAGAAGGTCCAACCGTCCAAGGTAGCACCATGTGTCAGCACGAGATCCTGGATGGAATCTAATTCGTGAATCTACTGGCACTGCACAAGCAGACACTGTTTTAGGGAGTTGAAAATTTGAGTTCCAGTGGTTTTGGAAAGGATCAAACTTTAACTACCAACAGTCTTCAGCTTTGTACGGTAAATAAGTGCTTGATTAGATTTCTCAAATGCTGGGACGTAGGAGTATGTGGCTAATCGATCAACATTTCGGCCTTCCAAGGCTTCTTTTCGGTAAGACAAAGAAACTGCTCTCCACGGATCATCTATAGCGATGTTCTTCGTCACACAATTGTTGACAAGATTTGCCAATATTTTTTTGTTTCCTACTATGACGAATCAATTGGTCACCTGAACCATGTATGATAGTATGAGATACATACAACAGCATTTCAGAGAAATTAGAGAGAAATTTCATGATTTTCTGAACTCAGAAATGCATTTTCTGGAAACTGAAGTACTATCAGAGATGTTCTCCATTTCAGCTTGCTCTGTACAATAGCTTTGTACGACTGCATGAGAAGAAAGGCTCTGCACTTTCAGAAGACAAGACTAAATTTCTGAATCACCAAAGTCAAGTACCAACAAATCAGATCCGTGAGCATTTCCTACAGTTTCAGGGATCAGTTTAACAGTTCGACAAGCAACTACTACTAATACCTGGGGAGAATAAATGAGTAATTCTAGCCATCACATGTCATTCTCTCACAGTGTATCAGTAGAAATTCCCTACATTTTTGTGAGCAATTTGGCAAGCTGCATGACTTTGCACGAAACCAGTGGAATGCAATGTGGCACTGGCCTCTAAAGGATGGACGCGGCTGATTGTGCAGCTCGTCTCCTGCCCTTTCAGGCCTCCATTTCGGCTAACTGACAGAGCATCTCTCCACTTGTTAAGTTATAATTTATAGCCAAGATCTTAAAATGCACGAGCAGGTTGATACCAAACATGATTAGTATTAACTCTCGAAGTATCTTCTACATAATAAATCACAAAAGTATCGTCTTGAAGCAGATCAATCAATCAACAGGAAGCTCTAGGACAAATATGGATGGCGATCGCTGAAACTTCATTATTAGTTCTCCCCCAATCATGTATCAGTCTTGAGCTTGATAAAAGAAACATTATCCCATTTTTTTCTACACCTAATGCCAATCATTTTTTTTCATTTGTTATTTATAAGGGTCTTATATAGCGCTGTTTCAGTCATCAAATATCTAAGCTGAAAACAATAGCATTCAAAATTAGGTGCGCATCAGCAAAATTTTCAGATGAGAAAACAATTGAATGCACGGACCGTACAAGAAAGTCAGATCAGGGACAGTTTCAAAACAAGAACATAAATTAGGTTCCTCAAAATTTCGTCACCGATATTCGTATTGTGCACAAACAGTCCGTGTCAAACAAATGGCTTGAGTTTATTTCAGGAAGTCAGAAAGACAGAGAGGGCGTCTTTTCAGTTCAAGAGTAGTAGTTTTCTGTAGCATGTCATTATATATAGTACATAAGTACAGATAATTCTCTATTGTAAAGTTACTGTCAAACGTTATGATATAGTAGGAATGCATAGTAAATTAATATCCCAATTAAAAGGGGACATTACGCAAGAGCAGATAACTACAGAATATTAAGCTTGCAAAAGTCAAAATTTGTATTATCTAAGTATATCTGACAAACAATTCAAATCATGTGCAACCATTGGCAGATCTCTTCAAAAGTTGAAATATACTACTCCTGCCGATTTTTAATGTTGACTTTTGAATATACATTTGACTATTTATTTTTAAAAAATATGTAAATATGAAAAACAAATATATAGTAGTACTTTTAATGATAAAACAAATTTCAACAAAAACAACGATAATTACGTAATGTTTTTTAACAAGATGAATGATCAAATATAAACATAAGTACAAAAATCAATGGCATCACACATGAAAAATCGAAGAGAGTACTATGATTGACTCGGACAAATAATTCATCACGACACACCGAATACAGAAAAATATCTGCTATCAGACTTTGGGTTCTGACATTTACTCCCGGAGACTAAAAACAATGATAGTGTTCGTCCACTGTTTTTTTTAGAACTTCTCATTTTTAAGAGCAGTAATCTAGCATAAAACATTGGGGGTGAATCGGTAATCCACTGCGAATTATATGTGCTATACATTACTTTCCCTGATCTGAATGATATGTAAAGAATGCAATCCGATTACTAATGCTACTTCAGCCAGTAATCTACCTCTTGGTCTCTTGGATCCCTCCGTTTAATATTATAAGTCATTTAATTTTTTCTTAATCAAACTTTTTAAGATCGACTAAAATTGTAAAAAAATATACTAACATTTTTAATAAAAACAAACATATTATCAAAATATATTTAATATTAAATTTGATGAAACTAATTTGATGTTGTAGTCATTGCTACTTTTTTCTATAAATTTAATCAAACATAAAGAACTTTAAAAAAAAATCAAACGACTTGTAATATGAAATGGAGGAAGTAGCTTCCAACATGACCAATTAATAAACCTTTTTTTTAAAAAAAGAAAAGAGCTGAATTAATAGGCATGCTTAAACAATGATTCTATTATATCAGAAACTCTATCATTCTCAGTCTAGTGCTATCTGAAATACTCTGTTCAAGCAATGGAGCTATATACACACAAGATTTTTCTTCCATTCGCTCTTTTGGCCCTACCAAAGAAAGAGGATATCATCAAGTGTTTCTTTTCTTTTCCTTTGTAACAAGAGATCGGTCGTTAGAATCTTTACAGTTTTTGTTCTCCACTTTTTTGGCAGGAGGCATCTACAGTTGACGAAGGGGACAAGCAAAGAGACGGCCTGAATCTTGGCTCCATGCCAAGAGCACTCGGGCCAAGAAAGAGAAACAACAATTTGCAGGCCACCTGGTCCACACAACATCATGGACCAAATTACATGCTACACTTGGTTAGGCGAAGCCGGAGACAAATCGCGTAGTGTACGCCGTTCACAGGCGAGAGACACTACCATCCTATTGACATGCAACACGGCAGCTAAAATCAAAGAAAAAGATAGCAACAGCAGCACCAGCACAACAGATAGCCAGCTATATCTGTCAGAGAAGGAAAGGATTTAGGGCTTGTTTAGTTCCCAAGTTTTTTTTCAAACTTTCAACTTTTCCATCATATCAACTTATCATACACACACAACCTTTCAATCACATCATTTCAATTTTACAACCAAACTTTCAAAAACAACCTAACTAAACTCACCCTTAGTGGATGGTCAGCCGCCACGACGCGTAACCACGTGCAGAAAAATTGTTATTGTTGTTATGCGATGCCGGTACTAGAAGATAAGCTCATGGGCTGGCCCACCAAACGGCTCAAATATAGACCATGTTCGGGAAAACTTTTTTAAACATTTGGATGAACGTCCCGTCAACTAAATGACTATACATTATTTACATGTCAACTAAATGACTATAAAAAAATTTCAAAAAAAATTGATAAGATATACTAATATGTAATATATCATTTCACAAACATGCAAGTTCAAATTCAATTTTTAAAAGTTGTAACAAAAATAATAAATTTGACTGTCAGTATACATATACTAGTGAGAGTTTAATTTGTTGTTTTTGTTACAACTTGTACAAGTCGAATTTGAACTTACATATTTGTAAAGTGATATATTACATATTAATCTATCTTATTAATTTATTTAAAAATTTTTTATAACCATCTATTATGCATATAAAAAATGGGTGAACATCCACCGAAAGAATAGAATTCATCTCCACCATGTTGGGTGACACTGGGTAAACTATTTTCATCTGACTACTACTCCACATGTCTGAATATTTTCTGGGTGATGTTGTGCATGCATTGCCGTTCATTTTGGTTTTGACAATGCATGCATTTGGCCGCCTAATCATGTATATTTCAAGCTGATTTCTTCTTACATTGTTCTTTCAATCTTTCCGGCCGGTATCTAGCATTTTTCAGAAAACCAAACTCAACAAATTATATAATATGATACAACTGCACTGAGAACCCTGCCGATCTAAAATACGGCAATACCAACCGCGTAAGTTGCCAATTCCTCCACCGTTTTTTGCGTCGCTTTCGGTGGTACATAGCCTAGCAGCAACACGGCAATACCAACGCACAGGCAGCTTCACGGATTTCACAGGCGTTGTTATCCACGGGGGGCACGCTGAACCGCCGGTACAGCGTGCGGTTGACACTGTAACAGCATTTTGCCCGCTTCCGGGGGAGGTGCTATGCCATCTCGCCGGCGCCCGCCGCGACCCGACCCGACCCTTGGCCCTCGCCAGGAGGCAGGGGCGCGGCGCGACGCGGACGCGCCGCGCGCGCGCGGGAGAGGCCGCGCGAGCTGCCTGGCCGTTTCGCTGCTCCATGCGCCAACCCGCTCCTCGCGCTAGCTAGCTGCGCGCGACCGCGCGCGCGAGCTGATCGAGCCCCTGGCTTTGCAGCGCATCGCGCGTAAAAAAATCGCCACTGCTGCATCGATCGATCGGGGCAGCCGGTGGGGTTATTATTGCCAGTAGTTAACTTAATTTTTAGCTTTGTTATGTAGATGTGATCATGTGAACCACTGGAACGCTCGATCGTGTGTCGCCGTCGACTAGCTAGCTTAGTTTCATGCATGATAGCTGCTGGAGTAGCAAAGTTTAATGATCACTTTGGTGATAATCACTTAATTAAGTGGCCGTGGTGTTCCAAGGATCACCTTTTAGGGCTTGATACCGCTACTGCTACTAGTATATTGTTTGTTGTTTGGAATTAAGCTGGTGGTTAGCTTCTTGGATCCCTCTAGGTGACTTTTGCGCGGGAGCTTTTCTCAGTGGCTGGGTTTACTGGACTGGGGGAGGTTGATTGGCTGCTAAGTTGGAGACCAGATGTGGCCGTGATTTGTAAGATATTCAGATGTGCAGATAAGATTCAGTAATGCTCATATAGAATACGCATCGAAATTAGAGTAACTTTAAGCCTTGAATTGGTTTGCACTCCCAATGAGAATTATGAGATGCTTTTTTATCTTATCTAAACCACTGAAGCTCCATGTCAATAATGAAATCAAACCTCATTAGCTGGATGGAACCTCTGTTTCATGAAGCAGAGAGAGATAGTAATTCTGCGAAGGAAGAGTACAGCAATGCATTCAGTTCTCTTGAAGCAGCTGAGTGGGGGAAATCCTTTAATTTGTCATTTCTAAGTGGACATACACTTGTTTTGTCCTACATGTCAACTAAAAAATCATCAAAAATTAAAAAAGTAATAGCAATATATAAATCAATATGTGATATATCACTTCACAGACATACAAGTTTAAATTCAAATAGAAAAAACAAATACAACATTAAAAATGTGTAATATTCACAATTGAGATTTGTTATTTTTGTTTTTATTTGTATAAATTAAATTTTAACTTGCATATTTTATAGAGTAAAACATCACATGTTAATATATCTTACTATTTTTTTCAATTTTTTTATGATTTTTTAATTGGCATGTACTATCTCTGTCCCAAAATAAGTTTATTTTTCACACATCTCACACATACTAATACAAACAATAAAAGACTAGAATACCCCTACTTTATCCAATCCCAATGAAACTATTCATCATTTTATCTACTCCTAATACAACTATCCCTCCATTCCAATTTGATCGTCATATTTGATTTGAGCAGAGATACCAAGACTTCTCCATGCATGATTTAAAAGAATCCATTACATGCCACTGAGTTTGTCACATGTCTATTGTTTATCACTGACTTTATCACGTTTTACAATATGCCATCGACTTTTGCTTAACTTCTACGATTTACCATCGTCGTTCGGTTAACCTCTGTTAGGACTGTACAATTTCTTTCAAATGACCAAAATACCCCTGGGACAAAAACTTCTAAAATATGAAAAAAATTCCAAAATATCATATTATAAACATAAGATTGTAAACATCCAAAATTTGGCAAAAAAAACTTAAAATCTGATATTTTGGAATTTTTATCCAAATTTTGAAAGTTTTTGTCCTAGGGGTATTATGGTTATTTGGATAAAATTGTACAGTACTAACGAAGGTTAACCGGACGATAATGGTAAATCGTAGAAGTTAAGCAAAAGTCAATGAAATATTGTAGAACGTGACAAAGTCAGTGACAAATCATAGACCTGTGACAAACTCAGTGACATACAATGAATTCTCTTTTAACTCTAGATGCAATCCGAAGAGAACGCATCCCACCCAAGGCAAAACTAAAAGTCTGCATGCTTAGGCGATGATCAATTATATTTGGAACATTTCATCTTTGCTTATACGATGATCAAATCGAAATGAAAGGAGTATTCTCTACTTTCACAAAATTCGATGCAATGATTATTCTAAAAATAAACTTATTTTAATTTGAGACAAATAAAAGAAGCTAGAAATGAACTAATATGGGACAGAGGAAGTATGAAATGGTGTATGTTTACTTAGACGACAAAAAATCACTTCCAGCCGAGTGTACTCTTCTAAAAAAAATCCAGCCGCCGCGAGTAGGCCGGGAGCATGTTCAATCGGACGACGACACCAAGACAGGAACTGTTAGTATATCGTACTTCAATTTGCAAGTGTACGTGCATACTAACGATATGCACACACGTCCATGCATTGACCTTTATCATGTACACATTGCATTACACTAGAACGAAGCCACGAACAAGTTGGGATTGATTAGATCAGAACTCAATCCAGCAAAGTAAACGACTGCTTTGGGTTCTAAAATTGCAGATATATTCATCCAGTCGACCGATCTGTACGTGTAGATCTTTATGTCCGACTTGCTAGCTAAGTGCTCTCTTGGCCAACCATGCATGAACGGGACTAGCTAGCTTTATATATCTCGATTCTCGAATGCATCTGCAAACGGAAAAATCTTGCAGAGATCTGTCGAATATCTGCGAAAGAGATCCAAGAAAACGCAACGGCCGGCATTGTCGTCGGTCGCTCTACATGGATTTGCCGGTCCATCCATGGCTCTTGCCTCTTGGGGTGCCTTCAAGTCGTATATCTATCTATCTATCGCAATGGCTGTACGTCGCCAGATGGAGCTAAGTGGACTCCAGTCCTGCATGGGCTGAGAGTCTCAGACGGCCGGGCGGCGCCAAAGAGTAGGAGTACGTACGCAGTAGCATAGCCGTTAGACAAAGCTGCCTCTTCACGTGCCTGCGTCCAGTTCAGCTACGACGACCCAGCCCTCTGGCGTTTCCGGCATCTGAGGAGCCGCGACGGCGACAGACCGACCGCCGGCGGGGAGAGCGCGCGTGGCCGGGAAACGATGGGGAACGTGCGTCACACGCTCCTGTGGGGGCGGGGAGGTTTCCTGCCGTGTGTGCTTGTTGGTGCATCATGGCTGGCCGCCTGCTGGCCGGATCGATCGGGACGAGGAGGGAAGAGTTCATCATCACAGATTCACAGTGTGATCGAGTTCGAGAGATGATGATTAATTAGGCTTTGCTCTATCGAGAGTGTGCACCGGAGAGAGCGACCGGCCGAGGGCAGACAAGGATGGCTTTCCGGTGACGGCGACATGGCTGGAGGTATGCTCTCCTTGGAGGATTTGGGTTGATCGAGACATGTTACTCCTATCTAAGCAGGATTTGGGGAACGGGCATATTATATACTCTACTAGGTTCACCTTCATGAGAGTTACAAGTTCATCAACTGGAGAAATATCGATCGAATAATATGATCCGGCTATCCATCACGGTGGAACGATGGGTACGCCTCGAATAACTGATACTGTTGACTACAACAGTCACACTTTAACCATCAATTGATTTTAAATAATTTTATCATTGTGAATGAAAGTTGTATGGTTATATTTATGACGCTACGTGTTCCGATAATTTAACATATTTTCGTGTGATTATAAATTTTTCAAAAAAACAACCGATCAAAGTTGAATAGCACTAATAGAGTTAGTGTACGTGTCAATTATTCGAAAATGTAGAAAGAATTAAAAGGGACTCCGAGCCACTTACGACTTCCTAGTATTAATTTTAAATTTCAGAATTTTAAAAAAATTGCACCAAATTAAAAAATAGCTTGATATTGTCGGTGTCAAAGATAAGACATACCTTCTATATACAGGTTAATAGAATTCGATAGGACTATATACCCGATAGTATACGAGAAGGTATTCTTTAGTTAAGAAAATGCGGTTAAAAGAGAACGAAATTATCTTTCTAAAATATATCAGAGTCCTAGTCGAGAAAGATAAGATCTCCTCAGTACCGTGTTCTATTCTATCTCTCCGAGTTTTATTTGGAGAAGAAGAAAATCTTTACTATTTAAGAAGGTTCCGTTGTTCAGATCGGGGCATCAAGTTACAAGCCCTAGCAAAACCAACGCCCAGAAGCAATTTAGAGGAAGTCATTGCCATATTCGCCGAATAGATCTCGCAGAGCCGTTCTCAGCAACATCTAGTCGACGAAACCCGTCAGTTGTCCTATTCCTTATTGTACTCTAAGCGACTTTCCCATTAATAATCCATATAAACTGGAGTAGGGTTATTACTCATCTTGAGGGTCCGAACTAGTATAAATCTTTGTTTCTTATTTACTTGATCGATTCTTGCGAATACCCTGGTTCCAACAATCCTCATATTATACAAATACCCTAGTTGGCGTATAGCCCGTCGATAGTGACGCGCCAGGTAGGAGACTTGATGCTTCAAGGTTACGACGAGATGAGTTCAAGAACAGGATTCGCCGACAAGGGCTTCTACAACCAACCTGGCCTAGAAGATCCAAGCCAGCCACCCTTCGTTATGGTCCAAGTCGGCTCCATCGTTTTCCCAGTCTTTGCCGTCGTCCCGATCTTGCCCCCCTTAGTAAATGCCAAGAGCAAGGCCAAGAAAGCAGCATGAGCGAATACGTCTACTTCACCGGCCGCCTCTCCGGTTTGATCTGAGAATGAGGCATCAAAGCCCCAATCTGTCCCCTAAAGTAGCCCAGTTGTCGGCTTTAGCCGGCAAGCGTGCGTTGATAAGGAAATCTGCCGACAAGGATAGTGCATGGTGTCCAATCCACAAGACTTCTAGTCATTGGTTGGCTGGATGCCGTGTCATAATTCAAGAAAAAGCTGAACTCGACGCTTGCAAGGAGCAAGGGATTCAGCGCACTTCTCTGTACAAGGTGTGATGCCTAATACACAAAACCAAGAGTCACCCCCTAACAAGCTGTAAGACTTTCTTGAGACTTGCGGAACCAATCACCCGAATTCCATGTTGTCAGATCCATGCTCGTAGAGTTCAATCTCATCTGATGTATATGGACGACAACCCTTCAGATCGTATGATGGGTTTCATCAGAATCGATCCCGACGAACCATCTATTGTTCATAGCCTGGACGACTTAGAATCCTCCAATTCGAGTTCTCTACGTGATGTAAACATGGTCGACGTCGAGATTGAGGACAGGGGTGTGGACGACTGGACACCACAGGGTTTCACAGAGGAAAGCAAGTTCATTCAATCTCGAGACACAACCCCTTCTCGATCAAACCTGTCCATACTCCCGCCGAGCACTTTATCGTCGTCAATAATTTGCTTTGACAACCTTGCTTCGATCTAGTAATCCATATGGAGGCGGACACGTGGTTAAAACGAATGGAGTCCACTATCACCAATCTTAACTCTGCCTTTGCAGCGCCGGCTGGTCCGCCACCTCCATAGGTCCACTCTCAGATCGACAAGGTTGCCGAGACTTAGCACTCCTCGGAACAGTGAGCCTCGCATCCCTAAGAACGCCTTGCCATAACGGCAAGCTCGACAGGCGCCTCCCCGACAAGATGCTCGTGATCTCTGTGAACAACTAAACGGCCAAACACAACAACAACAAGATCAACACGATGACAGATGCCGACAACCCCAAGATCATCAGGGAAGGGGCAGTCATTGGGGCGATAACCAAGATCGTAACCCAACACGTGGTCACCAAGATGTCCCAGTACACCAAGGTGACAGCGAATGTGATGAGGATGATGACTCCCGATCTGCGAAACCAAGACATGTCCGAAGTCGCGACCGTCGACGTCGTGGCCGCACCCCCGACTACGGTGATCCCTCGTAATCTTCTTCGTCATCTTCTATGGGCGGTTCACACGGATGAGGACGAACTACACGCTCTTATACAGAAGCCCGATGAAACTCTCCGAGACTTTATTCGGTGCTTTAACGAGTGTCGGAACACAATCCCCGAGATCATCGACGCATTTGTGATACAGGCCTTCAAATCCAGCGTCCAAGATCGCTACACGATTCTAGAATTGGTGACAAGGCTAGTGTCGTCTGCCATGAAGCTGTTCGAGATTATTGAAAGGTGCGCCCGTGCAGACGAAGCCATCCGAAGGAACAGTAGGAAGGGAAAAGCGGCAAAAGAGAAGCAACCAGCTAAGAAAGACAACCTGGAACCAAGTTGCAAGCCCAGTCACAAGAAAGGAGGAAAGAGAAAGGCACAGTCGGAGGTTTTTGTCGCAGAACAAGATAAACAAGCTCTCCAACGATCTCCTCCTCAAGACGACGGCTCGGCATGACAATGGTGTTCGGTGCACAAGACCAGCACTCACACGTTTAAGGAGTGCAACGTATTCCAGAAGTCCATGGCTAAGAAGATCGCTCAAGACAAAAGAAAGAGGTTCGCAAGGTGGAGAAGGACAACCATAACCCTCCATCCGACGACAAACCAGACTTCCCCGACTTCATCGACTTCGGCCAATACGTGGCCCACATGTTCGGCGGCTCAACCTCCTATTGTTCGAAAAGGGAATACAAGAAGGTAGGGATGCTCTACAACCTAGGGGACAATGTCTAAAATGAAGTGGTCAGATCAGAAGATCGAGTTCTCCAATGCCGACCACCGAACCTTGACGACAGCCCCTAGACGATATCCGATAGTAGTTGAACCTACTATACGAAATGGTAAAGTTACCCGAGTCCTCGTCGACAGTGGAAGCTCCATCAATCTCCTCTTCGCTAGCACGCTTGACGCAATGGGGATCCCAAGAAGCGAGCTCATCCCCTCAGAGCATCCCTTCCACGGCATTACCCAGAGTCATTGTCACGGCCTCTAGGAAAGATCATGGTGCCAGTAACATTTGGCAAAGCTGACAACTTCCAAACAGAGCAGATCACGTTCGATGTAGCCAAGTTCGACACAGCCTATAACGCTATTCTCGGAAGGACAACGTTCATGACAGCATCGCACTACGCCTATCAGCTGATTAAGATACCAGGACCCAAAGGGACAATCACAATATCAGGGAACGTGAAGATGGCCGTGCAGTGCGACAAGAGGAGACTCGACATGGTCGAGCAAACTCCCACCATGCCCGTCCCAACTAAACCTCCTCAAAAGGTGATCAAGCCTGATCCGGTGCCCAAACCAGACGGTGCGATAAAGATAATTCCGCTGACCAGTAGCACCTCCGACAAGACGATCAAGATTGGGGCCGAGCTCGACAACAAATAGAAACTCGAGCTCATCACCTTCCTCCACGATAATGCAGACGTGTTCGCTTGGCAACCATCTGACATGCTCGGGGTCCCTAGGAAGGTGATTAAGCACAAACTGATGGTCTGTCTCGATAAAAAACCCGTCAAGCAAAAATTGCATCGAATCGCTCCAGACCGCAAAAAGGCTATACGAGAAGAACTTAAGAAACATCTCAAATTCAGTTTCATCAGAGAAGTCCTTAATCCAGAGTAGCTCACAAATCCAATCATGGTGTGCAAGGCCAATGACAAATGGAGAATGTGTGTAGACTTCACCGATCTCAACAAGACGTGCCCGAAAGACTACTTCCCCCTTCCACGTATTGATCAACTGATAGATTCTACCGTTGGATATGAGTTGTTGAGTTTTCTCGATGCCTATTCCGGGTAACATCAAATTAGCATGGTCAAGGAGGACGAGGAGAAAACAACCTTCATCACACCCTTCGATGTATTCTGCTATATCAAGATGCCATTTGGCCTGATCAGTACCGGGGTCTACATACCAGCGCGAGATTCAGGGGGCTTTTCAATCTAAACTCGACATTGACGTTGAAGCCTACGTTGACGACATTATCGCCTTATCGAAGACCTACGAGAAATGTTCAACAATCTCCGAATACACCGACTCAAGTTGAATCCGGAGAAGTGCACGTTCGGAGTACCATTTGGCAAACTGCTCAGCTTCCTCGTCTCCGGACGGGGTATTGAAGAAAATCTAGACAAGATCAAGGTCATCAAGAACATGAAGTCGCCGACAAAGCTCAAAAAAGTTTAGAAACTTACAGGATGTATGACAGCTCTAAGTCGATTCGTGGCAAGGATGGAAAAATGATGACTACCCTTCTTCAACATTTTTAAGAAACAAGACAACTTCGAGTGGACAACTGAGACCAAGGAGACGTTCTCCGCACTCAAGCGTTACCTCGCTAATCCACCTGTCTTCGTCACCCCGCAACCACGAGAGGAACCCTTCCTCTACGTCGTCGCAACACCGTACTCTGTAAGCACCGTCATCGTTGTCGAATGTGAGAAAGTACAGCGCCCAGTCTACTATGTCAATGAAGTACTACACGACGCCAAGACCAGATATCCTCACATCCAGAAGCTGCTCTACGCTATGGTCATGACATCCCGAAAGCTGCGCCACTACTTCTAGGCCCACAAGGTCACAGTCGTCTCCTCATATCCCCTTGGTGAGGTTGTCAGAAACAAGGAAGTCGCAAGACGCATTGCCAAATGGGTCATTGAGCTCAGCCAATTCGATGTCCACTTCGTCCCACGAACAACCATTAAGTCTCAGGTACTTACAGATTTCGTCATCGACTGGACCACCCCCGAGGACGGCAAAGTCGACCAAACGGACAACGAGCGATGGACAATGGCCTTCGACGAAGCCTTCAATAGCCAAGGAGCAGGAGCTTGATTTATTCTAACTTCACCAACCGGAGATCAGTTTCGACATGCCATGCAACTAAACTTTCGGGCAACCAATAATACTGCCAAGTACGAAAGACTTCTCGCCGGACTAAGAGCAGTCGTATCACTAGGGGTCAGGTGACTAATTGTGAAAGGGGACTCAGAAATAGTCGCTAACCAAGTGCATAAGGACTACAAGTGCTCTAACTCCAAGTTGTCCAAGTATCTCGCCGAAGTTAGAATGCTGGAAAGAAGGTTCGACGGATTTGAGGTACGCCACGTCTACTGTAAAGACAACTCCGATGCCGACAACCTCGCCCACCAAGCTTCCAGAAGAGAACCAATGGAACCCGATACATTTCTTGAAGTGCTAACCAAGCGCTTAGTCAAGAGTTCACCAAACAACGACATCGATAGCACCACCGACGTTGGCTTATGGGCTACTACTCAGACCAACAAGCTTGTCGCATACATCGAGACGACTACGGATTGGCACACACCACTTACCAAATGAGTTGTTGTCTGAGCAGTCGGATATCAATAAGCCCTACGTCGCTACCGCAAGAAGCGCATTCGAGCTCGTACACATGACAGTAGCGATTACGTCCTCCGACGAGTACAGAACCAGGCAAGGTGTGACAAACTCTCACCAAAGTGGGAGGGACCATACACGGTGGTACAAGTGTTACGACCATGGTTATTCTTGGAAAAATAATTGAAGGATGTCGATAAAATCATTTGCATTAAAGTCGGGGGCAATTGTCAGTGTTAAGGATAACACATACCTCCTATACACGGGTTAATGGAATACGGTAGAAGCATATACCCGATAATATACGAGAAGATATCCTTTAGTTAAGGAAATGCGGTTAAAAGAGAAGAAAATTATCTTTTCGGAATAGAAGGTGTCAGAGTCCTAATCGAGGGAGATAAGGTCTCCTCAGTACCGTGTTCTATTCTATCTCTCCGAGTTCTACTTGGAGAAGGAGGAAATCTCTACTATTTAATGAGGTCCCGGTGTTTAGATTGGGGCATCGAGTTACAAGCCCTAGCAAAACCAATGCCCAGAAGTAATCCAGAGGAAGTCATCGCCATATTCGCCGAATAGATCTCGCCGGACTGTTCTCGGCAGCCTCTAATCGGCGAAACCCGTCAGTTGTTCTATTCCTTATTGTACTCTGAGCATCTTTTCCATCAATAATCGATATAAAATGGAGTAGAGTTATTACTCATCTTGAGGGTCCGAACCAGTATAAATCTCTGTCTCTTATTTGCTTAATCGATTCTCGTGAATATCTTGGTTCCAACGATCCCCATACTATACAAATACCCTAGTCGGCGTATAGCTCGTCGACAGAAATATCTCTACAATTATGAAAATTGAAGTTGTTTATGTACTCGCTTTTTAGGATTTTTGATATGGTAGTCCTTTTAGAAAACATATTTTGTAAATAGACCCTTAAAAACTTGTTGCATATATGGACCCATAACATGGCACTAGGGACATTATCGCTGAGGTGGGATGTCTCAGCGCCAAATGTAATGGCTCCAACACCAAACGTCAGCGCCAGCCTTTGAGGGGCCGATCTCTCCCACCTAAAGCAACTCATTTTTTCCACAAATTCTATTGATCTGCTGTCAAATTTTGGAAAAACTGACAAATCAATATGTCTTAATTCATTTCCGCTAGTTTGTTTTTATTTATAAAAACTTAATTCGGAGGAAGGATGTGGGTCCTCTCTCTCCCACTATTCATAAATCTTACTAATTTGCTGTTGAATTTTTAACAAACTATGAAAATTGAATTGTGACACATGATTTATAATCCCCCTCCCCCAAAAGAAATTTACGACAAATCAATAGGGTTTAGGTAAGAGGAGAAGGAAGGGATCCACATCCTCGTCCCAAATTAAGATTGTGGGTATGTTTGGATCAATGCCAAAATTCGTCCTACCAATTTTGTAGTTTGAATAGTAAATGTGGTGGTTTGGTTTGAAGCCAAATAGTTGGTAATGTACACGCTCAATTTGGCACAATTCTATAACTTTATTCACCATAATTAATATTTTTTTGCTTGCAATAGGCATTAATCCAAACACATTTATTTTCAATGTTACCCTACTAAAACATTGGTAGTGCCAAAAATTATTCAGATTGTGGTACTGCCAATGATCACTGTATAAATAAAAATAAATAAGATGTAATGACTTATGATATATTGATTTGTTAGTTTTTCTAAAATGTTTCAGCAAATCAATAGGACTTCGAGCAAATCTATATGGGAGAGGTCGGCGCTGAACTGATTAGCGCCGAAACCTCACCCTCGGTGCCAGCCTACTTGGCTATAACGTCCCCGGCGTCGAGATAGGATCCATACTTATAATAAATTTTACAGGGGATCTATTTATAAGATATGTTTATCAAAAGGGCTAAAATATCAAAAGTTCAGCTTTCACTATGCAAATATCAGGTAACACATGATACCATGCATGCTGCATTCATAGCTTGCTTCTCATCTTCCATTTTAGACTAGATCGACTGAAATTACCCAGTGGAGCACAAAGCACATAAAACATGTAATTAAGCAGGCCTGAGAAGAATTATTAGCTAGAGAGCTTCTCACCTGCCATGTTAGAACTTCTAGATTAGCAAATTCTTCATTGTTCTCCTGAACTGTAAATTCTGGTCCATGACACCTTAGAATAAAACACTAGCATGATGAGTACAACACTAGCATAAGTAGAAAAACTGGGTGCCTGAGTCCAACAAAGCATGTATTACGATTGAGTTCCATATTTTTCTTCTGACAAAGACTGCAAACATTTTCCACATAGTTGTTTTCTTTACTATCATGCCCCATCTGATGAATCAATTTTCTTTTACATATCTCACTCTATCTTTTTTTTAGTATTATCTAAAATAACCGATGAATTATGAATTTTTCAAAACTTAGGTAAGTGCTTTACCAACATATGTAGTGTAGTAAAAAAGAATGGAATTTAACCTTTTCATGCTTATTATAACTAGTTATTTCGGTTTTCTATTGGCCGCTTTAACTTTAACCCTAACCCTAACCCTAACTCTATTTATCGGCAATCCAACATGCCTGATGTTGGTGCCACCTCATTTGGATTGTTGTTAATAAGACAGAAAGATAGAGAGCGATATGTGCATATAACAGACCAAGAGAAGCATGAAACACTAAAAATAGTGTCGTGAAGTCTATATACGCAAAAAAAACTTTAAGTGGCCTTGAAAATATCAAGGACCCATGTTGCATCATTTTTTAGGTTGATCAACTAGAGTCGTTGCATGCTACACATTTCGAACAAACAGATTTTGCCAATTATTCATTATTAATTCTACATCCAAATGTTGAAATTATTAATCTCCAATGATTGAAATAAAGTAAAAAAAACAATACAGAGCTAGCCATGTTTTAGAAAAAACGATGAATTAATTATTTTGAAAAGTTATACTCCCTCCATCCTACAAAATTTTATTTCTATCAATTACAGTCAATCAGGCTAAGGAATTCATATTTTCAAAAGCCTAAGAAATACAACCAAGAGTAATTCGGAATTTTCCATATTAATTTCTCTCAACTACTAACTTGTATGAGAATTGCTAAAATTAAAATATTTGTGCACGGAGAGAGTAGTCATTAAGTGCATATGCTAATATACATGTACAGACGCTAATAAAATATTTGTAAATAATAAAAGGATTTTTTTTCTTAATACGATAGAAGTGCAAAAGCTAATATACATGTGCGACCACTTCCCCATAAACAAACACGTGCACGTTAGATCAGCACGCTAGGTCAAGTGTACACACCTACAACAGATCGATAATATTTTTATCCCATAAAAAACCAATATGAGATGAGATGTAATATTTTTTTATACTATGGTTTTTTCAAATTTATTGTATTAGAAAATATTCTATCTCATCTTAGTTGGTTTTTTACGGGATGGAATGAAAGGAGTATATATCATCGCCATATATTCTCGCTCGTCCCGACACAGTACATTGCTACTTGACTGCTGCTGACCATCGACGAATACCCACACATCCCCCTCCGGCGGTCTGGCCCACCTCCCGTCTCCCTTTCACGCGCGACGACGAGAGGTCCCGGCGCACGTGCGGCGCAGGTAAAAACGCCACTCGGTTTATTACCCGTCGTTTCCAGCGATCCATATGTTCCTCCGATCAACCGACCGCCCGATCGCAACGTCTTCGCACGGCACGGACCGCGGACTAGGACAGCGAGCGCAGGGCCTTTGGGCGCGCGCGCCAACGCCAACGCCAACGCGACCCCGCGCGCGCACGCATCCACATGGTGTAGACCGAGAGAGACTGGACGACCTGGACGCGGATCAGGATTCAGTAGACCGCGGCCCCACCGGCAGTGAGGCACCCAACGCGCCACTTCGCACCAGGGCCCAGGGGTGACCTGCCCTTCCGGCTTCCGCCCCTCCCGACTGACTAGCCCACTGGAAAGGCAGCGTGCGCGACAGTGTGCCGCTGCGTCCCGTGCAAATCCGCGTATAAATCCTGACCGGGTTCAGTAGCAGTGACACTAGTAGCAATCTTAGGGTGTATTTGTTTGTACGAAAACGAAACGACTTATTAGCACATGATTAATTAAGTATTTATTATTTTTTTTGAAAAATAAATTAATATGATTTTTTAAAGCAACTTTTATATAGAAACTTTTTGCAAAAAACACACCGTTTAACAGTTTGAAAAACGTGCGCGCAGAAAACGAGTGGGATGAGTTGGAAGCCTAACGTGGGGGTAAAGAATTGGTCGGGGTCAGTTGGTGGGCGAGCAGTGGCGCTGGCGCGCCGCCCGGGTTTTCTGACTTTGGGGGTGGGGTTTCGCCGTGACTTTGGACGCTTTTGGGCGCTTTTTCCTTGGCCGTGCACCTGTGCGGACGTGCACGGGCAACCGACGCCGTGCGGGGCAGGTTAGACGCGCTATGGCCTATGCTACGTATGCCGTGTGGTGTGTGTATCGTGATTCCGCTCGTCCCGTCTGCCGATCGATGCCGGTGCATGACTGCTTGTGCCGGTCAAGACTTGTCGCTCCGTGATCCCCGCAGTGCCGCCTGTGAATTCAACACGTTCCGGCCTGTGAATCAACACCGGACGATCGACTGGTAGTACGAGTCAGGAGGCTTCGATTCATATGCTAGAGCTCATCCGCGACGGTAGGAATCAGGATAGTAGTACTAATACTTTTTTTTATCAACTGGAACTGATCTAAGCGGAAGGTGGCCTAATAAACTAAAGCGAAAGCCAAAATTTAAATTTTTAAAGTTAATTTTAAGACATTTTTTAATGTTTTTTTATATCGGCTTTTAAGTCATTAAAAATATATATACAAAAGTTATATCTATAAATTAATTTTTATTTTTTAATAAGTTATTTTGGCTTATTAGAAAATATGTGTAAATATGTGTAGGGTGAAAGACAAAAGTGAAACGCAGCAGCAGGCCAAAGGCGCCAGCAAGCTAGGAGTAGAAAATTGCGGTGTCACATGCGGATGTATGCGGTCCCTGCTTCACATTCAGTGCCAAGGATCTTGACCCGGAGATGCAGGGAATCCCCGCACCTGTGCTGCACGTTGATGCTAGATTCCCTTGTTCATATTTTGGTTGGAAATATTCCGACTTTTCCCTCTGGAGTGGGCCCGTGTGTTAAGCCACTTGGCCGTAGAGAAAAAGCTCCTGCACCGGATGCCGTGCTGCTGGATTCATTTGCTAATCGGGGAGTCAAACCTGCAACCGCAAGCAAATCTATGTACTACTACCATCTAAAGTAGGTCAAACCGTGGATACTATCAACCCCTCCTCTAGTGTGAGTGTGTGACCGGCTTCTATCAGCAAGTAAGATTTGCTTGTATGCGTGTGTATTTATGCGTGATCGCTTGTTCCTCTTAAAAATATTTGAAGAAGTGCACTTCTCTCTTTCTCTTCTTGAGTTGTCCTCATAGTCATGAATAGAATGTGAATGCGAACCTAATGCATTTGATTATAATTAGTAAGTTTGATTTTCTGTAGAAGAGGGCTTTTTTCGTCTGTGAAATTTGGACTGGTTCACTTGATATTTAAGAACTTGTTCACTTTACTATCAAAATAAGCCTTATCATATTTTGGCACCGCTAAATTTTGTCACGTAACAAACTAACTAAATCATGCACCATTGCATTTTTGTCAAACTCTACCAAAATTTCGTAAATACATAAACTTTCACTCAAAGAACTACACCAAAATTTGACAAGATAGCAAAGCAAACATCACCTTCATATTTATTTTTACCTCACCAAAGATTGACATTACAAATATTTGGGTCTACCAACAAATAGTAAGGTTTTTTGTTGGCAAAGTGAACATGGCCAAGTTCAGACTCACTCTGAATATGCAAACGAGTTATTTTTCAGTTGATAAGGTCTAATTAAGGACCGCATCAATAACATTTCTATTTCCTTTTTCCAGTAGAACCGTCTACTAATTGTTTGACAAAACTGACGACTATCAATTCGTTGACAAACTACTGTATCAGTGATAAGATAAAGCAGCCAACGAAAGTAGACTCGTTAGCCCGGTCCCTCCAACGAGACAAAGAGGGAGAAAAAACAAACAGTAGTGCGGCGCATGCACATACCACGGCAGCTGCAGCAGTGTGCAGACGGTTTTCCAAATGCCAAATCCTTTTCTCGGTCGTTGTGATGCAGCACCGTCACCCTCTGTGTTTGTGTCCAGGAGGAAAGAAACCAGCCTTTCCTACGTGCCCGTGGCAATGTGGCATAACAGACGGAATATCACGAAAGTTGAAACCATCCAACGGAATGAGGCTACGAAACAAACAGAGACGGTCTCCTGCTATAGCTAGTTTTGGTGGTATCATTATCATGGTACGCGGCTGCTTCGTTCTTAATTTCAGGTGCACGCTACCAGGGGCACATGTGACAGGTCCTAGGATCGACACGTATACTGTGTGACCGTGTAAAGCAAAGTCGCCTTAACACTACGGCCGACATGCTTGTATAGATATTTTTGGACATGGACAGGATAGTACACCCCGTTGGATCAGAAATAAGGGGCTAAGATTCACTTCTTCCCTGGCTGCAGCAGACTGCATATGCTATGGCTAAGATTACGCCTGACTTATTTGGTTGGATTACGCGTTATGGAAATTATGCATGTGTTCTAATCATGTGTCCTGATATCTTTATATAAATACAGATCCACCGTCTTCATGTAATGGATGCAAAAAATAATTTAGTGTTGTCTCCTTTTCTGTATTGCACCGTCGCTCATAGTCTATTTCATCCCACCCATAGGCGTGCACCAGCTATCAAAAGAGCATCCCACCCATAGACGTGCACCAGCTATCGAAAGAGCAGGTCTTCGAAACCGTTATCCTTGTGAAGTTCTGCACGGAAATAGGGCAAATAAGGTTTTAGGAAGTGTTCCGCACGACTGCTCGTTGTTCATCCACCACGACTCCTCGTCACTATCCGGTACTGTGTGTCGTACGTGCGGTGCGTGTTGCTCCCCTTTCAGAACAGAACCAGAAACGTCGGTACATTGCAATTATGTTTCCTATGTTTGATCTATTCATGTGCAGTTTCTCGTATACATGTTTAGATCATATGAGATGCTTCTTATTAATCTACATATTTAATGTCATGATTTATTTATCAAATATATGAAATATATTTCAACATTTTGTTTCATTCATCCATTGCTATGGCAACCCTCAAAGAATCTACGCTTTCTCCAGTTACAAGTAAGTATGTTGTTTTAGACTTTTTTAAATGACCCACACAAGAAAGTGTGAAGTTTCATATTGATATAAAAAATAACTTACAAGACTATAGCCCTGGAAGGCTATAATCAGAAAAAAAAAGAAACCACATTGTTTTAGACATAAATTCAATAATACATAACTTTGTGTCGACAGACTATACGCTGACCACGGTATTTATAGAGTATGGAGATCGCTGGAACCAATGTATACGCGAGATTGAGATAAAAAAGACGGGAGACTGGGATTTTTATAAAGGTTCAGACCCTTAACTGACAGGTAATAGCCCTACTCCTGTTGGTCGAAGCCGGTGTTGCCTTTATATATCAGTATCACGCAAGTACAATATTTGGGATGATCTAAACATCAGCTTGGCAACATGAAGCTCTCATACGTAGTCGACGGCTAGTGTTGTCTTCTTTCTCGAATATGAACTCGGTGAGATTGGAGGTAACGCTAGATCCCTCATATCGGTCTTTGTGGCTCTAGATTGGGTTTGTATTCTGACTTGGCCTGTGTTGGCCTCCTCCCTCTCCTTGTAGGGGTCTTGTATTTATACCTTTGAATGTCCTCTTGTCCAAGTTGAACTAGAGAGACAAATATGGATATGGACTAAAGAGACCTTATCTTTTTCAACTAGGATTCTAACACCTTCTATTTCAGGAAAATAATTTATTTCTTTTATTTGTTGTATTTTCTTAATCAAAGGACACATTCTCATATACTATTGAGTATATGGTATTGTTGTATTCCACGAACCCATATATAGAAGGTATGCATTATCCTTGACACTGACACTTTGATAATCTAATTCTTTTACATAAATAAAAAATAATCGCATAAACATGATAATATTATAAAAGTTTCAGTCACACCACATTTTGATTATGTCATTTTATATGCCTAAAACATAGTGCATTCTAAACAACAGTTGTACACTACAACAGATATGGGTTTCCTTAACGGATTCCCTGCAATGAACATATAATCTGTAATTGATTTAGGACGAATTCGTCAAAAAAAAATCATCGTGGACTTCATGATTGACGATCCTAACGACGACTAAAGGGTTTTGGTCATAATATATATTCGCGGTGACAAACGAGCTCATCACAAACGGGTTGATATCCATGGTTTCTAGAACAATGTTTATTTAATTAAGACGGAGTAGCAAGATTATATCACTATCGAGTATCTCTTTGTTTTAAAATATAAGTATTTATAGGAATTTTAGCAAATATTAAGGTTAAATACAAAATACCCCTCATTAATTAATGAGGTGTGGTTATGGGTAGGATAGTGGTGAGAAGTAATACGAGAGAAGACAATGGAACAAGGGGTTGTTGATGGGAACTAATACTCTAGAGTCGTTGCTTATATTTTTGGTATAAATTTTAATGTTAGAAGTGCTTATGTTTTTTAACAGGAGTATTTCATATATAATAATTGAGTAATATAATAAAGATTGACTGGGTACACAATTTGAACAATTGAGATGGAGAAAAAAAATAGGGAGTATCTAAAAAACTGCTATAAGTTTTTTGAGTGAAAAACTTTCAGATATAACTATAGGATAATTGAAGTGTAACTATATTGTAACTACACTATAACTGCACTGTAACTACATTGTAACTATACTGTAGCTACGATATAACTTATATAAAACTTGTATTCAACTATGATTTGATTAGTTAGCGTCGAGATCTTACACGTGACATGTGAAATTTTTTAGCATTTTTTTCATTCATGCACAAATCTCGAGGCAATCCGATGGCTACAAATATGAAAGTTTTGAAGGCAAAAGAACTTGCAAACGTTTTCTAGCAATTCCGAAAAAAATATATTGATGGCCATGACACTTCACACCTATTTGCATACATATGAGAAGTAAAACATTGCATGTAAACATTCCCTCGAGAAGTTAAAATCCATCTCCAACGAAGTTTGGAAGGTGGCTCTCAATTTCCTTTGTGATCATCGGTCTATTCTTTTTCCAAAGCTACCCAAAAAATGAATTGAGATTAGATTTTCCATCTTCAAAGTCTTTCAGAACTTTTAAATGAGACCCAATGCAGTATTACACCATGGAAAGTAAATGTAGTAAGATTCACACTACTATATTATACCAAATCAGCAAGACTTATGAGCATTGAAGGAAAAAATCGGCAAAATCTGTGGCCTTGAATTCTTGAAGAGCAAAACTCAAAATTCCAAGCAAAGCACCAGAGCCCCTTGCCACGTGTAGGAAAGTTGTGGAGCCATGCTGGCTCTTTTGTTTGCCACGTCACACGCCGTTCATCTCAGCAATGCCTCTATATAAACCTGTCTCCTGCCTGCCTTGTTTGCCACCTATCCCATCGCCTCTTCCAGGCCACTACTTCTCTGGGCTCTGGCTACTCATCAACGGCGGCCGGCGTAGCAAGCTGAGCTGAACGCTAGAACCGAACACCAAACATGGCCGCTTCCGTGCAGCCGCGGCAGTTCGGCCACCTCGAGCCGGGCTCCGCGCCGGTGCGCGCCGCCTCGAACGGCGGCGCCAAGGCGTACCCTCCCGCGAACGGCATCCCGCGCCGCGCCGACTCGCCGGTGCGCGGGTGCGGCTTCCCTCCGCTCGTCTCGCCGCCGCGGAAGCCGCCCAGCGACGCGTCGGACGAGGAGGAGGAGGAGCAGGAGGACTGGCGGGAGCTGTACGNCGGCTCGCACCTGCAGCTGGAGGTGGAGCCGCCCGTGCGCGACGCGCGCGACGAGGGCACCGCCGACGCGTGGATCGAGCGCAACCCGTCGCTGATCCGGCTCACCGGGAAGCACCCGCTGAACTGCGAGCCGCCGCTGGCGAGACTCATGCACCACGGCTTCATCACCCCGGCGGCGCTGCACTACGTGCGGAACCACGGCGCCGTGCCGCGGGGTGACTGGTCGACGTGGACCGTCGAGGTGACGGGGCTCGTCAAGCGTCCCATGCGGCTCACCATGGACGAGCTGGTGAACGACTTCCCCGCCGTGGAGGTCCCCGTCACGCTGGTCTGCGCGGGCAACCGCCGCAAGGAGCAGAACATGGTGCAGCAGACGGTGGGGTTCAACTGGGGCGCCGCCGGCGTGTCCACGTCGGTGTGGCGCGGCGCCCGCCTGCGCGACGTGGTCCGGCGGTGCGGCATCATGCCCAGCAAGGGCGGCGCGCTCAACGTGTGCTTCGAGGGCGCCGAGGACCTCCCCGGCGGCGGCGGCTCCAAGTACGGCACCAGCATCACCCGCCAGTGGGCGCTCGATCCGTCGCGGGACATCATGCTCGCCTACATGCAGAATGGCGAGCCGCTGCTCCCCGACCACGGCTTCCCCGTCCGCGCCATCATCCCCGGCTGCATCGGCGGCCGCATGGTGAAGTGGGTCAAGCGCATCATCGTCACCACCGCCGAGTCCGACAACTACTACCATTACAAGGACAACCGCGTCCTCCCGTCCCATGTCGACGCCGAGCTCGCCAACGCAGATGGTAACAAACAATTCATTCAAGCGTAAAAACATTTTACCATTCACGCGAATATATATGTACTGACTCGAACAAATGCTGGGCTGCTCATTAGCGTGGTGGTACAAGCCGGAGTACATCATCAACGAGCTGAACGTGAACTCGGTGATCACGACGCCGGGGCACGACGAGATCCTGCCCATCAACGGCATCACCACGCAGCGCGGCTACACCATGAAGGGATACGCCTACTCCGGTGAGCACGCGCTCCTCCATAACTTCTCTCTGAATCGCGCGCCTTAATTTACTCTCGGCTGCAGTAGCTTTGTCATAAGCCTAGCCATAGCTAGTTGTATTTTTGCACCTTTTTATTGTTTGACCTAGAACTTGTAAGTAAACCATGTTAGGTGGCCTCAAAAATCTCTAGTGCCTTTTAGAAACTTACTCTCAACGTAGTAGTACGCCACTTTGCAAGTGAATAGTGGTAATCAAATCCAACAAATATCTTCTGAATTTTCTGAAAGAATAATACCCCATCAACATATGGAGTACATATCTTAGCTAAAGTACTGGTAATTAAATACCTTGGGCCAGTTAGTCATTTGGCAAAGTTCAACATGCTTTGCAAATACGGCTAGTGGTATCGTAAAGGGTCATTTGCAAAGAGGACCCCATTCCATATTCTTTCTTTTTATTCAAAAGAACAGATATTCAGGGACCTGTATTTAAATACATCTCCTTGTGCAGACAATTTTCACCACAAACATATACCAGTTCATTGAATATAAACCTCACACTGAAGCTTGCACTAGAAATACCCAGACAGACAAAACCAATTCAAGTGCTTCCTCCATTTCAAAATAAATTTATTTTTCATCCATCTGACACATATCAATACAAAATCAAAAATATATTATTATTTTATCAAATCCTAATACTACTATCTTGTATTTTATCTACTCTCAATATAATCATTATTTACTTTCACAAACTACAATATCATAATTTCTCAGAAATAAACTTATTTTAAAATAAATAAAAATAAACTTATTATGAAATGAAGAAAATAGCCAAGTAGCAACTATTTTATAATCATCATTACATTTCACTAGCACTGACCATACATAATATAAAGATAGCGTAGTGGTGGTAGCAGCAGCTCGGGAAACCGGGTGCGGGATACCATTTGAAGTTAGATAGTAGATAGTTTCTGCGCTTTTCTGCCGGAGAAAGCTAATAAAACTGGTGAAGTTGGCACTTCGTGGCCTCCAAGGGGTAGTGGCAGTACTACAGTACTGTAGTGCCTCAAGAGCCAAATGCATCCACGTTTTTTGTCTGAACCTGTGGCAAGCTGAGGTCGGACCTGGTGCCGGTTAGGCGAAACATAGGACAAAAACCGATCCATTTCATTGTCAAAAACAGCTGCAATTCGTGTGGCCAATCTCAGCTGCAAGAAAGATTTCTCCTATATCAATATAGTGCAGTAGTACTTGGTACAAGATTTTCCGTATATTAACAGAAGGCATTAGTACTTGGGTACTAATTAGACGCGTGTAAATTGGCATGATGTTTGTGTGCAAAAGGGACCTATCATGCATGATGATTGACCTTATGGTCACCAATGATACTATACTATCTTCAGTTTCATTGGACGAACGTACAAGTTTAACAATAAGTGCGACTAAACACAGTAAGGCTTTGTTCTTTGGCTGTGTTTCCAACCCTCTTTCTCTTTTTCGCATGCACGTTTCTCAAACTACTAAACGATATGTATTTTGCAAAAAGTGTCTATACAAAAGTTGCTTAAAAAATCAAATTAATCTATTTTTTTTAAAAAAATAGCTAATACTTGATTAATCACCGCTAATGAATCGTTTCGTTTTCCGTGCGTAACTGTACGTGTTTGAAACACAGCCAAAACAAACAGACCCTAACCTAAGAGCATCATCTCACATCCAACCACGTGGTCCTCCGGCGACGTTGGAAGCCAAAATACCCAGCCAATCACTAACAACTTAAGAACAAGTTGGCTAGCTCCGCGTCGGAAGCAGTTGGGATTGTCCCAATTGGAATCCAGCAGCAACATGGACACTGAATATTCATTATTCCGGTGCCGAAACGTGTCGAATCTTGCTAACAGTCAATGGTAATTAAGGGGCAGTGAATAGGGAATCACCGAAAGTTTGGTGGTGGAGCGATCACCACCGTTCACGAGGGTTTAAATTCTATTTAACCAGGACGATTTTAGTATACTCACGAAGGTGGTGGACTAAGATTTTAGTTATGGCAGCGTTTGTATCGGCCTACTTGAGCATGTATTAAAGGTGCATAATTCAAGGTTCTTTCTTTGCTCGAAATTTTGGTAATTTCGGTACCCTACGAAAAATAATCTCTTTTGCTAAAAAATTTAGAAACTTTTTAACATTTGCTATGTTATTAAATATACATGCTGAATGTGGATGTAAGTGAACAATATATTCTTGATTCTGGACAAGTTATGTTGATTTCTTTGAGTACAAACATTTTTCTTGGTTATTTTTAAGTCAATTCAGTTACAGAATTTCAAAACCGTTTAGAAAATTTAGGATGAAATCAGCGAATATTTTGAAATTTCGCTGATTTCAGTAGTTTTGGTGCCCGGTGAAATTTGTTAGCAATCGGAAAAGAGAACCCAGGCGGATATACAGATATCTGCACATTGTGTGCATGGATAGTAGCGTACATTCTATGAGTTTTTGTTTAGAGTAATTTTATCATCCTTCTGGAGATATCAGAGATATCGTATTTTCTAATATAAAACTTGATATTTTTAAATACTACAGTACCTCAAGGTACGTACAGTTAAACTTTTCTATGTTTAACAAAAAGAAAATTTAGGGGTCTAGAAAAAAATAAGGCGCAGTGAATGATGGAGCAATGGGCCTGATGGTTATCTTTGCCTCTGTGGCTTGGTAGGCGGCGGCAAGAAGATCACGCGGGTGGAGGTGACGCTGGACGGCGGCGAGACATGGCTGGTGTGCGCGCTCGACCTCCCGGAGAAGCCCACCAAGTACGGCAAGTACTGGTGCTGGAGCTTCTGGTCCGTCGAGGTCGAGGTGCTCGACCTCCTCGGCGCCAAGGAGATCGCCGTGCGCGCCTGGGACCAGTCGCACAACACCCAGCCCGAGAAGCTCATCTGGAATCTCATGGTATTTATGTCGCCACAGCTTAGCTTCATTTCATCTCCGGCCATGGCGATGGCGACGGCGACGGCACTGTAGACGACGATGGCAAATTCATTCCGTTGGGTTTTGCAGGGGATGATGAACAACTGCTGGTTCAAGGTGAAGGTGAACGTGTGCCGGCCGCACAAGGGTGAGATCGGGCTGGTGTTCGAGCACCCGACGCAGCCCGGGAACCAGACAGGCGGGTGGATGGCGAGGCAGAAGCACCTGGAGACGGCGGAGGCGGCCGCGCCGGGGCTGAAGCGGAGCACGTCGACGCCGTTCATGAACACCACCGACGGCAAGCAGTTCACCATGTCCGAGGTGCGCAAGCACTCGTCGCAGGACTCGGCGTGGATCGTCGTGCACGGCCACGTCTACGACTGCACCGCGTTCCTCAAGGACCACCCCGGCGGCGCCGACAGCATCCTCATCAACGCCGGCACCGACTGCACAGAGGAGTTCGACGCCATTCACTCCGACAAGGCCAAGGCGCTCCTCGACACCTACCGCATCGGCGAGCTCATCACCACCGGCGCCGGGTACAGCTCCGACAACTCCGTCCACGGCGCGTCCAACCTCTCCCAGCTCGCCCCCATCCGCGAGGCCATCAAGGCCCCGGCGCCCGTCGCGCTCTCCAGCCCGCGCGACAAGGTCCCCTGCCAACTCGTCGACAAGAAGGAGCTATCCCGCGACGTCCGCCTCTTCCGCTTCGCGCTGCCGTCCTCCGACCAGGTGCTTGGCCTCCCCGTCGGCAAGCACATCTTCGTCTGCGCCAGCATCGAAGGGAAGCTGTGCATGCGGGCGTACACACCGACGAGCATGGTCGACGAAGTCGGACACTTCGACCTCCTCATCAAGGTGTACTTCAAGAACGAACACCCCAAGTTCCCCAATGGCGGGCTCATGACGCAGTACCTGGACTCGCTCCCCGTGGGCGCCTACATCGACGTCAAGGGGCCACTCGGCCACGTCGAGTACACCGGCCGCGGCGAGTTCGTGATCAACGGCAAGCCGCGGAGCGCGCGGCGGCTGGCGATGATCGCCGGCGGGAGCGGGATCACGCCCATGTACCAGGTAATCCAGGCGGTGCTGCGCGACCAGCCGGAGGACACGACGGAGATGCACCTGGTGTACGCGAACCGGACGGAGGACGACATCCTCCTCCGCGACGAGCTCGACCGGTGGGCGGCGGAGTACCCGGACAGGCTCAAGGTGTGGTACGTCATCGACCAGGTGAAGCGGCCGGAGGAAGGGTGGAAGTACAGCGTCGGGTTCGTCACGGAGGAGGTGCTGCGGGAGCACGTGCCGGAGGGCGGCGACGACACGCTCGCGCTCGCCTGCGGGCCGCCGCCGATGATCAAGTTCGCCGTCTCGCCCAACCTGGAGAAGATGAAGTACGACATGGCCAATTCTTTCATCGTGTTCTAAACTTCTATTAAATTATACGCACCGCATTAATTATTTTGGTATACGTACGATGTATATACGAGTCGTGCCAATTAGAAACGAAAGGCTGCATGCAAGCGTATGCAAGGTGAGAAAAAAAAAACAATATCTAAGTTGTAGTATTGTACTCTTGATAATATCCTAGAGTACATACTGCATATATACATAGGCCACGATTTCCCTTTCGAAGAGGCTAGCGGTTGATTCCTTCCTGTATACTAGTAGCTCGTAATTACTAATAACTGTATTGTTGTTAGCCATGGGAGGGAAAGTTCTGGCTATGTATATTGTTCATTGTTTGAAGAAAGAGAAATGAAATGAATACTTTAAATTGACGATAGAACGCTGACAATTATGTTTCGATAGTATCGATCGATATCGTTGTTGTTTCTGACTTATCGTTTCAATTCAGTTTTTGAGAAAAAAAATGGTAACAGAAATGGTCGATCGTTTTAGCATTTTTCCAATCGTTTTCATCTCCGTTCTTTTCTATTTAAGATAGTGAGTTCATCTCGGTTTCTATTAGCACGTTTTTCAAACGGCTAAACATCATGTTTCGTGCGAAAACCTTATATATACAAGTTGCTTTAAAACAAAAAATAAATTCATTTTTAAGTTTACAATAATTGAAACTTAATTAATCATACGTTAATGGTTTTTTCGTCTTGCGTGTCCAACTTTAATCTTCATCCACCATGAACTCGAACGGAGATAGGAGTGGTGGGAAATGCTCCCAAATTGTCAAGGCGTGCTTAAGGGAGGTGTCGGAGTATTGAACTTTTCCAACGAAAAATGGTGTGCTTCTCCTTTGAAGATTCGGCCAGTGGACGAGTTGAGTTCGGGTCTCTCCTAAAGAACAGATGAACGCAAAGAATTTACAGTTTCAAGTCACACGGATATGTAATACCATACTTCTGTGTGTATGTGGACTATGGATGTGGAACAAGAGTTACAATGACATATGGGACTTATGTAAGCTCTAAACTTTCTAAAGTCGAACTCTCTATCCGTGGGCATGAATCCTCCTTTTATAGAGGAAGGGGAGTCCACAATGCCAACACATGCATGCAAGAGTGGGACCCACTCCAAAGAATTTAGTATGCTTAGTGTTGTCAATGTCCTCCCAGACAATCGACCAGAAGTGGTAGCATCTCTTACCAATTGACAAGTGACGATGGAGACAAGGAAATCTCCATCTGGTCACCGCGGGACTCACCAGTCAGCCCTTGCAAAGGCAGCAAGGTGGGACTGTGCGAGAGTTGATGTGGGCGAGGCACGTCGCGCCCCTCCTATTCCTCCAGTTAACGTGGGCGTGTAGGGGCTGCATGCGGTGCCACATCCTTAAGGCATATGCGGATGAGCTGTTCTCCAAGTTGTTCCTTCCTGCAACAAAAATCATGATGTTTGGTTGAAATCAATCTCCGGGCCCACCTAGTAGGGCGGAGAAATCCGAGGTAAGTCCCGGGAGGCGGGGGTGTGCTCACGCCCCCACATGGGACCTCAAGACACATGTACCGTGCTCCAGGGCAGCCTCCGCACTCCCGAGGCATGATATGTGCCCGGGGCACCGAGTTGGCCTGGGGCTCTAGGGACCACTCCTCTTGCTAATTTACAGGTTTTCTTGTTACTTTGGACAAGTTTCTCGAAGATGTCATTGATGAACGAGTTCTTGATGAACACCTCCCGTGGGAGATGCACCAAGTTGATAGTTGTATCTTCAGCACCTTGAAGATATAAATCTTGTAGGTCTTGACTTTTTTCTTGACACCTTGAAAATGTAAATCTTGTAGGTCTTTTGAAAATGTAGGAATGGATCTTGTATGTCTCTTGAAGGTGTAGATCTTGAACATCTTTTGAAGATGTATCACGTTGATCCGAAGACCCTAGATGGTCGGGGACCCCATGCTCGTTCCTCCGACAGGAGGAATACGCACACTCATCCGGAGTATGTGGGAAATCTGCAAAGAGAGTAACCAAATAAGCACAATGAGACCTCACCATCCGACCTATTTGCAAAGATAAAAGGGAAGAGGCGGTGTAACGCCCGCGTTTTTCTAAAACCGCAGTTTAGGATTTATTTTAGCGTCACTCTTTCTTTTCGTTTAAAATCTCCAAAAATTTCAAAGTTAGTTTTAATCTTGTTTTGTTTTTATTTATTTATTTCCTGATCATATCAAATCATTTCCTTCCCGTCCAAATATTCCAAAATATTTTTGGACTACTACCGCCCGACGATTATTCGTCCCTTTTTCCTTAATACTTTTCCACACCCGGAGTTCTTTGCACCTTCATTAAGTCAAGCAAGCAGACTATGTTCATCCAACACTCGTACATACATGCTTCTTTTTCCCTATTTTTCCTAAACTCCTTGCAAAACCGAAGATTAGGCACCGCTCTCTGTAAAACCGATGGTTAGGCACCGTCTTGCCGGTGCATAGTGAAAGTTTGGCACCGTCTCCATCTTCTCTGCCGAAGTTAGGCACCACTCCGCGCCACTCGCCGAGCAAGTCAGGCAGCAACAGTAACCATGGGAGCCTGTAGATGGAGAAGCATGCACAGATGCATCAATGGCCGTTCTCGTCGCCAAGTTCTTCCTCTAGAATCACCATGGACAGTATAAATACCCAAGGAACTTACCGTGGAGTTCCTCAGCCACTTCACCACTCTGTTTTTACCACTCCGAAGCCGATTCGCCGAAGTCCCGGAGTTTGACGCGTCGAGGTGACCGACCTCTTTCTCCCTTTTTTTTTCTTCCTGCCCAGTCCTCCTCCTTCTTCCTCCCCTGCCTAGCCACCCCCTTCCTCCTCCTTGCCCGGCGCCAACGCCGCCAACTTCACCGCGCGTCGCCACCGCCCACCTCACCGCGCGCTGTCGCCGGCGCCAAGATTTCGAGTTGCCGCCACCGCCCAACCGCTCGGCTGACGCCGCTCCCCGCCGCCCAGCTGCCAAGCCCGGCCGCCCGGCCGCCATCGCCCTGCCCACGCCGCCACCCGCCCCTCCTCCTGCTGCTCGGGAGAGAGGAGAAGAACAGAGAAAGGAAAGAAAGAAAGAGGAAGAGATAAGAAGGAGAGAGAAGAGGGAGAAAAGAAAGGAAGAAAAAAAGTGGGACCCATGGGCCCCACATCTCTCCCTCCCCCTTTGACCTTTGACCTTGACCTGGCAGCTGGGCCCTACTCGGAATATTGCTAGGAATATTCCTCCCTATTATATGAATCCCATCAAAAATCCCTTGAACTTCAAAAATTCATATCTTTTCATCCCGAACTCCGTTTGACTCCATTCAAATTCCAAAATCTTTATAAAATTCCCCTCTATTTAATGACACTATCTTTTTCGTGTTTTGTTTTGCTTTAGCAGTGGTTTTATGTATTGTTTGTTTTCTCGTGTTTAGAGTCCGAGACGAACGGAGGATTCACGCAGGAGTTCGACGCTCCGTTCGTTGTCGCGGAACAAGGCAAGCCCCCCTTGACCATTTATTGAACCTATATTTTTTAATTAAGTATTTTGTTTGCCAAATTGCATGCTTTAGGTTGCACTGTTTCGGCCACGATTCGAATATGGATCGTTGGACCTTCCATGTAGTCGCACTTTTAATATATAGGAGTTGATGACCTCTCCCTTTGTAACTCCACTAAATATTTTGCGTCGGTATTCACAATGCCGAAGTAGATTACCTACAAGCTACGATTGTTCTGTCGTGCGAGAAAAACTGGGATACTTATTATTGCTCATTTATTTTGAAAACCCGACGAAATGTCGGTATGGTTATGAAGAAGAGAAGTGTTTTGTAAAAACCTGATGATGCGGGAGTTAGTACCTTGGTGGTTTGACTACACATTATCCATAAGGACCGTTTTCTTTGGGAAATTCATTCGAACATATGACAGTACGACCACACGGGTATAATGGGATGCTCCTGGCCGAGTAAATAGCTAAAACATAGGTGTCCAGCATGTTAGCGATTGAGGAGCACTGGTATGGTGGCGGGTATGGCAATCTCCTGCAGTGGGGATGTGTCGGAGTCCATACGGTGGGGCCTGAGTAGATGAGGGCTTGAAATTTGGCCTGATGCTTGGTGGAGAGATTCCACCCAACTGTGGGATATGGGATATTTATGGGTTGGTTATGGAAAAACCTTGTAGCGAGCTCTCCTTTGTCGGCCATGTCTGATCCACATGTGTTCGGTAATGCGAGAAGTCCGCGGCGTATGGGTAAAGCATGCAACCTCTGCAGAGTTTAGTCAAACTATTTAAACAGTCGTGCCCATGGTCATGGGCAGATATGAGGTATTTCTCATAGCGTAGTGTTTGTTTTAGACTTAATAAATTGATTCTTGGGATGGGGACCGTTACCAGAGTTTGCCTTTGTGACGGACGGCCAGCCTTCGTGGTTGGGAACGAGTCTGTGTGACTCGGGGTGTCGTTTGGTACCAAGGTGTGGTTTAGGGCCGAGATGGCTGAGGTAGAGTGGCTAAGATGGCCGAGTAGTGCTGAGATGGCACGGTGTTTATATTGAGGATTACTATAGTGACAGGTTGTTGCAAAGCAACCTGTGGAATGAGGTGAGGCGTGAGCCTTACTTCGAAACTAAAAACTATCACACTAGATGTTTACAACTAAATTATTTATAAATCTTAGTTTTTCAAATAAAACCGTTCCACTCCTTGTTATTAGCCTTACATGTCATATTTTTCTCGAATTTGCCGAGAACACTGAGTACTCACCCTTGCTATTATTATTATTTATAGAGTTAGAAGAAGGATATCCCGACCCTTTAGTCGAGGCCTAATTTCAGGAGCAAGCCGAGTACGTTTTTTCTGGGTTTCAAGCCTAGTTTCCAATCATAGCATATGGATTTATGGTTATCTTTATGCTTAATGTTGCCCTCCACGGTTGTTATGCTTCCGCTTGCGTACCTTGTCGTTTCAGTGTTTCTACCAGTCTGGGGTTTGTCCACGATGGTAGCTTGAGATCTCCACTAATGTTGTAATAAAAGCTTTGTATTTCTGAATTCTACTATTATTCTGTGAGTACCAGCTCGTGTATCCTGGACTGGTACTGTAATCACAGGTAATATTATGACCTCCAGCCTATACCGGTTGGTTTTCTAGACCAACATAGTTTGGGGCGCCACAGGCGGGGACGTGAACACTCGCACCATATCTATATAGAGCAAACTTGTTTTTTTAAAAAAAATTTATTTGAGCCCTTATGGGATGCAATTTTTCCTTCTGAGTAAAGTGTGTGCAGTTGGTGCTATTTCTCTTTCAATTTTATGTAATTACAGTATAATCGTGGTATAATTATCTTGTAACTTGCATGTAATTTATATGTAACTTTCAATCTTTCAAACAATTTTGAACCGTTAGATTTGTTTCAAGATTCGTGCAAGTAAGAAAGAAAAAAAATCATAGCACATGTATATGTGAGAGGATTCGGTCCCACGACCTCCGTTTCACAGAAATAGCATGTTATGGAGGCATTTTTTAAAGTTATATACAAATTACTTTGTAGTTACATATAAGTTACAATGTAATTACATCATGATTGTATTATAATTATATTTATAAATTTTTTGAAAGAAAATTTGTTAATAAATATATAGACAGCCCCTTTGTCTTTTTAACAAGGAATACGTCTATTTGTCTCTCATGATTGAATTGCCTTCTTGAACCGTAATACCAGGTATAACGCCTCCTCAATATTCGAAAACCAAAGCAAATCAAATCCCTGAGCTGTTTGGATAGCGGTTTCATCCTACGTGGTACTCGTGGGATCCACATATCAATGAGAAAAATAAATAAAAAATAATGCCCTCACATGTCAATCCTCCTCCTTTTCTCTCTACCCTTTCTCTCTCTACCCCTCGTATCTCTCTGGTTTTCGCCGAGCAGGAGTCTCGCCGGCACCGACGACACCCGCAGTGCAGCAGCAGATGAGCGCCCGCGCCGTCGTGGATAGTTCGAGTTGGATCTGTAACTGTTCGTCCATTACTGACATGGTGGTTGGTTCGTGGGTTCTTTGCAGTTGCAGACCGTGGTGCTGAGGGTGTCCATCCACTGCCTTGGATGCAAGAAGAAGGTCAGGAAGGTGCTCAGGATCATCGAAGGTACGTGCACGCGATGGCGGTGGGCATCCGATTCCGGGGATGCTCTGTTTGTTTGGTTTGCTGTGTTGATTTTTCTTTGGTTTGTTTCGGGCGTGAAGGATGCGAAGGTGAATGCCGGCATGCCGCGATGCACAAGGTGACGGTGACCGGCATGGTGGACGGTGACACGCTCGGCAAGAGGTTGTACAAGTCTGGGAAGTAGGTCGTGCTATGGCAGCACCCGCATGTGGCACCCGTGCTGGCGCCGGCGCCAGAGGCCAAGGCGATAGATGCCGTCGGGTCATGGAAGGGCATCGTGCGGTGGCTGTGGCTGAGGGCGAGAATCAGAGAGATAGAGAGGTAGAGAGAGAAAGGTAAAGGAAAGAGATTACTCTTTCCGACATGTGGGTCCCATGAGAACCACGTTGGACTAAACCGTTATCCAAACAGTCAAAGGACTCGATTTGCTCTGGATTTTGAAGATTGGAAAGATGTTATACCTGATATTACGGTTGAGAGAGACGATTCAATCAGGAGCAAACTGAGGGAGGCACTACTACGAAAACAATCTTTCATGGCGTTTGGAAAAACTTTTCTCTGGCGGAAATGAGGTGAAACCGCCAGCTAAAAAGATAGGGGGGGTGGGGGTCTCGGGCCGCCAGCGAAAACACATCTTCGCTGGCGGCCTCCTTAAGCTAGCCGCCAGAGAAGATGCGGTATTTTCTCTGGCGGCCATCTTAAGACACCGCCAGCGAAAAAGTATATTTTCGCTGGCGGTAAGGTGACGTGGCCCGCTAGAGAAGATTCCTACATCTTCGCTGGCGGCCCACTCTAGCCGCCGTCACCCCTAAATATTTTCTATGGCGGTTCGAATGTACCGACATATATTGACCGCCAGGGAAAATAGCATCACCTATATCACCAGCCCAGCTAGCAGCCATGGCATTTGAGCACGATTTTCTCTCTCTTGTGAACAAATACATAGAGGGGAAGGTTTTGATCTTCAATCTTTTGAAAGATCTACTGCACCAGAGGTTACATATACTTTCTCCTACTCCATTTGTAAAGTTTTTTTTCAATTTTATTGGTTGTTTGTTGAGATTTTGCATAGCAAAAAGTATGTGACACGGGGGAAGAAAACTATTTTTTATTTGTTATTTGGAGCTTAAAATGGGCAAACTTTGTAAGAAATATTGTGCATGATCGATGTTCCATATATATATCTAGTTTTGATATGTTTATTTGTAGCAGATCTATATATTAGTTAACTGCAGAGAACGCTGAGAAGAAGAGAAAAAGAGCTAGTTTTTTATTTTTTTCTAGTTGTTTGTAGTTTGTAGATTTTTGGCTAGCTTTAATTATCTTGTCTAGATTATAGTGGTTATAAATATTAATTAGTATAATTTTAATGTAGCATATTATCAAAAATATATAAAGTGACGAAGTTGTACATATTTTTTCGCAAATAATGCATAGATGGCGGACAGAGCATGGATGTATAGAGAGAGATACCGGTCCTCATACATTGAAGGAGTTGACATATTCATGAAAGCTGCTAAGAAGAATGCTGCATCTAAGAAGACAAAGGAAATTAGATGTCCATGCTTACATTGCAAGAATCAGAAAATTTGGATCGACCCATCTATAATCGAGCAACACTTGGTGATGCATGGATTTGTTGCAGGCTACACAAATTGGTCACATCATGGAGAGATCCCAAGCAAACAAGTTCCCAACCGGGCGATAGTACAGGATGAAGTGTTCAACTGGGACGAGGATTTGATGGTAGTAGCAGAAGAAGGAGAAGAGGAAGTAGAGCCCATTAATGTTGATGATGATGTTGGTGGCGATGATGGTCATCACAGTATAGTTGATGATGTCGATGATGGTAATGTTTGCGTAGATGATGGTAATTTTGATTTGGAAGAGATGTTGCGTCATGCTAAACCTGAGGTTGTAGCTGGGTCCGCTCGTGGGTTGGAGAACTTCGAATCATTACAAAAGGCAACGAAGGTTCTTTTGTACGATGAGGCAAATGGTTGCACGAAGGATTTCACATTGTTGCGGACGGTGCTTGAACTTATGAGATTGAAGGCCAGAAACGGTTGGTCGGACAGTAGTTTCAACGATTTGTTGGTTCTGTTGAAGAAACTGTTTCCGCAACCCAACTCCCTGCCAACCAGCACCTATGAAGCGAAGAAGCTTATTTGCCCTTTATCTCTGGGTGTGCGAAAGATACACGCCTGTGTTAACCACTGCGTACTGTTTCGTAAAGAGTACGAGGATTTGGACAGATGCCCAACGTGCAACACTAGTCGATACAAAACAAGCCGTAGCCAGTCCGAGCATCAGGATGTTACCCAAGACGAGGTAGAAGACAACAACAAGAAGAAGATCCCCCAGTTGGTCATGTGGTACCTTCCGGTGAAAGATCGATTGAAGCGTTTGTTCTCGAACCCGAGGGATGCCGAACTGATGCGCTGGCATCATGAAAAGCGGAAAAAGGATGGGATGATTCGACATCCGGCAGATGCTCGACAGTGGAAGGAATTTGACAGAAAGTACCATGAGTTTGCAGAGGACCCAAGAAATGTAAGGTTTGCATTGAGCACCGATGGAATGAATCCATTTGGTGACTTGAGCAGCTCACACAGCACGTGGCCAGTACTCCTAACCATGTACAACCTCCCTACGTGGCTGTGTCAGAAAAGGAAGTATATTTTGTTGACCATCCTTGTACAGGGACCACGACAACCTGGCAATGACATGGATGTGTTTCTGGAGCCTTTGCTGGAGGATATGGCTGATCTGTGGAATCACGGGGTCCGGGTTTGGGACGAATTCATGCAGAATTACTTCACGCTTAATGCAATTATCTTTGTCACCATCAACGACTTGCCCGCACTGTTTTCCCTATCAGGACAGCTCAAGGGGAAGACAGGCTGCGTTATTTGTGTTGATGGTACAGTGTACAGGTATCTTCAGGGATCGAAGAAGCTAGTGTACATGCGGCACCGACGTTACTTAAGAAAGAATCACCCGTACCGCTCCAAAGCAGAATATTTCGACAACACTGTTGAGGATGGTGATCCACCAGAACCATGGAAGGGTGATAAAGTGTTCACAATAACGAAAAAGCTCAAGGTTGTTTTTGGGAAGGCCAAAAAGAAGGAAACCAACAAGCGGAAGAGAAATGAGGCCAAAGAGCCAGCAAGCGCTAGCGGGCCATTCAAGAAGCATTCCATTTTCTTTAAGTACCTTCCGTACTGGCAAGATTTAGAGATACGTCATTCTATCGATGTCATGCACCTAGAGAAAAATGTCTTCGATAGCACCATGGGTACTTTACTAGACATACCTAGCAAGACAAAGGATGGGCTGAAGTCCCGTAAGGACCTCGTGAATATGCAGATAAGGAAAGAGCTTCACCCTGTAGATGAGGGTAACGGAAAAGTGTATCTTCCGCCGGCCTGCTACACCTTGACAAATGAGGAGAAAAAGGCAATGTGCAAATGCCTACGTGGGGTGAGAGTGCCTACTGGTTTCTCCTCAAACATTAAGCGACTGGTATCCATGAATGATTTGTCATTTTCAGGCTACAATTCCCATGATTGCCATGTAATGCTCACAGTATTCCTCGCTATCGCCATCAGAGCAATCGAACCATTACACGTTAAGGTGGTCATCACAAAGCTGTGTTACTTCTTCAATGCAATCTCACAGAGAGTAATTGATCTTGACGAGTTAGGTCCTCTCCGCACTTTCGCTATAGAGACCGTGTGCGAGCTTGAGATGTGTTTCCCGCCGTCATTTTTCAATATGATGGAACACCTCATAGTTCATATTGTGCCTCAGATTATTGCACTTGGTCCCCTGTACCTGCATCAGATGTGGCCATTCGAACGGTACATGTCCATTCTAAAAAGCTACGTACGGAACCGTGCCCACCCAGAGGGATCGATGATAGAGGGATATACTACCGAGGAAGTCGTTGAGTGTTGCATTGATTACCTAAAAGAGGGGAAAGCAATTGGTTTACCGGTACCTCGACATGAAGGTAGATTATCTGGAAGAGGGACAAAAGGGCAGAAAAGAATCCACGACGATGATTACAAGAAAGTGAAAGAAGCTCATTTCACTGTGCTGCAACAGCTCGCGATAGTGGAGCCGTACATAGATCAGCACCTTAAGGAATTACAAGCAATGAATACAGGGCGTTCTGATGCATGGATCATGAAACGACACAAGGCTGCCTTTACTGAATGGTTCAAGAACCTCGGCCTACCAGATGGCGATACTACGGAGGAAAAAACTATTAAGAGATTGGCTGACGGGCCATCAAGTGTTTACACCTCATGGCAAGCATATGATCTGAATGGGTACACATTTTATACCAAAGCGAAAGACCAAAGGAGTGCATGCCAAAACAGTGGCCTTCGAGTAGAGGCAATCGACCCAACTGGACAAAAGAGCACATACTATGGATTCATAGAAGAAATCTGTGAACTGGACTATGGATCCAACATGCAGATTCCACTGTTCCGGTGCCAATGGGTGAAACACCCATCTGGCGTGGTTGTCGACATTTTCGGGCTGACAATCATCGACCTGGTCAACGTAGGGCACAAGAATGACCCATGGGTACTTGCCGATCGGGCCGCTCAGGTTTTCTATGTGACTGATCCATCTCAGTTGAAGAAAGATATAGTTGTCTCGGGGAAACAAAAGATTTTGGGAGTTGATGATGTCCAAGATGTTGAGGCATATAATCAGTACGAGAACATGACACTCTTCACGGACTTTACAAACAACATTAAGGTCGCGGAAGCAATGATTGGTGATTCCCCGAAGCCATACATGAGGAACAAGGGAGTAGGGAAGAATGTCAAAGGTTAATCTACATATGTAATTATGGTGACCTAAGATGGATCATGAATTTTTGTACGGATGATTACCAACTCTTTTTGTAATTAGTTCTGTGGATATTTTTACATTTAGTTGTGCAAAGAAAAAAATATTGAAATGGGACAAACGTTTTTTCTGGCGGTCGAGGACACTTCCGGCCGCCAGCGAAAAATGTGTTCTCTAGCGGCGAGGTAAGACGGCCGCCAGCGAAAATGGGTTTCGGTAGCGGGCCAGGTAAGCGAAAACCTATTTCGCTGGCGGCCAGGTAAGCAGGCCGCCAGCGAAAATTGGTTTTTGCTGGCGGCGAGGTAATCCGGCCGCTAGAGAAAATAGTTTCGCTAGCGGCCCGCCTAATGTGGCCGCCAGGGAAAAAGGTTTTAGCTAGCGGCGAGGTAAGCCGGCCGCCAGAGAAAATGGGTTTCGCTATATATGGGCGCGCGGGAGTCCTCAATTTTCACTAAGTCCCGAAGGCGCGAAAACCCTAGAGCCGCCGCCAGGCTGCCAAAATTTTCAGCCGCCGCCGCCAGCAAAAACCTAGCGCCGCCGCCTCCTTTTCGCGCCAGGAGAGCGCCGCCGCCTCCTTTTCGCGCCAGGAGGCAGGTATCCCTCACCGCTGCCGCCTCCTCCTCACCGTCGGTCGGCTGCCTCCTCACTGTCGTCGCCGGCCGCCTCCTCACCGCCCCCGGCCACCTCCTCACTGCCACCGCCGCGTCCTCACCGCCGATGGCCGCCTCCTCACCGCCGCCGGCCGCGTCGTCACCACCACCGATGGCCACCTCCTCACCGCCGCTGGCCGCCTCCTCACCGCCGATGCCCGCGTCCTCACAGCCGCCGGCGGCCGCGTCCTCACCGCCGCCGCCTCCTCTTCTTCCTCTGCTCGCCGCCTCCTCACAGCCGCCGACGGCCGCGTCCTCACCGCCGCCGCCTCCTCTTCTTCCTTTGCTCACCGCCTCATCCAGGTACCCCTGTCGCCGCCGAATCAATGGATGGATCGATGATTGATTGTTTGTATCGATGAATGGATGGATTATTGATTGATTGTATGAATGGATGGATTAGGGTTGAATGGATGGATTGATTGATTTTACTTCTGATGGATGGATTCATCGATGAATTAGTGGTTTTGTTCTGTTTTGAAATTTCAAAGAGTTTAATAAGCTGCTTTAGAACTGAAATTTCCTGAAATTTTCTCTGAAATTCTCTGAAATTTTGATATGGCAGCAGCAAAATATGGCAGCTAGCATGCATATTTTGCTCATTGATGAATGCAGTCTGAAATAAATTTGAATAGGGGCTGATATAGATGTGAAATAAATTGCTCTCTGAAATTGATGAATATCTCATAGGTGAATGGTGAATATATGCAGAATGTTGATTTTGAATGTCGAATGGTTGCAGATTGCAGATTGTATATGTTCTGAAATTTTGGGAAATGATAGAAATGGGCTGTGGGTGACATATATTTGGGATGATAATTAAGGCAATTTGCCAAACTGCCTTAATTACTATATTTGTGTCTAGATGATTCATTGGTTAATAGCACTTAGGGTAGGAACTCTAGTTGTGAGTGCACTGAAAATGTGATTTCCCTTTTTAAGCTGCTTTAGAACTGAAATTTGGACTTGTTTATATAAATTTGGATTTATTCATGGGGAATCAATAATCTGATTGCAGATTGTATATGTTCTGAAATGTGGAATGATTGCAGATTGCAGATTGTGATATAAATGTGAAATCTCAATTTTTTTTTCAAGTCTGAAAGTCTGAAATTTGTATATATATGGGATGGTGTATATGCAGTCACATAACTCCTACTTATACTAGTATATGCTAAGATAAGATCAATAGCATGCCATCTATTGAATTTTACCCACTAAATTCTGATTCTTGCCACCTTGCTTGAGCTGCTACTGGTTGCCGATGATGTGCCCTATTACTTCCTGACAATTTTATAAACTTTGGATTGTAGAAATGGATAATCTTATTCATGTATGCATGCAGTTGTATATATGTGATCCCTATATATATGTGATGTATGGCTATATATATATATATATATATATATATATATATATATATATATATACCAATTGTTTGCATATACTAATCTGCAAACCATAATCTGAAATGTTTTGCAGATTAGTAGTTTATTTGGAAGTATATAACCTTTGCTTTTAGACTGGCAGCTATACCATGCTTTTAGAAATTGATTTAATACTATGCATATAAGTTCAAAAATTATCTGAAATGCAGCTGCTGCATATAAGTTCAGAATAATGGACACTTATGTGAAATTTAGCACTTAAGACTATGTCTGAGTGAAATTATGGTATAAGGATTCCATTTCGCATCTAATATAAATTCACTGTAAAAGGATATCAATGGAAAAACCCACCGAAGCGCAACCCGCGGGTGACAAGGGCAAGGAAACTCAGGCCGTCGTCAAGGAAGATATTTGCATGGAAGTAGTTGCGGAGGAACTGTCGTCGTCAAGCTCCGGTGAAGCAGAGAGTGGATCGTATCACTCGCCGAGTGACCCCCATCCTTCTCCTGCAAGGAAGAAAAAGGGTGGGAGCGACAATGAAGAAGTCGACTCCGACTACATCCCCCGCGAACCGGTGGTACGTAACATATTGTATATGATTAGTTCCGATCGTATTAAGTATATATATCGATTATAACCGATGTCATGTGAAATGCAAATATAGAAGAATGCTCCACGCCGATCTAAAAGGAAAGCCCAAGCCGCACCTGAAGCGGAAGCCGAAGCTGGAGCTGTCGTGCGCGTCTCAGCTTCAAGTAAACCCAAGAAAAGAAGGGGCGAGCGAGGGAAGAACATGTTGTTGAAAGAAGTCAGCGTGCTGACGCGGATCAGTGAGAAAGGGGAACCCCTATCACCCGAAGATTCATGTTCCAAGTATAGCAACCAATGCGGGGCGATAGTTAGGGATATCGTGGAGATCACATGGAAGGATTGGAAGAAAGTTCCTGACGCTACAAAGAACAGCTGTTGGACGTCGCTGCAAAGCAGGTTTGAGTATCCACAAGGGACAGACGACGATACAGCGAAGGTCTATGCACTCAAGACCATGGGCAAGCTGTGGCGGAACTGGAAAACAGACCTTAACAAGAAATATGTTCAGAAGGGACGTACGCCGTTTACGGAGTACGGAAAGATAACACCAGCCCAGTGGGATGAGTTCGTTGCCCTGAAGACATCGGCGGAGGAAAAGGAGAAGAGCCAGAGGATGTCTGAACTAGCAAGAAGGAATGAATATCCTCATCGTTTGGGATCGACCGGTTACCGTGCAGCGGTTAAGAAATGGACAAAACAAGATGAAGAGATGGAAAAGGCTGGGAAACCGGTTCCTATGAAAAATCACAACCCACGAACCAGGAACTGGGTGCGTGCAAGAACACCGGCCTTCACCCCGGAGGGGGATGTAGTCTTCAAGGATCCAAAGCTCCAGGAGGTAGCTGTCAAGATGAAGAACATCGTCACGCAGCAAGAGGCCGGGATGTTCGTGCCAGATAGAGACCGGGACGAGCTGACCTATGCGTTGGGCAACCCGGAGCACTCTGGCCGTGTCCGAGGAGTATCCTCCAAGACTAGCTGGAAGGATGGATTCAAAGAGGATGCTCATACCTACAAGAAGCGTGATCGCTATAAGGAGGAGATAGAATCCCAGGCTAGGGCAGCAGCTCGTGAGGAATGCCATAGATATTGGAGCCAGAATATGATGCACGGTGGTGCCGTTTCGCAGCCTGATCCGAGCTATCCGATGGACGATGTAACGGAGGATACTCCTTGCAAGCTCTTGATTCCGGTCGGCAGGGCAGGAAAGAAAATACAGGTTGCAACTGGGAGGTTCATACCGGGCCGCAGATTCCATTGCCAAGACATTCCGGATGACTATGCCAAGGTAGAGGTCCGGACGGTCAATGAGGCTCACCGGATGCACGAGATCGACATTCCAACACCCGAGGGGATTGTGTACCTTGGAGATACCGTTGACCAGTTTGTGCTGTGGCACAAGAATGATATTCAACTAGGGTCAACGGATGGAACGGATCGTCCACCAAGGATACCGGTGTCACCGCCTCGTCCACCAAGGGAACAAGAACCGAGGGATCCTCCAGTTTCATCACCTCCGCAATCAGATCATGTAGTTGCATCACCTCCAAGATCAGAGCCTGCTGTTGCGTCACCTCCAATTGAAAAGGAGACAGAAGTACAATCAGGGCTTGAAATGGATCAATCAGAAGTACAAGTTCAGGAAGTGCCTCCGGCACAGCAATCAGAGCGTGCACAATCAGGGCCTAAGCGGACAATGCCTGATGAACTAGACCCATCGCAAACACAGCCATCGCAACCGGAGGAACCTAAGGGTGCCGATGTGCCAGTGATGGTAAGGACACACAAGCACAAAGGAAAAAGTGAATCGAAGAAAAGATATATGATAACGGCATTCCGAGGAAGGGACAAAGATATCAAAGATGCCGATTTTGATGACAGAAAGTTAACAGGCCTCAAGGAAACCATGGAAGATTATCTTAATTATATCAACTGCCCGGATGTGCCGCATGAGTTTCAGAATGGCCAACCATTCATCCATGCCTGGCAACTAACAGAAGGACCGTGGCAACTAAGGAGGTGGCATGAATGGTACATCAGGGCAAGCACCATAAAAGGCCTTTCATCGTTCACAGTTGCCGTGCAGGAGAACATTTTCTGGAGCGGGCCATGCCTATTCCAAGTCCATTTCTCCGATATGCATGCCCTCTACCGTCGGAAGAGGCTCGACGCCAATTTGGTCGGCATCTGGTGTCTGTAAGTGCATGACTAGAACGTGTCAATAAATCATTGTACCTATGTGCGTACCTAATTTGACCTTACATTTTTTGAAGGATGAATTACGTGCAAGCCGAAGCGATGCGAAAGCCTGTCGGCTTCCTAAACCCGTGCCGGATAAGCCAGCCGAACCACACCTACCTGCTAGACGAGAACAAGCTACCGGCACATGTTCAGGCGATGACACGGCAAGAGAGGGACGCATATATAGAACAAAGGCATCAGGAAAAGATTCTCGATGTTGCTACTTATGTAGCTATAGCACTTGAATCTACGCAGGACAAGGAATGTGTTTACGCGCCATACGCCTTTGAGTAAGTTTTCATATCAACTACGAGTATATACATATAATCACGGCTGGACTAACCATTTCTTTTGCAGCGACCATTGGATAGTATTTCTTCTCTATCCAAAGTACAATGAAGTCGTCGTCTTGGATTCTCTTGATAAAGATAGCAATACATATCAAGAAATGCTCAGAATTATCGATCTGTAAGTTATATGCATGGACGTTTCTTATTCTTATATATTCTCATGACGTGTTGTTATCTTTGACGAATTTAAATTAATTATCTCTCCAAACAGTGCATATAAAAGGTATTACCAGCAAGGCGGACAACGGAAAAACTCCAGACAACGCATACTCATCCGCAATAAGTGGCCGGTAAGTAAATTTGGATGCCAAACAATACTACTTAATTTTTATAAATGCATGTGTTTTTCCATTTAATTAACTAATATACTTTATAATTGATGTTGAAAGTGTCATAAGCAACCGGTGGGAACCGTACTATGCGGATATTACACCTGCGAATACCTTAAGGTCAATGGGAGATATTGCGCGAATTACGACGATGTAAGTACAAACCGTCAATACTCTTGTTAAGTTAATCGCTAACTTGCATTACTGTGAACAATTTCGTAATTTGTCATGATCTCGATCCAGCTTCCAAAAATTCCCAAGTCTGAAAGGGAGCTCGATGATAAATCCATTGAGAACATACAACGGGACATGTGCTACTTCATCCACCGTGAGTGCGCACATCAGCTTGGGAGGTTTTTCGACCACGATGGAGTTTTGGCCCTGCCGGAGAACGAATGTCTGTCTAACTGGAGCAGGAGTATAATATAGATAGGTTTCACGCGTATGTATATCGCTCGGGTTGTAAGACATTCAACTACTTGTATATGTGGTGTCGGTCCAATTCTATCTATATAGGTGCTTAGATATTGTGTGTGTGTATATATATATATATATATATATATATATATATATATATATATATATGTATATATTAATCTTCATATATTATTTCCGCGTGCATGTATATTAATCATCAATGGCGGCTGCACGAAAGAGAACATACTTTATCGATAACTCGATTAGTTATATCATCCACATGTGACTCTAAAATACATGAACAAAGGTAAGAAAAAAATAATATATAATATTTTTTTATAAATATTGCATCTTCGCAGGCGGGCCACGTGTCAAAAATATGACGATGTCCTATTTTTACTGGCGGGCCATGTGCCTTCTCCAGAAACTATGGGCTTTTTTCCTAGCGGGCCACGTGTCCAAAAAGAGTGTAAGCCGCCAGAGAAGAATATTTTCGCTGGCGGCTGTCTTAAGCCAGTGGCCAGCGAAGATTTGGCTTCGCTGGCGGCTGACGTAAATTGACCGCCAGAGAAAATATTTCTTCGCTGGCGGCCTACATAAAGCGACCGCTAGCGAAGATATTTCTTTGCTGGCGGTCTATAACCGCTAGCGAAGATCTTGATCTTCACTGGCCTTTGCTTTGTGGCGGCCCCAATTGTCGCCAGCGAAGACCCAAAATGGCCGCCACGAAAAACTGTTTCCGTAGTAGTGAGGAAAATAAATTTATTCCTTTTAAAAACGCATATAAGGTGGTTAAAACTTAAAAAGCCGCTCCTGCGGCCCGGCCCTTTCAAGTGCAGCCCACACATTACCGGCTCAATGGGCCATCTGCACTTTCCGCTCGGTCGAAGTCCTCAAACCCCACGCCTCCTGAAAATCTCTCCACCACATTCTCGGATTCTCCCCTTCCGCTCTCCGATTTCAAAACCTCAATCCTCCAAACCCCAGACCCCAAATCCCCCAACTCCGGCACCCGAAATGAGACGCGGCGGCGGCGGCGGCGGCGGAGGGGTCAGGCGCCTCCCGAAGTCCTCCCTGGCGCCCTCCGCGGCGTCGGATCGCACCCCGTTGCTGGATCCCCACGTCCTCCACCCGCGGAACCTCGACCTCGCCTTCTCCCGCCGCGACTCCGACGCCGCCAGCCTCTGCAGCAGCCGGCCCTCCTCCATCGGCACGGGCCCTTCGTTCGCCGCCCCCGTCACCAACTTCTCCGACAGGGCCTCCCAGGCCGCCGCCCTCCGCGTCGTCAACGGCTACCTCGCCCCCGCCGTCAACCTCCGCCCGCCTCTCCCCGCCGCCAAGGACATCGTCGCCGCCTTCCGCCACCTCTTCGACTGCCTCGACTTCCCCCTCCACGGCGCGTTCGAGGACGACCTCCTCTTCGTCCTCCGCGTCCTCGGCTGCCCCTTCAAGCTCACCCGCTCCGCCCTCAAGGCCCCCGGCACCCCGCACTCCTGGCCGCCGCTCCTCTCCGTCCTCTACTGGCTCACCCTCCTCGTCAACTCCAATGAGAGCGGCGGCGACGACGACTCTCCTGCCGCCTCAAATGACCTAATGCTATACATTACCAACAGCTACTCGCTGTTCATCTCGGGGGACGATGATTCGGTCGTGTCCCTCGACGAGGAGTACTCCTCCAAAGCCCGTGCCCATGCCGAGGCAGCCGTCGAGGCCTCACAGGCGCTGGAGAAGGAGGTACAGGATCTGGAGTCCAAGAGGACTAAGCTCACCTCAGGACCGTCGCGTCTGGAGGCACTGCAGGCAGAGAAGGAGGCCCTCACTGCCGACGTGGAGAAATTTGAAGCGGTTGTGAAGAGTTGGACAGTGAAGATACAGGAGAAGGAAGAGTCATCAGTACATTTGGAGAAGGAATTGGAGGCCAAGCTGATGGATCAACAGCGGATAGCTGCTGAAAATGAGGAGCTGATGAAGAAGGTGGATGCACAGGTTGTGAATGTGAGAGATGTCGATCGGATGCAGAGGGAGATCCAGACAGTGGAGCGTGACAATGTCAAGTTGGAGAATGGGAATGCGACAATGGAGGAGAAGGGTTGGGAGCTCGAAGCTGCGGTGGTTGGGAAGCTTGAGGAGATTGAGGGACTTGTGGAGCAGTGCAACCAGGCCCTCAGAAAGTAAGGATGCCCTGCAACAACTTTGAATTTCCTGGTTCATCAAATTTGTTCATGTTTGTTGGAACTAATTAACTTGATGTAGTTAAGCAATGTGAAACTATTGATGCTAACCATGTGAAACTATTGATGTATTCTAGTGAAACTATTGATGTATTCTAGTGCTAAAATACAAAATAACACACATTAAGTTTGCTGTCAAAGTATCACTTAATTAACACATATACTCGCTTCACCCTAAAAAGCACCAATGGCACCTTCCTGGTTGTAGCGACGAAAGCATTTTTGAGCCCACCTCCTAGGTTGCTGACATAGCGAGATGTGCAATTGCATGCGATATGACTCTATATGCATGGCTGGCATCATTTTGGGATATTGGAATAATATGGAATCAGGTAAAATCTATGTGCTAATTCTGTGATATTTGACTGGAAAGCTGATATATTGGGTGGTTAGAATTGCATGGTCACTTGTAATGCCCCACTACCCAGCTATTGCATTGTATTTTTAGAGGGAAAAAGTGAAAAAAAACATTATTAGTGCATAGTTGTATAAAGTGTTAGGTTATTTTATAATGTCCCTGACATTACATGTGAACGCGCAGCTAGTAGGTGAAAGTGCTGAAGCAAAATTAAGATCTACTATCCTTTTTTATTTTGATTTTGTTTGTAGTTTTATCTAGAAATTATTCTGTTTGCTCAAAGCCTCCAACCATATTATGGGCTTGTTGCCTCATCGTCAAACTTTGCCATTTTGCAGATTGAAACCTGGTATTGATTTCCAGTACATGCTAAACACAAAAGCGTCCTCCCCGGTTGAGCTGCTAGGAACCAGTTACAAAACTATTCTGAAGCCTGCACTCAATTCTCTTGCTGACGAGGCTAGAAGGATATCTATCTTAAAGCATGACGAGTCAGTTGAGCTAGAAAAACAGTCACAACGAAATGCTAAAATTCTGTCAGAGAAAAAGAACCATATTTCTGTTTGTCAGACTGAAACTGATGAGGTCAGTCCACCTTATATTGCATATCACAGCAAAAAATGAAGTCTGCTTTCCTTTATTAACCCTTCTACACTCATTTATGATTTATCTGTTCAGGAATTGCATTTTCTCTTGTAATTTGTTGTATCCTTTAATCATTTGTTGAAAGCTTCACTTTTCATTCATCTAATGGATTGTTCTGTGATCTGATACGGTTAGACTTGGCTGGACCAAGTTAATCTTTTTTAACATCTGTATCAAAGGGATTCTTATCTTTGAATATGTAGTAATATTCCGTTTTGTGTTCTTCTGGTTTGCACCACTTTTGAGCTGTCAACTTATGCCAGGTTCTTATCATAGTGATTCTGAACATGTATAATTTAGATGAGCTCAGGGTTCTTTTATTTACCACCCAGCTCATTAATGTTGGACTTTCCTTTAGCCTGTAGGATAATCATAATAACTTTCTATCTTATGCCCTTCTAGAAATAGTTGCCCAATAGTGGTGCTGTTCTACATTTTGCTGTTTACATTTCATTTTTTTTCCCCAGATGGTTGCTCGATTGGATTCACTGGATCTTGAAATTGGGAATCATGTTTCAAGATGTAAGACTGATGCTAGACTAATGAAAGATGAGCTGGAGAAAAAGGAGCACCACTTGAGTACTGTTGAGAAGGAGTCAGAAGAATTTTTAAAGGTACGGAATATTACTCATTTTATGTTTTCTATTGCTTAAGCGTGTTCCCTTGTCAGCCTTAGCAAAGATGCACCAACAGTCAGATGACTTTAGGTAATTTGGTTTAATAGATCTCCGAAAAGAAGCTTGAAGATGCAAGAAGGGAAACTGATGAAGAAACTCAGATGTGCGCAAGAGAACTGCTGAAACTTATTGATTCCGTTACAGAGTACAAAGAGTTCATGGAAACATCAATATCTGGGATGAGGAAAGATCTTTATGAAACTGTTGATGACATCTCTTCTTTGGCATCCAAGGCAGCGTCTAACCACCAAACTTCTGCTCATTTTTGAATGTGATTATGTGAAGAAAGCTCTGCACGGAAGAGTTAGCCCCCAAGTGATCTCTTCCTTCCTACGCCTGAGATATTTATACATCTTGGGGCTCTTGTACGCCTGTGCCATCCTGTTAATAGAAACTAGGTGAGTATTCCTTAGATTGCATTGGAAATAGGATAGTATTTGCTTTCCAACTCTCGTGCATGTTGATTAAAATAGAAATGTTTTTTATGGGTCTGCATGCGTGAGGTACTGTTTGCTGCTGAAAACGATCTGTTGGGGTATTCTGGTTTTCCAAAATACATACCTACTCCCTCGGTTTCAAATTAGTTGTTGTTTTAGCTTTGTCCTAGGTCAAATATTCCTAATGTTGACAAGCAAATTCTAAAAATATATATATTTTAACATTGTAAGATTTATGTTTTTAGATCCACTATGAGAAATATTTCATAACATATAGGAGTAATTCACATCTTATTAAACTATATGAATTTCTAGAAATTGATGGTTAAAATTATAAATGTTTGACTTAGGAAAAACCTAAAACGAACAAGTAATTTGAAACGGAGTAGAATCGTTGGATGATGCAATAGCAGGGCATCAGAAAACAGTCCTTTCTGTATGTACAGCTACAGGCCTACAGCCTCTGTTCATTCCATTGTCGTGAAAACAATCTCAATTTGTTGTAGAAGTTGTATTATTGTCGATAAAACCAGGTAACACTAGCAGCCCTGGAGTATATATATTTTCTACTGCAATTGTTGCATACTTGTATCTTAAAAGGATTTTTCATGATTGCACCTGGGAAACGTACGAAGAAACGCACGGCAGCAGCGCAACGCACAAAACAGTAAAACGGTGCGATGAGCTCTCAATAAATGGGGAATTTACTGACCCTCCCAGTACGCTGCCGACTTGCCAAGCCACACGGCGTGGTGTACGATTTGCCTTGCAGCTATTTCTATCATGACGCCGGCGCCGCCGGCGCCTCATAAAACCCCAGGGAGCTCGGCTGCTGGGCTTGCCATGGTTTCTTCTCGTCTTCTAAAAACTACCCTTGCTTCTTTCTTTCTCTGGTTTGGTGGTTGGCTGATGTTCTCGGTTAAGGGGTTTGTTGTCTGGTTCAAGGCCTCCTGCTGTCCTGCAACATTTTTTCTTTGTTCTGAATTTCCGATGGATGTGTGCGTGAATGCATTGATGCTGATGCATGGCTGGTGGTGACCTCGGACCAGGCTTCATTCCCTTTAACCAGCATTTGCGTGAATATCATCAGGCATGCTTGTCTCTGCAAGTCGATAAATGCTGTCTAGTTGTCCATGCCGAGCAAGCATGTATGTTTCATTGCGCGGTCCAGGATATCCATCGAAAGGTTAGTACATTCTTTGCGGTAGCCTGCCTTTGTTAACTGATATTGTTGATCTGTTCGAGCGAATTTTCTTCTTTCTTTGCAGCTTTGTATGGCAGTAGCTTTGCGAATGTAATTTTACTTTACGAGAAAGCGCTCAGGCTCCAGATTAGCTATTTTCAGTTAAAGGTGTGATTGTTTCGTGTTACATGCAGTTCTGTTTGTTTTGCATTAGCTAGGCCATACAGTTCGGTTCAGTTTATTTCTTCTTCTTTCAGAATTTCAGTACATCGTTGCATTTCGATTGAAAAGAACATGAGTAAGAGCAACAATCTGCTACCGATGTAAAAACTTCATCGAATGTTAATTGCCCATCTTTATTCATGCAGACTGGATAACGATAAACATCACTGCTAAATGGACAAATATATGCATTTTAAAGCAATCGTCCTGACCCGAATTGCGTACGGAATGGTACCTTACAGCCATTTTCTATCACGACTCAGATCATGGAAGTACTGAAAACAGTAGAGGGCCGGTTCTTTCATATCATTCCACAGTTGCAGCACTTTGTGCTATTCAAGCTCAATACTCCCTCATTCCATTATAAGAATATAAGAATCTAGGATTGGATGAGACATACATATCCTAATACTATAAGGATATGTTTCATTCAGTTTTAAGTTATTATATTTTGGGACGAAAAGAGTACTTAGATTATAAATTGCTCCAATCTGACGCCATGTAGTAAAACTGTTCCAAACGACCTGAATCTTCATCTGGCTTCTGCCATCTATGACATGAGTGATCTGCAGAACCTGGAAGAAACCTGTACAAGCATAAGCAGGCTTGACCATAAGCATGACAAAGGAATAGCAGGCCCAATTACTGCAGTCATGCCGCTGCTGTGAAGTTGTCATCGTTCTGTTACCATGCCTTCGGCCTGATGATCTGGTTCTGCTCCTGCACGCATATATGCCCATTGTAGAGCCTAACAAAGTCTTCGTATCTGCAACAGAGTTATCCCTTTTATGTTCGGGGATTTTTATTTATGCTATTTACTACTAAAAAAATACCCGTGCATTGTAACGGATAAACTAAAATTATAACAAATATAAAAGTATTAGATGATTAGGGTTCAGTTTTTCATGATATGAGCCTTTAAGAAAATATATTCCTAAAGAAATAAAGGAAGTTCAAAAAAAAGAAAAAAAAAGGCCTCCTTGGACCCAGCCCATGAAGCGCGCGCGACCCAGCAGTGTTGCGACTCGGGGAGGGAGGCCGGCCCGACGCTGGATCGATCTGAGCCGTTCATTTTGATCGACGGCTCGGATTGATTACGAATCCATCAAAACCGCCGGTGAACCCTAACCCTAAATTCACTTTTCTCTTCCCTTCCCCACCGCGAGCTGCCTTTCCCCACCGATGGCGCCTCTCCCCCTTCGCCTCTCCCTCTCTGTCCTCCCTCTTCCCCCACCGGCAGCACCTCTCCTCCTCCACCCGCTCCCTCTCCGCAAATCCTAAGCGGCGGCGGAGGTTGCTCCCCTCCCTGGCGTGGCGGCGGTGGCGGCTGCTGCTGCTCCCCCTCTCCCTCCCCGACGTGGCGGCGGCGGTGGCTGCTGCTGCTCCCCCTCTTCGGCGTGTTGGGCGGCTGCTCCCTCCTCCCTGGCTACCCCCTACCCTCGCCGACGTGGAGTCGACGACGGTTGCTGCTACTCCCTTCCCCGCATGGCGACAGCGTCGGCGACTTCTTCCCTTCCCAGTGTGGTTGCAACAGCTGCCCCTCCCCTCCCCGACTGCCCCCTCACCTCCCCAACGTGGAGCCGACGGCGGCTGCTGCTCCCCCTCCCCAGCGTGGCGGTGGCGGCAGCTTCCCTCCTCGGCGTGGTGGCAGCAGCTGCCCCCTCACCTCCCCGACATAGAGCCGACGATGGTTCTCTCCGGCGTGGTGGCAGTTTGATTTGTAAATATTTTGAGGATTTTGTTGATTTGGGATGTTGATTAAATTTGGCTTTTTGTGCTGTTTTTGTTATTTGTTGATTGATTGATTTGGGGATCTAGCTCGGGATTTTTTTTGTTTTAAAGATGGATTTGGACTCAAATGACGGACGAAACGGACGAATGGAAGCCTTAGGAATTTTTTTTATTAGGTATAGATGTGCCTTTAGTTAATTTAGGACATGGAATTCACCCAAGCTACTTCTCTAGTGACAAAAACATACCATTTTGAGCAATAGCATGACCTTGAAAATATCGAATTTGCTAAATGGCATTTGACAGAAATTTGAGGATTAAATTTTACAGATTTTGGACTGTTAGATTGGCGCCTAGGTTCATGCTTGGGCTCCTTCTCCTTCAACTCTTGGATCTCTTTCTCTTCTTTAGCATCGCTGACACCCCAATTCCAACAGAGCACATACAGATTAAGGTTTGGGGTTAGGGAAGGAGGGGGGGTGTTCTCCGGGGCTTAGAGGGATGGCCGTGAGCGACGGAGGACTGGCGGTGGGCAGTGGACATGGATGGGCGGCGAGGTGTCATCACCGGCAGCGCCTGAGCCACAAGGTTGGTAGTAGGCGGTCGGCCGCTGCTAGAGACGGGGAAGACAATGGGACGGGAGCACCTCCGCTATCGTTGGCTTGAGGAGAAGGAGAGGGGAGGAAGAGGAATAGGGAGGGGAAGAGGAGGAGGCCAGTCTTGGGGCCTCGCCGGTGCCATTCAGGCCTTCTAGCTAGCCAGCAAGGCCAGGGCATAGCGATGGGTGGGGGAGGCGGTGGGCATTGGAGGGTGAGCTCATGCTTGCTCACTTACGTATGTGCGTCGGTGCGTGCGGTGAAGGAGGGAGAGAGAAAGGATAAGTACCATGCATACGAATCTCGAAGCAATTCCAACGGTCCAAAATTTGTATAAGATATGGGAGGGATTTTGTATCACAAGTTATATAGGCAATCCCTTAAAATACACTCCTAATTCGGTTATCCATTGGCCATTAATTTATTACTATTCCCCACAAGTGAAACACACGTTACGCTTTCAATAGAAATTTAGTGACGAGGGATTTGCCATTTGGCATGAGTTGAGGGGCACATTCATAAGTTTCTTCTGTGTAATAAACATATAATGGTGGAATTAGGAAATTTCTAAGCCTGAGCAAAACATAAATAGACTGTCATGAGCATTGTTGGATAGGGATGACATATGCCTTCTACCAATGGCGGAGCTATCTCCCGGGCTGGTCGAGTGGCCGCCCAAGCTCCATCGTTACCATTTCCATTGTTCTTTTCCCATCGACACATATAAAAAAATATTGATTGCTAGCAAACTCATCAAGGCCACTAGCTCCGTCACTGCCTCCTACAATGATGTGGTTGCCCTTGATCATAGGGCCTTGAATTCATGTAAAAGTGTGTGCAAAATCCTACAAGGTAAAAGTATGAATGTATTTCTTTGGGATAGCTCTTTTCCTCACCTACTTTTTATAATCATTTTTTTAACTTTCAACTTTTTAAAATTTTTTTATGTTTTTAAATAATTATCGTAAACTCAGTTTCATCCTTCATGACTTTAGGACGCACCCTAAACGTCGTTGTACTATGTTATGTTCTATCCAGTTTTAGGTTGCTATATTTTGGGACGAAGGGGATAATGTATATGTCATGCTTCAAGGTTCAAATTTAATTTTCAAAGGTTCCGGCTAACATAACATATTAAAAAAACAAAAAAGGTGCCCGTGCGTTGCAACGGGAAGAAAAGACAAGAAAATGAGGAAGAGTTGAGAGATTTACAATATGTAATTAATTAAAATATAAATTTCTCAGAATTCTTGGATATTTTTTGAGTAGATAGGTGTATAATTAAATTTTACAAGTAAAATAAGTGTGAGAAATAAATTGATATGACTGAATTTAATTTTTATTAAATTCTCCATGTTAATTATACTCTTTGAATTTTGTTTGAAATTTTTAGAGCTTAATTGCTAATTTTATTAATACAAACATCGTTTCAGCATTTATTTAAATAAAAATTTAAATAGAATTCCTCCTTTCCCCTTAGCCATTTTTGGCCCATTTCTTTCCTCAGCTCGCAGTTGAGCCGACCCACTTTCCTCCCTTCTCCCCTTCGCCTCGACTGCAAGCACGCGACCGGTCCAGCAAGTAACCGAAAGTCTAATTGGCCTCCCCCTACTCCTTTTCTCACTGACGTGTGGGCCCATTGCTACAGTACCATACTCTACCTCCGTCCGAGTCCCTCAGCCACCCGACGCCACCGGAAGCTTCCTTCTCCGTGAAATCCGACTGCATCCTTAGAGATAATCCAAAATTGATTAAGGGGTTTCGATACTTATCTCTTTCTCTTTCCGTTTTTCCAAGAATGGAAGCAAATCCGTTTCGTATCGAGATCAGAATCAAGCCTTATCCTAAACAAGCGAACCCTTGAATTTAGTCCGTTTTGCATGAAAAAAATCGTGTAGTGCGCGGATGATGATGACGATGGACGAAAATTATTCCGGAAGTCTTACGAATTTTTTAATTAGACTAGAAAAATTGTTCGTGCATTGCAACGGGAAGAAAAGACAAAAAAAATTGAGAAAAAATTACATTATGTAATTAATTAAAATACAAAATTTTCGGAATACTTGGTTATTTTTAAGTAGGTAGGTGTAGAATTAAATTAATTTATAAGTAAAGTAAAATAAGTGTAAGAAATAAAATTACATGGCTGGATTTAATTTCGTTAAATTATCCATGATTAATTACACTCTCTGAAATTTTCTCGGAATTTTCATAGGTCAATTGCTAATTTTAATAATACAAATATTATTTCAATATTTATTTAAATAAAAATCTAAATAAAATTTCTCCTTTCTCTTTGGGCCAGGTTTGGCCCAACAAGTTCAATCCACAGCCCCTTCTCCTCTCCTCCGCCTCAGTCCACAAGCACAGGTTTAGCCTAGGCTGTCCTTCATGCTCGTCAGTCGTAATTGAAGTTTAATATTCAGTAACATTCAGTAGTTCACATTATGAACTGTAAATAATGAAATGAAAACGAATTGGCGTGCACTCGTTGCTCGTCAACACAATCTCTTCCTCACCACTGCTTCTGCGGCTAGAGTGGGGCGCCGGACGCTGGCGACCTCCAAGGACGGCACTGGTCACTTGGTTGGCATTGCTAGATTGGTATGTTGCGCACTCCCCTATCGTATGGTGTCGATGTAGGTGTCATGTTCTCCTTATTTAGTGAAGAGAACGTTGATTTGCAGTTCAAGTACTTTTTGACAATATCTCGTTCGCTTCAGTTCGATGTGAGTCGTCAGCGGCGAGGTGCGCGAGATCTAACCAGCTAAATGATCGGATGCTGATTTCGGTGAGTTTTGTTTGCAACTTCGAGTTCAAATTTAGAACTTATGACGACATATCCTGAAGGGCTCTTTCGGTCCTTACAGTTCTGTATTACTCCCTCCGTCCTAAAATATAAGGGTTTTTGGATGGATGAGACACATTCTAGTACTATATATCTGGACAGGCTACTAGGATGTGTCTCATTTATCCAAAGTCTCTTATATTTTGGGATGGATGGAGGAGCTTTGACTTTAGGGACTTGCTGCAAAGATTTGATTAGGACAAGGACTAATATGTAACTTTCATATTCAACGCCAGTCCGTCAGGCGTAACAGTCTGCGCTCCCTCACGAAGCGCCTGACGCCTACGCTCCCTTCGCACACTCCGCGCCTCGCCGCCACCGGCGACGACACTAGCAGCAGCGGCGGTGGCGCTTCTTCCCTCCCACATCCCCTCAACCCTAGTTCTTTCCCTTTCTTCACCTTCTTTCACCTTCCTTCTTCTTCCTTTTTTTCTCAAGATCTAGATCCAGTTCTTTTTTTTTCTTGCAATAACCGGATGGTGGCTGGTGGTGCGGCGATGCCTGGCGGCTGGAGGGTTGTTGCCCCTTGGCTAGTCTAGCAGACTAGCCAGCGGTGCCCACAGGCAATGGGAGGAGTGAGTGATGCCTGGTGGCTAGACTGGCCGGCGACGTCTTTTCTTACTGGCTGGCACCTAGTAATACCGACAATAAGGATGGCACGGTGAAAAGGTCGATGGTTCCCGCTTGCTTCCGCTAGTTCGGCGGCACGAGAGTACGAGGTGAAGGCGACGTGTCGTGGCGGCGTCCAGTTGTAGCATCAAGCAACATGGCTAGCAGCGACGATGGACGACGAACAAGACTGCTAGCGACAGGTGGCTGCGGAGGCTAGACCTCTGCCCTGCGTCGATGGTCAACCGGTGGACATGGTGCTAACAACGTGTAGCTACGAGTTCGGGCGGTGTTGGACGGCAGTGGGGGCTAAGCCTTTGCCCCTCACTCTGCCACCGGTAGCGACGATGTTTATTTTACGGAGGATGGTGGTGGCACAGTTCAATGTGTTCGCGACGCACTAGGGGCGTCCGGATTGCGCGACACGTCAGGAGATCCGTTGTGGCGGGGATGGTGTAGCAACGGGCAGCGTGGATAAGTTCCACTTCTCCCCTCTTGCCCTCTCCGGCTACGACGGACAAGAAAAAATCATTGATGGAGAATGAAGCTTAGTATTTCGGTTCTTTCTTTTGGGTTTGTGTGTTCTCCTCAGTATTGATGTTTAAAGTCTAAGAACTTGTGTATATTTTGGCTATATATGTATATCTTTCATGGATATAGAGGCCAGATTAATGAAAATTCATTTTCTAAAAAAACATGAAACTTGCATATTTTTGCCAATCTTTAATAGAGGTTTATAATAGATTGTTATCTCTGTATCTGTATCAAGGTTGTTGTTCTAGTTAGTTCTCTCGTTATCCATCGAGTTGTGTTTTGTAATTCGCACTGTTTAAATGATAAACTCTATAATAATTGGTTATAGATTCATCAAAGCAAAGGCCAAAATAATTGCCATTACATTAAAAAAAGGAAAAGAAATCATTATGCCCGCCTGATAGTATACAATAGTAGTACTACCAAGGAGCGTTAAGCTTTGTTCTTACGCTTCGGATCCATACAAACTGGCCTGCACCCTGGACAGATTTCTTTTTTCCGTTCTGTGCCTCGGTACGCAAGTAGAGCTACCTTGCATTTTACTCATCACTTCATCTTATCTAGCTCGTTTTAAGCAATATTCTTGGGAACTCCTAAACATGCTTACTACTTGCTAGTTGACTACAGAATGTCTCTGCAACAGCTGAGTTTGTTCAGGCGATTATATTCCAAATTTCCAATTCTTGAATATGTGTATCTTCAAAGGACTACTATACACGGCATTTTTGGGACCATATATGTATATATGGTGGTACTGCATCAACGGGCAATTTTATCAGTCTTCAGGAACTTAGCAATCTTGTCATGAAAACAGTGGGACACTTATGCTGTGATTTGATCAAATTAGTCTGTTTGACAGCCTGATGCAGGATTGCAGGAGTGTATATATGGATCACATTTTAGTTTGGGCCCCGAGGTATGATCACAGATCTCTAAACCTCGTGAGTTTGCGTTGATCACCCGGAACTGAAAACCATTCTAGTTTCAATTTAAAAGCTGTGCATCGTTTACAAGTTTCCACCTCGATTTTACGTGCCCAAATTCTGTGCCGCTGGACTCCCAAAAATCTGCTCTGCTTATCAGTCAAACTCCATAGTACAAGTGTCATTTGGTTTTTCAACATTTATTTGTCCAAAATGGTTAAACTGGATGTGACGCTCTTTCGACAATCCTCATAGCACTACAGTCTACAGGCACAGCATTTGGCGCAAAAAATAACTGTCAAGATGTGTTTAGATTCAGGGGTGTAAAATTTTGGCGTGTCACATCGGATATACGAACACATATTTAAAGTATTAAACATAGGCTAATAACAAAACAAATTACAGAATCCGTCTATAAACTGTGAGACGAATTTATTAAGCCTAATTAATCTGTCATTAGCAAATATTTACTGTAGCACCACATTGTCAGATCATGGAGCAATTAGGCTTAAAAGATTCGTCTCGCAAATTACACGCAAACTGTATAATTAGTTATTTTTTTCATTTATATTTAATACTTCATGCATATGTCCAAATGTTCGATGTGACAGTTTAAAAAAATTTGACGGAGGATCTAAACAGGGCCCAAATGAGCAGGAAAAGTTAAGACCTACACTTTTCTGAGAAGTCCTCGGCAGATCTTTCCAAAGAAAAAACTTCTTTTATAATTCCAAAATCTGTATCTTGCTGAACTGAGTACTTAAAAATTTAAGATGATCCTTCTTCAATCACACACACAACAAAAAAATTAATTATGTGTTAGAGGGATGATCATTTAATTTTTCATGTTAATAGAGAAATATATCATATATTGATCTATCATATTAATTTTTTTAATAACTCTTTTGTTGACATGTACAAACTGGGGATATTTTTTAGGGATAAAAATCCACTTTCTCTAGATATCATCAGTTTTACAAGGAATGAAAGCCAAGTAAGATACGCATATATGACCGTCACGCGTGGGAAGGGGATAGACAGTGGTTAAATGTTTGATGCCAAGCAGTAGCATGCTTGCATTTGTATATAGGGTTAATTAGATCCATGCTACCACAATTTCTTCGATTTTGAAAAATATCATTAATATTTGTTTATTTGAAGACATGTCATTACAATTTAACAATAATTAGAGATATACCATTGTATATAAGATGCTCACAGAATCTTGCAAATTGCCAACTTACAACCTCACCCTGGCTCAGCTAGTTGACCAGTGCGCTTCCTACGAACTACTCCAAAATGGCAAGTCCAGTGTTCGTGCTGGCTCTCGTTGCGGCGACCCTATTGCCGGCCTCACATTGCAGCGTCAGCGGCGTCGGTTTCCAGCTGAAACTTCGACACGTCGACGCACATGGCAGCTACACCAAGCTGGAGCTTGTCACCCGCGCCATCCGCCGGAGCAGAGCCCGCGTGGCGGCGCTGCAGGCCGTCGCCGCGGCGGTGACGGTGGCGCCCGTGGTGGACCCGATCACCGCGGCGAGGATACTGGTCGCGGCGAGCCAGGGGGAGTACCTGATGGACCTCGCCATCGGCACGCCGCCGCTGCAATACACGGCCATGCTGGACACTGGCAGCGACCTCATCTGGACGCAGTGCGCGCCGTGCGTGCTCTGCACCGACCAGCCCACGCCCTACTTCCGGCCGACGAGGTCCGCCACCTACCGGCTCGTGCCGTGCCGGTCGCCGCTGTGCGCCGCGCTGCCATACCCCGCATGCTTCCAGAGATCGGTGTGCGTGTACCAGTACTACTACGGCGACGAAGCGTCCACCGCCGGCGTCCTCGCCGGCGAGACCTTCACGTTCGGCGCGGCCAACTCGACCAAGGTCATGGTGCCCAACGTCGCGTTCGGCTGCGGCAACATCAACTCGGGCGAGCTCGCCAACAGCTCCGGCATGGTCGGCCTCGGCCGCGGGCCGCTGTCGCTGGTGAGCCAGCTCGGCCCGTCCAGGTTCTCCTATTGCCTCACGTCTTTCCTCTCGCCGGAGCCGAGCCGGCTCCACTTCGGCGTGTTCGCGACGCTCAACGGTACCAACGCCAGCTCCGGCTCGCCGGTGCAGTCCACACCGCTCGTCGTCAACGCGGCGCTGCCGTCCCTCTACTTCATGTCCCTCAAGGGCATCAGCCTCGGGCAGAAGCGGCTGCCCATCGACCCACTGGTGTTCGCCATCAACGACGACGGCACGGGCGGCGTCTTCATCGACTCCGGCACGTCGCTCACCTGGCTCCAGCAGGACGCGTACGACGCCGTGCGTGGCGAGCTGGTGTCCGTCCTCCGGCCGCTGCCGCCGACGAACGACACCGAGATAGGCCTGGAGACGTGCTTCCCGTGGCCGCCGCCGCCGAACGTGACCGTGACGGTCCCGGACATGGAGCTCCACTTTGACGGCGGCGCCAACATGACCGTGCCACCGGATAACTACATGCTGATCGACGGCGCCACCGGGTTCCTGTGCCTGGCGATGATCCGCTCCGGCGACGCCACCATCATCGGCAACTACCAGCAGCAGAACATGCACGTGTTGTACGACATCGCGAACAGCCTCTTGTCGTTCATGCCGGCGCCGTGCAACATCATCTAGCTGGCCTTGCCTTTTGCCAGTTCGCCTATAAGATCGATTGATTTTTTTTTCCGTTTCATTTTAGTTCTCAATAAGTTCAGAGCTGGTCGGTGTTGCAGCCGCAGGTCGATAGATAGAGAGTAGTCACGCTACTGACCTACTGCAGTATGGCAGTACCATGTGTCATTGTATGATTTGTGCAGTTATTGTGTTCCCCAAATCCCCTAATTCTAAAGCCTATTTCGGTACGGTTCGACACAGCTCCAAATCCCAAATCTATACTGAATTTGAAGTTCATAACTTAAATTAATGTGGTTTAAATTTTTATATTTCATCAAAAAATAGAAATAAAATGATTTATCCATATGTTATTAATGTAATTGTGCATCAAGATCTATGAATTTGTTTGTGAAGGTAGTAATATCTAGCTTAAAAAATTTCGGATCCGAAGTTATACCAACAGAGCCTCTGTTACATGTAGGACACACGTACGCAGACCCACCACCGCTGCATATTTTCACGAATGTGCTCCCTTAATTATACATTTATACTCAAAAACAGATGAAGGTCAAGGAAATGTTTATAAACTCCACAAAATTTCGCCCAGGTGCTACTGAACTTGGATGTTTCAAATTTTAGCTCTTTTAGAAAGCATATTTTACCCATACCTCAACGCTAGGGACATTAGCATTGAGATGGAATGTCTCCATGCCAAATACGCTTGCGTAGAGTGTTCGGGTTTGGCGCGAATCAGTTTGGGCCAACCACTCGCATTATCTCCATATCCTATTGATTTTCTATCAAATTATCAATATATCCTAAATCATTCCCGCTAATTTAACTTTATTTATAAAATCTTATTTTATCAACATCTCACATCAAATCAATAAATTTAGGGATTGAAGGGTCGTGGAACTAAATCCTCTTCTCAGATAAAGTTTTTATAAATAAAAAAATAGCAAAAATGAATTAGGATTTTGTCATTTTTTTCCAAATTGGACAGCAACAATAGAATTTGAAAGGAAAAAAGAGTTTTTGGAGTGGTTTGCGGACTGGCGCCAAGGTCTAGTGTCGTGCATGTGTATTTCACGATGAGACATCCCAACTCGGTGCCAATGTTCTTGGCGCCGAGATAAAAATATATATCAGTAATAAGTTTTTTACGGGGTTTATTTCTAAAATATGTTTTCTAAAAAAACAAAAACATCAAAAATCCAGGCTACTGGACGATCTTCACATGTATGACTCAAAATACTCAATAGGCCCATACGGAACTTTGCGAGAAATTTCATGCGGCCTATCATGGTATTGGGCTGGGTATGCCTTCACCCGTCGCTGGAATAAAGATTGTAGCACCAAACGACATTCCTAACATATAGTTATCTACTTATCCGTAAGTCTGTTAATCAGAAGTTATAATGTCTCTTTACACTGAAATTAACACCATCTTATAATATAGTTATATTACAAGGACCATTAAGCAACACACTCGTGGCCTCGTGGGGGCAACATGATGCTTCGCACTGAACTAAATCGAATCTAGTCTTTGAGCATATCATTAGCCACTCACGCAACGTGTCAGCCGCAATCGTCATGAGTGCGGAAGAAAATTATACAGGACCTGGGTCCTACGCTCATCGAGAAAGACTTCTCATTTTGAGTGACACGTGTCCGCACAAATCTTGATGTAGTCATATTCCACCTCAGCTCAAGTGCAGAGTGCCAAACTTTCCCTTTCTCTCTCCTCTCCACTCCCCACCTCTCTTCCTCGTCGACCAAGGAAGGTTCCACTCGCAGGAGACGGCGAGCTCACCGAACTTTTCCGTCATGGCGTCATCTCTCCTCTCTCTCCCAACTTTCCCTCGTCTCTCCTCTCCACTCTCGCCACATCCTTTCTCTCTTTTCTTCCCAATCAATCTTTAGCCGGATGAACAGCAACAGCAACAAGCTTGTTCAATTGTTGGTCACGGACTAGCAACCTTACCAGCCTCCCTAACCAGGAGCACAAGTACCAGTTGCCAGCTAGGCATGTTGTATTGCTGCTCCTGCACCATGTTACATCCCGCGTCGCGACAATGAGAGGGGGGAAGAGGAGACGGGAAACCATGTTTTCGCGCCGGAGATTGGGCCCCCGGTCGAGGAGAAGGGAGCCAAGGAGGTAAGGACTGTAAAGTGAAAACGGGAGAGGAGAGAGAAGGGAAAATTTTTTTGGCACTTTAGTCTGAGGTAGAAGATGACTGCTCTCTGCTTCAAGATTCATGCGAACACATGTCATTCAGAAAATGAAGTCTTTCCAAATGGGCATAGGACTGATGTCCTATATAATTTTCTTCCCGTGTGCACGCCGTCTCGCCGGATGGACGGCAGGTCCAGAACCACTGATGCTCTTAGCAGACAGGAAACGGCTCCCACCGATATGATAATAGTTTTGAATGATAAAAAGTTTCTTCAAAAATATTTTTTTTAAAAAAAACTTGAGAACCAAGGATCACTAGCTACTGCCCAGTGTTCACAATTTTTTTTTGTCTAAAATTTCAGGTCTACCGGTGAGTCGTACGTGTCTCCAAAAGGTTGAATTTAGAAAAAAAAATATTAAATTCAGGTAAAACCCGTTCACCTTTCATATTTTTGTTTGCAAATTTCCAAATTCTTTTGCGTTCCAAAATTGTGACCCCCTGCTACTGCTTCTTGGCAGCTGTCTACTACCGGATTGTCCATTTTTGCGGAATCGAGCAGCACTAATGAAAGCAAGTGCTTTACACGGCGAGAAGCACCGTGAGCTCATTCTCACCGTATAACATGTCGGAATTTCTTGCGCTTTCATGCAAACACAATCATGGCCACGCTTGGCGCGAACCAACCACCGTGAGAGTAACCCGTGCGGCCGCTTCTCCAAGAGGCGACGTACATGGCGCTCGTCGTCGTCATCCTCTTCCTCTCCCTCGCCGTCGTCGTCACCGACGCCGGTGGTGTCTCGTTCGACTTCCGTGCCGACCTCGACCACCCCTACGCCGGGTTGTCGCTGTCGAGGCACGAGGTCGCGCGCCATGGCGCCCGCGCCAGCAAGACCCGGGCGGCGTGGCTCACCGCCAAGCTCGCCGGTGTCCTCAGCAACAGACGCGGGGACGTCTCGCCGGCCGACGTGCGCCTGGCACCTCTCAGCGACCAGGGACACTCGCTGACCGTCGGTATCGGCACGCCGCCGCAGCCGCGCAAGCTCATCGTGGACACCGGCAGCGACCTCATCTGGACGCAGTGCAAGCTGTCCTCCTCCTCCCGGCACGCCGCGGCCGCGAAGCACGGCGAGCCGCCGCTCTACGACCCCGGCGAGTCCTCCACCTTCGCCTTCCTCCCCTGCAACGACAGGCTGTGCCAGGAGGGGCAGTTCAGCTTCAAGAACTGCACCAGCAAGAACAGGTGCGTCTACGAGGACGTGTACGGCAGCGCGGAGGCGGTCGGCGTCCTCGCGTCGGAGTCCTTCACCTTCGGCGTGCGCCGCGCTGTCTCCCTCCGCCTCGGCTTCGGCTGCGGCGCGCTCTCCGCCGGAAGCCTCATCGGCGCCACCGGCATCGTGGGGCTTAGCCCGGAGAGCTTGTCCCTGGTCACGCAGCTGAAAATACAGAGATTCTCCTACTGCCTCACTCCTTTCGCCGATAAGAAGACAAGCCCGTTGCTGTTCGGCGCAATGGCCGACCTGTCCAAGCACAAGATGACGGGGCCAATCCAAACCACCGCGATAGTGAGGAATCCGGTGGAGACCGTCTACTACTACGTGCCACTGGTGGGCATCTCGCTTGGGTACAAGCGGCTTGCCGTGCCGGCGGCGACCCTCGCGATGAGGCCCGACGGCGGCGGCGGCACGATCGTCGACTCCGGCAGCACGGTGGCGTACCTCGTGGAGACGGCGTTCGAGGCCGTCAAGAAGGCCGTGATGGACGTGGTGAGGCTGCCGGTGGCGAACCGGACCGTCGAGGACTACGAGCTCTGCTTCGTGCTGCCGCGCGGCGTGGCGACGGCGGCGATGGAGGCGGTGCAGGTTCCGCCGCTGGTGCTGCACTTCGACGGCGGCGCGGCGATGGTGCTGCCGCGGGACAACTACTTCCAGGAGCCGAGAGCCGGGTTGATGTGCCTGGCGGTGGGCAAGACGACGGACGGCTCCGGCGTGTCCATCATCGGCAACGTCCAGCAGCAGAACATGCACGTACTCTTCGACGTGCGCAACCAGAAGTTCTCCTTTGCGCCCACGCAGTGTGATCAGATCTGAACCACTCTTACTACTAACAGTTGTTCTTACCATTTTCCTCTTTTTTTTCCTCAAAATTTTATTAGCCTTCTGTTGGCGCAGAATTTCGACCCGTCCAGCAACCAAACGGGTTCCGCGTTACCACGGCGGCCTGGGAGATCTGCTTAGCTTCAGTGCAGGTCCAAATGGCTTGCCTAGTCGTAAGTAGAGCGTGCCAGTTGATTTGATCTGCAATCAACAAGAAACAAGCGAACCAAATCAGAAAACAATGGCCGATCGGTCGACAGACCGATGACACATTGTCATAGCCCAGCCGATAGGGCAAAGCTATATCGGCTCGCTTAGAAAACATGTAAAACATGAATCTAATCTTATCGGCCTTCATTGATACGTAGACTTCAACTAATAATACCGGCCGATAAGGATGACAAAGGTAACTACACCAGCTAGTACTCTAGTGCAACCTTATACGAACCAATCGGCCAGTATAAACGCATCAACCATAAAGAGATCTTAAGATTACTTCATGATCAACACATTTATACTTATCGATCTGCACGTATAAGTGGCAAACATATGCAAGAAACATAAAGCAATCACATATGTTAGATAAGACCGGCTAAAACCCCGGTACTATCCTTAATTACAACCGAAAACAGGCTTTGTGTTAGATCTCAAAACAGGACTAAGGTCGATGGCAACTCGAAGTGTGAATTGATACTTAACACAAAGAAAATCAAGTCGTCGATTGCTTTTGGGGATGACAGATGCATTGAATAATCTAGTCAAGCATGAAAATTAAACCATCGTCAGCAATAAACCCTAAAGCGAGTAAACCGCTGGCAAGGCTTAATCGAGATACCTGTCAAAACTATCCAAGACATGATAATCGACGATCACATCATCGAGGCTTAACGTGTCTACAGCGACACGCTAGCCCCGACGATGCAGATCGTCGGGGACGAGTTTTTACCTCTGACCCGAGGAAGCAAGAACTCGTCGAAGAAAACCTCTTGCGAGGGTTGGCGATGCGCCGAAAGTAGATTGATTTTGTTGTGTGATTGATTCCTCCCTTGCATGTACAAACTATCGGGATATTTATACCCGAGGTTACAACAGAACCCTTGTAGGGCACGATCTTATCTACAACTAACAAACAAGTCTTTGCGGCAGACTCTAGCCACAGATTAGATCTAAACTTCCTAATTTACAAGATACAATTGCCTAAAACCGAGCTTTATCTCTATTTGGCAACTTCCTTAAAGCCTACTTCGAGCCCAGACCAAGCCCACGTTGACACAGTCAACTCACAACCCGTATCGGCCCATGACCAAACCAAATCCGTATCGGCCGATATGCCCTTTATAACAACACTCCTCAAGTCCGATACGGTTACCAGGTCCGATACGAAGCCTGGTCCGACTCCAACTCAATCTTTCCTCTCTGCTTCGGTTTCCTCTTTCCTTTCCAAGTCGATTACCAAAATCCGTCGTTAACACATGCCCCCCAATTCCGCTTCATTATATAATGTGGCGGAATTAGCTCCAGGAAACTCATCGACTCTTTGCTAGGTCTAACCTGAAAACCGCACAGATCCAGATTCGAACACTTTCGCCGCCGATTCGACAAACCCCTCGTGTTCTTCAATTCCGGCGACCCCTCGGCGTCTCGTCAACATCGACCCCCTTCACAGTGACCCCTCCAACAACGATGGCCTCCGCCCCGTTCTATGCCTCCGAGATCCCTGCGGTAAGTCAATTCCTTCAAAGCCCGCATTATTACCGTTTCCGCCGATTTCCCCAAGTTAGGTTTTTACTTTCTGCCCGCCTCAGACCTTATATTTTCATCGTCGTTCTCACGTTTTAGGTCTTCAAAAACCAAATCTTGATTCCCACTGACGATAAGTCCCATCGCTTCCTCTTGGGCCCCATGGGCGACTGCGACCCAACCTGGCTCATCAACGCCGAAACAGACAGGATTCCTTTCAGGCAAGCCAAACCCACTGTCTCGGCGTGGAAGCATACCTTCAGATCATGGTCATCAAAGCTAAACGGATACAGGACCTGGCACAAAAGGATTGCTGCCGTCAAACAAGTCCACTGGGACGAGATTGGAATCGGCCAATGCATAACTCTGTCCCTGGCCGATACCAAGAAGAATGAGCCGCTAATGTCAGCTGCCAGCTACTTCTGGTCAAGTACCTTGAACGCCTTTATGTTCAAGCAAGGTCCGATGGCCCCAACTCTCATAGATATCAAGGTACTCACAGGATTGGACATCAGCTCCGAGATCAACCCCTTCAGCCTCCTGGTAAACAGCAGCCACAAGTTGAAGACCAAGAAAATCGGAGGCTGGTCCGGATATATCTCTGAACACATGGAACAGGGATCGGTCTCAGAGCGAGAACACGTAGCTTTCCTGACACTGTGGTTGGAGAGATTTGTCTTCTGCGGATCGACCTGCGGCCCCACTACAAACTGTCAACACTTGGCTCAAGCTTTGGTCGACAAGAAACAAATCCCCTTAGGCCGATACCTTCTAGGAGCTGTATATCGGCTACTCCATGTTTCCACACAAGACTTGATGCTAAAACAGACTGTGGCTCATGGAGGACCATGGTGGTTCGTTCAACTCTGGCTAACCATATACACCAACACCATGGTTGACCGGCCACCTCTATCAGATTCTCGCTTCCCATCAAAATATGCCGATCACGAATACCCCAGGAACAGAAGATGCATGTCTTACGGGGAAGCAGCCTCCATCTACCCCGGCGCAGATCAATCGGCCGATGACATGGCTACATGGTTCATCCGCTTCTTCACCGGCCCTCCATCAGCCAAGATGGATATGTTTGTCTATACATCGGACCAAGACTTCGAGCTTCCAGATGATCTGCAACTGAGCTTAATAAATGATGACATGGAATCAAGGGAATTATTCATGATCGGCCTTCCTCCATGCCTGCTCCCAGTAGGCGTCTTTCAAGGAAGGAGCACCAGCTTGTCCTATGAGTTTTACACCCCAATGACAGCTGCTAGACAATGCGGGCTCGGACAACTTCCCATCAGCTTGCATCTCCATAAGCTCCTAGAGAGCAGAGGCACAGTCCCATCGGCCCTGATCATGAACAAAGCAATGGAAATCGAGCTCCCCAATCTTGGTGACTGCGATCGGCTGCATCTGAATGCCTTTGTGCACATTAACTTCCAAACTTGGTGGCAAGAGTGGGCCGCTCACATCTTTCATCAATCGGCCAGGTTCTATGTGACAGAACTTATCCAAGGCATCAGCCCTCAAGTCCCGGATGAGCCGATTCCATCTGTGAGCAGCAGTGGACGGAAGATCTTCTACGCTCAAGCCGTAGCTCCATCGGGGTCAACCATTTTAGAATCTATCATCGGCCTTACTGCCCCGAAAGTGGCGTCACTTCTCCAAGGTCCGATGCTTAAAGAAAACCCCAAGAGGAAAGCGCCGGCCAAAGGCAAATCGCAGAAAGCCAGCAAGAAAGCCAAAACCGATGACCAGGCCGATGCCGAAGAGCTAGACCCCTCCTTGGAAGAATTCCTCGAAGAACAATTGATGGAGGAGGAAGTCGATGCAGCAGCGGCCGATGCACACGAAGAAGAAAACCCGTCGGTCGACACCACCCCAGAGCCATCGGCCGAAGCTACGGAGATCCCACCGGCCGATGACCAAGATGATGCCCCGCAACCAAGAAGGACCAGACATGCAGTTCGCAAGGTCAATATAATCCCTTCTCTGTGTATACATAATCTCCTTGTGCTGTCACACTTTAACTTCATATCCTTTTCAGGCTGCGGTGTCATCTGTGTTGAAGGAGAGAACTCAATCGGCCCCTTTGCCAAGATCCAAGAAAACAACTTTACAACGACGCGAACGAGCCAAGGCACGATTGAGAACCCCTTCTCCTTCTCCACCACCCTCTCCGACTGTCTCGGTAAGAGTTGATTTTTTGTATTATTTCTCCAATCACATAACCCTATTCACCAATTTCCTGCTTCTTCAGCCTAGGGCTCCATCACCTTCACCACATCGGCCAGCCCCCTCGCCTGTTATGTCGACAAAGCAAAGGAAGGCCGATGTAAGCACCACCAATGCTCCAACACAGGTAACCATGATTACCCTGATCCTCTTTCTGCCGATTCCTGATTAACAAGGCTAACCTCGACCCATGTTGATACTTGCAGAACCTAGCCGATATGTTCTCCTTCGATATCGGCCAGTTCCTTGATGATGAGGATAAAGAACTACCCAGCACAGCCAGGGCACCAATCTCTGATGATCTGAAGAATCGGCTGACCGATATTGGGAATCGGCTAGAAGCCTCGCTGGAGTGTTTGGTAGAAGACTGCTCCTCCATCAGAGTCAGGGTACAAGAAATCCAAGACGAACTGCCCGAAGACCTGATGGAAATCCTTACGCCGGCCATCTTCCTGGAACAATACCGATTCAAGCTTTTCAGAGCAAAGGAAAGACTTGCAGAGCGACGACAGCGCGAACAACTGGAATCGGCCCTGTCCGCTAGCAAAGCTCAAGTGAATGCCGACAAGACCAGGTTGGACGAGCTAGCGGTGGAGCCGATTGTGCTGAAAAATAGGCTTGAAGAACTCCGTCGCCTCGAGGCAGAGCTAGAATCGAAGCTGGCCGCTACACGCCAAGAAATCCAGGAAGTCGAAGCCGGGATAGCTGCATCACCCAAGGTCATAGAAGATCAGACGGCAAAGCTCAAGGCGTCGGCCAAGTACCTCGCGACCCTAAGCAAATCACTGAAACCAATCCCAGGGACGATGGCCGATGATGCCCAGGCTATCGAAGACGTTGAACAGATTCGTCGTAAAGCCATTGCTGCTATTGCAGACTTCATAGGGTGATGTAGCATATGTTATTTCTATACTGTATAACCATACACCTTATCGGCCATGCAGCCGAATTTGTTTTGAAAATTCCAGCCTAATTTATTGCTTCTGAAATCCTCTCATACCTTATCGGCCGTGTAGCCGAATTTGTTTTGAAAATTCAAAACATATATATCTTTAACATGAACAATTCCATTATAAGCAATCTCATCAGCCAGAGAGCCGAAGTCAATCGCCAAACTGAAAAATTCCCATTATAAGCAATCTCATCAGCCAGAGAGCCGAAGTCAATCGCCGAATTTTGAAACCTTGAAAATTCCTATATATGCCCCCCAAATTTTGGAAGATGAGGGCTCATATTCTGAAATTTGAACTAAGGGCGATAGTATTTATCGGCCATCTAAAGACGATGCTTGACTACATCGGCTGTGATCATCAATCGGCTAGAGGGCCGATCATGAGTCAATCCATATACTGGGATAATATTGTTTCAAGTATTTGCCATTGAGAGCTCGTCCATAAATCTCGCCATCTAATCCCTTGAGCAGATAGGCATTGTAAGGAAAACATTGATGAATTAGAAAAGGGCCTTCCCAATTAGGTGACCATTTGCCGAATTTATTATCTCTGGAGCCAATCGGCATTATCAATTTCCACACAAGGTCTCCTTCCTCAAACGATTTGGCAACCACCTTTTTATTATAATGACGGGTCACTCTATCTTTATCACGCTTGATTTTCTCTAAGGCCCGTAATCGAACATGTGCCAAATCATCCAATTCATCAACCATAAGATTATGATACTCATCGGCTGTCAAGTCGTCTTGCAAAGCAATCCTTCTTGAGCCGACGGCAGTTTCCCATGGCAGTACAGCTTCATGCCCGTAGACCAGTTGATAGGGAGGCACTTGGATTGCACCATGGCAAGCCATCCGATACGCCCAAAGGGAATCGGCCAGCGTTGTATGCCATTGCCTCGGCTGTTCGTCGATTTTCCTCTTGATTAATTTGATTAAAGACTTGTTGGAAGCTTCTGCCTGCCCGTTAGCCTGCGCATAGTAAGGAGAAGAATTGAGCAATCTGATGCCCATGCTGTCAGCAAATCGGACGAACTCGTCAGACACGAAGATTGATCCCTGATCTGTAGTTATTGTCTGAGGTAACCCAAACCGGTATATGATATGCTCTTTGACGAACTGAATAGCGTCTTTGGAATCAACCTTCTTGAGAGGAACGGCCTCAACCCACTTTGTGAAGTAATCTGTAGCCACTAATATATACTTGTGTCCCTTACTTGATGGTGGGTTAATCTGGCCGATCATATCTATTCCCCATCCTCGAAACGGCCACGGCTTTATGATTGGATGCATAACCGATGCCGGTGCTCTCTGAATTGCTCCAAATTTCTGACAATCCTGACATCCTTTATAATACTTGAAGCAATCTTCTAGCATGGTTGGCCAAAAATATCCGACGCGCTTCATCAGCCATTTCATTTTATGGGCCGATTGATGGGTGCCACAAATCCCTTCATGTACTTCGCCCATAACGGTCTTAGCCTCCTCAGGACCTAGGCATTTGAGTAGGACACCATCAACCGTCCGATAATATAGGTTATCGTCCAAGAAGACATAGTGTAAAACTTTATATTTCATTCTTCGTGACGCCGATTGGGAAGGGTTTCTCAAATACTCAATGATATCAAACCTCCAATCATCGGCGTGCACGAGAGCAATCTGAATTGGAACGTCTTTAGCCATCGGCCTGTATCCCGATGCCCCCTGAGCTAAATCATTGGCTTCGAAATTCTGCTTCCTGGGTATGTGCCTCATCGTTACGATCCGGAAACCGTGTAATAACTCTGTGCACTTCTCATTATAGGCTTTGAGAATATCGTCTCTGCACTCATACTCCCCAGAAAGTTGATTAATTACTAGCTGTGAATCACCAATGATTTTCACGGCATCAGCCTCGACTTCTTGTAACAACTGCAAGCCTTTAAGCACCGCTTCATATTCTGCTTGATTGTTGGTATAATAAGGCTTGATAGTGAAAGCGAACTCAAAACTTGCCCCCCGAGGGGATATGATGACTAGGCCGATACCGCAACCGTGTCTGCAGACGGATCCATCGAAATATAACGTCCATGACACAATGTCTGCATATGCAACTGTATCATCTCTATGTTGAACGATGAAATCGGCCAGGGCTTGTCCTTTGATCGCTTTGGCCGATTCATATCGGAGATCAAACTCTGTTAAAGCAAAGATCCACTTCCCGACTCGTCCTTTCAGCACGGGGGCCGATAGCATGTATTTCATCACATCGGCCTTGCTCACCACTATGCACTCGTTGGAAAGCAGGTAATGCCTCAATTTAGTACATGAAAAATATAAACAAAGGCATAATTTCTCTACCGGCGTGTACCTTGTCTCAGCATCTAACATTCTCCTGCTGAGATAAAAAATAGCTCTTTCCTTACCGTTAACATCTTGAACCAAGACTGAGCCGATGGATTTCTCATCAGCTGACAAGTACAACTTGAATGGAACTCTTTTTTGTGGAGGCATTAAGACCGGCGGAGAAGTTAAATACTCTTTGATATCGTCTAGCGCTTTCTGTTGCCTGTCACCCCATATGAACTCTTCGTCGTCCTTTATTTTCAACAGTGGAGTGAATGGCTCTATACGGCCCGACAAATTTGATATAAAACGCCGGACGAAGTTAATCTTGCCAAGCAGAGACTGTAACTTGGTCTTGTTTTCTGGAGGCTTGATTTTCTTGATGGCATCGATGTTCTTCTGTGTGATTTCAATTCCCCTTTCATGGACCAAGAAACCCAAAAACTGACCGGCCGATACGCCAAAGGCACATTTGTTAGGGTTCAACTTCAAACCATATTTCCTTGCCCTTTCTAGTACCTTGCGTAAGTCGGCCAAGTGCATATCATGTTCTCTTGACTTTACGACGACATCGTCTATATAAACTTCAATCAGAGAGCCGATAAGATCATGAAAAATATAATTCATAGCCCTCTGATACGTAGCTCCAGCATTCTTCAAACCAAATGTCATGACGACCCATTCATATAGGCCGATTGCCCCTGGGCACCTGAAGGCTGTCTTATGAACGTCCTCTTTAGCCATAAAGATCTGGTTGTAACCCGCGTTTCCGTCCATGAAACTAATGATCTTATGCCCAGAAGCAGCATCGACTAGCAAATCGGCCAACGGCATAGGGTACTCGTCTTTGGGCGTCGCCTTATTTAGATCTCTGAAATCGATGCATACCCTTAGCTTGCCGTTCTTTTTTAATACCGGAACTATGTTGGAGACCCACTCCGCGTATCGGCAGGGCCTGATAAAGTTGGCGTCGTAAAGTCTTGCGATCTCTGCTTTTATGGCTTCGTGCATATCGGCCTTAAACCTCCGAGGAGCTTGCTTAAAAGGCCGATAACCTTGTTTGATTGGTAGCCGATGTTCTACAATCGATCGGCTTAATCCTGGCATCTCATGGTATTCCCATGCAAAACAATCTCTGAATTCTTTCAAAAGATTTATCAAATTATTCTTGTATTCCTTTGGCAAATTAGTGCTTACATACGTCGGCCTAGGCCTATCACCTATTCCTATGTCAATTTCTTCCAATTCATCGGCCGACGTAAAACCTTGTCCCAACTTGCCGTCTAACTCATCCACCGCGTCATCTGTGTAGGGGTTGTTGTCAACGGCGGATGGTGCATCTTCGCTAAAGTAACCGCTTGTCTTGGTCTTCAATCGTCTCGATGTCGCAGTCGGTTACCTTGAGGAAATCGGCGTCCCAGACTCGCCCGGACAAGCAGTCGATTCCCTCCATCTCCCAAACTGCGAGATCGGCATTGGCGACATGTACTGATCGATCAGCCTGCACGATCTCGACTTGGTCCCCTTGCCATTGCATGAGGCATTGGTGCATTGTTGAGGGGACACAGCAATTAGCATGGATCCAGTCTCGCCCCAACAACAAGCTGTAGGAACCCTTTCCATCGAAGACGAAGAAGGTGGTGGGAATTGTTTTACTGCCCACGGTGAGTTCCACGTTCAGGACCCCCTTCGCCTCGGATGCGTTGCCACCGAAGTCTTTTAATACCATATTTGTCTTGATAAGATCCTCAGGTACTTTTCCAAGCTTCCTGAAGGTTGTGTATGGCATTAAATTGACTGCTGCGCCACCATCGACCAGCATCTTCGTCATCGGCCGCCCATTGATGAATCCTTCGATGTACAACGGCCGTAAATGTCTGTAGCTGGCGTCAACTGGCTTGTCGAAGGTGGCTTGGTCTGGTGACAACCGTAGCCTGGCTGAACTTTGTTCCTCATCAGCCACCGCTTCATCAGCCGCCTGCACACTGTATTCTGCTGGCAGTATAAACACCATGTTAACAGGCGCCGATGCCGTTTTCTTACCTTTTGAAGCTGAGCTGCCCTGAGCTGTATTGGAGGTGCCCTCATCGGCCCTGGCCACCGTGGATTTTATTCTCCATTCTTTTCTGGTCTTGGTTGGCCGATGGGGTATTTCAGCTTGTTACTCTTGGATTTGCTCTTTCCTCCTCAGCCTCTGAACCCGCCGTTTCTGCGTCTTGGTGAATACATCGCTTGGGCACCATTGGGGGTTCTGGGCTTGCTCCTCATCCTCATTGTGTTGATCTTGGTGCATCGGCCCCAGCCTTTCATGCACGGATTTCCGTTGCTTGGCTGGCCGATGTGTTTGTCTGCTTGAGCTGCCCTGATAAGAATCTTCTGCACTATTGCATGCAGGGCACTCCTGGATAGATGGCAACCTCATCCCTTCATTCCAGCAGAAGCGAAAAACTCGCACTCCCAGTGTGTGTCGTAGGAGTTGTCTTGATCAGCTTGGTCTTGAGCTTGTTCTTTCCTCCTCCGCTGATATTTTCTGATCAGGCCCTCGGAGGTCTGATGAGGTCGCTTGCCAGTCCGATGACCACCGCCATCGGCCCCGTCCGCCCGTACCATGTTGACTGGGAACGGGTGGCCTTCAATCTTCATTGGCCGCTTAGCATCGTCGATTTTAATTCTGCCCTGCTCGATGGCCGATTGAATTTGTTGCCGGAAGATCTTGCATTCATTTGTATGATGTGAATAGGAATTGTGCCACTTGCAATATCTCCTTTTCTTGATATCTTCGGCCGATGGCAATACGTGACCTACTGGCAGTTGAATCTGCTTTTCTTGCAACAGCAGGTCAAATATCTTATCGGCCTTGTTGATGTCGAAATCATATTTATCCTCTTTATCTCCTTTCTTGGCTCACTGGCAAGTTGTTGATTTCTTCATCCGGGCCCACTCGGCTAGATCGACATCAGCGTCTTCATCATCTTCATCGTCGGAGGCGTACTGATAAACAGTGTTAATCTTTTTCGCGAACTTCTTTGCCTCCTGGAATCGCTGCTCGTGGGCCGATACTCGTTGTGCCAGCTGAGCGTGGCTGTCAAATTCCTGAGAAGAGAACCTCTCGCGTATCGGCCCTAGCAATCCCTGAAATGCCAGGTCGGCCAGCTGGGAATCGGTCAGACTGAGGCTATAACATCTGTTGCGTATGTCTCTGAACCTTTGTATGTACTCAGGGACCGATTCATCCACTCGTTGCCTGATGGCAGTCAGATCCGACAGTTTCATTTCTTGTACACCATTGTAGAAATATCTATGAAACTGTTTCTCGAGATCTATCCATCCTCTGATGGAATTGCAGGGCAAGGACGAAAACCATGTGAATGCAGACCCTGATAAGGACAGAGGGAAAAACCTCACCCTCAACGCCTCGATAGCCGATGCCTCCCCGCACTGTGCCAGGAATCGGCTGACGTGCTCATATGTCGAGACGTTGTCTTGTCCCGAAAACTTGGAGAAATCCGGGATCTTGTATCGGCCTGGCAACGGTACCCTGTCAAATTCCTCGGGATACGGGTGCCGATACACTGTAGAGTTCTCTTTGGGCTTCAAGCCGAACTGATCTCGCATCACTTCGGCTATCATGTCAGCCCAGTATCCTGCGGGCCGATGCGGGAGGTCCTGCTGGTAGGATTGTTGGAGGCCCTCTGCTTGATACTGCCTAGGGGAGTACGGTTGATAGTGGTGATCCAGGTTCTGCGCGCCGTATTGCCATGCGGTGTACTGCTGATAGCCTTGCGGCACGTTGTATGCAGCTTGAAGTGGAGGACTACTGAACGCCGGGGCTTGCGGTTGTCCGGCCGATGGTTGGTGGACGGGAACTTGCTGCATCGGCTCGACCACCGGTTGCTTCCCCTTGGTCCATTGAGCGTACTGCTCCTCTGTGATGTGCTGAGGGCTTCCTCCCGTCTGCTTGGTGAGGACCAGTGGCAGGGTTGTTGTTGGTTGCGCCGATGGAGGTGGCATCGGCGCTGTCGGCTGAGCCGTGCTCAGGTCGTTCCTCAAGGTCCGATAGGCAGGGAACTTGTTTTCTGGCAGGTAAATCGGGCCTTGAGGCTTGTACTGATGGATTGAACCATCCAGGATCGACTTGACCGTATTGGTCAACGTGTTCACCAGGATCCCCGACTGGTTGACTAGCGCAGAGTGAACTGCGGAGTCGATTCGGTCTTGCAACGTCGGCGCTGCAGTATCTTCAATTTTGACGGCGTGATCGTGCGCCGCCGCCGACGTTCCAGCTCCATCTCCAGGACTCGGCATTACCACCTTGGACTTTTGAATCAGGGTGCCTTGCCGACTCCTAGAATATGTTTGCAGGTACATATTCTGGAACTGCGTGACCAGACTCTCCATCTCAGCTTTTTGTTCTGCGCTGAGTTGGTCGGTGGTCACAGGAATGATGTTCTCCTCGACGATCTCGGCCTGCTTCGACATCTCGAGGTGTTCTTGTTGCTGGTGAGAAGCTTATGTTCTTGAGGTCCCACCGGGCGTGCCAAAAGCGTGTTGGCGCAGAATTTCGACCCGTCCAGCAACCAAACGGGTTCCGCGTTACCACGGCGGCCTGGGAGATCTGCTTAGCTCCAGTGCAGGTCCAAATGGCTTGCCTAGTCGTAAGTAGAGCGTGCCAGTTGATTTGATCTGCAATCAACAAGAAACAAGCGAACCAAGTCAGAAAACAATGGCCGATCGGTCGACAGACCGATGACACATTGTCATAGCCCAGCCGATAGGGCAAAGCTATATCGGCTCGCTTAGAAAACATGTAAAACATGAATCTAATCTTATCGGCCTTCATTGATACGTAGACTTCAACTAATAATACCGGCCGATAAGGATGACAAAGGTAACTACACCAGCTAGTACTCTAGTGCAACCTTATACGAACCAATCGGCCAGTATAAACGCATCAACCATAAAGAGATCTTAAGATTACTTCATGATCAACACATTTATTCTTATCGATCTGCACGTATAAGTGGCAAACATATGCAAGAAACATAAAGCAATCACATATGTTAGATAAGACCGGCTAAAACCCCGGTACTATCCTTAATTACAACCGAAAACAGGCTTTGTGTTAGATCTCAAAACAGGACTAAGGTCGATGGCAACTCGAAGTGTGAATTGATACTTAACACAAAGAAAATCAAGTCGTCGATTGCTTTTGGGGATGACAGATGCATTGAATAATCTAGTCAAGCATGAAAATTAAACCATCGTCAGCAATAAACCCTAAAGCGAGTAAACCGCTGGCAAGGCTTAATCGAGATACCTGTCAAAACTATCCAAGACATGATAATCGACGATCACATCATCGAGGCTTAACGTGTCTACAGCGACACGCTAGCCCCGACGATGCAGATCGTCGGGGACGAGTTCTTACCTCTGACCCGAGGAAGCAAGAACTCGTCGAAGAAAACCTCTTGCGAGGGTTGGCGATGCGCCGAAAGTAGATTGATTTTGTTGTGTGATTGATTCCTCCCTTGCATGTACAAACTATCGGGATATTTATACCCGAGGTTACAACAGAACCCTTGTAGGGCACGATCTTATCTACAACTAACAAACAAGTCTTTGCGGCAGACTCTAGCCACAGATTAGATCTAAACTTCCTAATTTACAAGATACAATTGCCTAAAACCGAGCTTTATCTCTATTTGGCAACTTCCTTAAAGCCTACTTCGAGCCCAGACCAAGCCCACGTTGACACTGTCAACTCACAACCCGTATCGGCCCATGACCAAATCAAATCCGTATCGGCCGATATGCTCTTTATAACAACACTCCTCAAGTCCGATACGGTTACCAGGTCCGATACGAAGCCTGGTCCGACTCCAACTCAATCCTTTCTCTCTGCTTCGGTTTCCTCTTTCCTTTCCAAGTCGATTACCAAAATCTGTCGTTAACACCTTCCGGATTAAGATATCCAATAATAAAAAGGATTCAGCAATCAAGTATTGACGGCACCACAGATGAATTTGAAATCGACGCTTGCATGCTCAATCAGGCACACACAAGCATGTGCTGAGAGAAAAATACACTACAAATGAATTTGAAATCGACACTTGCATGCTCTAGCAGGCACTCAAACAATGTGGTCAGAGAAAATGCACCACAAATGAATTTGAAATTGACACTTACAGGCTCGATTGGGCACTCAGGCAATGTGCTCTCTAAAACAGAACATTGGTTGGTAATTACTATTCAAATATGTTTTTAAATGTGATAAAGCTATAATAATATAACATTTCTAAGACCACTATACATGTACCCCTCTGTTTTTTTTAACATGACGTTTGGATCATTCGTCATATTTAATTGTTACATGTTTTATTATTAAAGACACTTTAAATATGGCTTATACTTTAGTATATTTATACTAATATTTTTAATAAAACGAATGGTCAAACGTTATTTCAAAAATCAACAGTGTCATCTATTTAAAAAAACTAAGATAGTATCATTTTTATATATTCCAAATATTCTGAAAGACATCAATCAACAACTAAAATTTATAGAAATTGACTGTATATCGTGAATGGTTTTGTTACTTGTGGGTTATTTAACAAAATGTTATTGCAATAAACTAGGTGACCTTTTTAGAGAATAAGTTTGGTGACTCAAAAATAATATGCTACCTTTAGAGAAAAAATGCTGATTTTTCATTTGTTTTTTGTTAATCATGCAAGAGACAATCTATACACGTGCTCTAAGAAGGGAAAGAAAGAACCCCTACTCTAGAATTTTGGTAGGGATATGCAACTTCCACTACCCTAGTCACTACCCAAAAGGGCGCACAGCATCTGAAAAGAGGAGAATAATCTAATTGGTATTGGAATGACAAGGGGATCATCACTAGCTCAATGATGCTTAAGGCTGTGTTTGGGCCTTAGTTTCTCAACTCACTCCACTCGTTTTTTATACGCATGTTTTTCAAATTACTAAACGGTATACTTTTTATAAAAATTTTCTATACGAAAGTTGCTTTAAAAAATTATATTGATCCATTTTTCAAAAAAAATTAGCTACTACTTAATTAATCACGTGTTAATGAATCGTTCCGTTTTACGTGCGATAGATATTTGTTTCTAAACCAACTACCGAACACAGCCAACTGTTTTTGTCTTCTCAGTTCCTACTTCCATACCCTTAAAGTTGACTATATTTTTTATCTGGATATATGGCATGTACAGGTTCTATCACATTGTCATTAGGTGAAAGTAGAATTAGAATGTACAATTTGTCAATCACCACAATATGCAAGGGATACAGTTGATTTGATAGTACCAGACAACCAGTTCACCTTGAGGTCTGATGATGCTTTTGTAATTAATCTTCACTGTGGCAAGTCCAATAAATTAGCCCACTGGAAGAATGACCAAATTCAGAAGTCAGAATAGAATAGTCGAAAGTCGATGGAAATTCACAATGCATATTGCATAGGTGCAACAAGAAGTTGAATAAGGTTGCAGAAATACCTTATCAATAGAAGAACACATTGCGGGACACCAGCTACACCAGTCCACACGGACAGGCCCTTGTCAGTCAAAGCGTCTTGCACCAACAAACCAACTGCTCCAGGTAGGTAGACAAAAGAAACAACATATGCCACAAAGAGCCAGAGCTTCACCCTGCAAATTAAGGAAATACGGTACAAGTAAGAAAAAAAATCCATGCAGAATCAAAAGAGTTATTCCGTCACAAGCTAATTCAGCAAAAGAGTGTTCCTGTACTAATCTACCCTCTATTTATTACCCTCTCCAGATAGTAAAAGATATGCAGAAAGCTGAAGAGTAATAAATATTCAACCTTTTTGACCATGGAGCGAAGTTGAAAGATGTGCTGGTGAAGAACAATTAGCTTAGACAATAACTATGTAATGACCTTAGGAAAAATCAATCACAGTATTTTTCTGTGCCAATTAGAATGACATCACAGTTTTTCTTCAGGTTTGCTGTAACGCCCCGATTTTCGCGTGGCGTTAAAAAGCTAATTTAAGAAAAAACTTAATTGTAAAATTTTTTTCTTGAGTGTCGAGTCTAAGTTGTGCCATAGATCTCAATTTAAACACATCATTTGTCTTCATTCCTTGATGTCAAAATTGTCTTCTTAAATTTTTGGTTCCAAAATAATCTCAGAATCTGAATCTTCATATTCAAATTTTCTTCCTAAACCTCTATCGAAAAATCTCCCTTCAAACAATTCTAGTTCAGTTGTCCCCCAAGGATTTGAGTTTGCGCTCAAATCATCTCCAATTTCTCCTTGCGAAGGTCCCATGATTGCAAATCTCAAATTCGACAAATCCGAATCTCTAACCCGACCTCTCAAAGTTTTCATTCGAAACTAGTCTCGAAGTTCGAACTTTTGTATTCGGATTTCGCTCCTAAAACCTTAACCGTAATTTTCGTCGAATCCTTGAATTCAACTCAATCCAAGCATTCACCTCGTAAATCCTAAATTGTTCCCTTGATTCACTAAAAACGATCCTCGAAATTCGAATCTTCTCAATCGAATCTCTCTCCTAAATCTCTACCAAAATTATCGCGATTACGTCAAACTCCATAACCTATTCGAAGATTCGAATTCACGTGCAAATCCTTTACCTTTTCAACTTGCAAGAACCTGCGATTTCAAATCTTGAATTTGAAATCCATCTCTATTCACTCCTCTCTTTATAATTTCGCCCCCCCTCTTTCTCCTTCACTCTCTCACACTATATCTCCCTATTTATCTACCTTGAATTCTTTCCTGAATATTATCTCTCCTTTGAACCTATCTCCACACATTCGTTCCAACTCCAAGATGCAAATCCAATCAAATCTCTCCGGGACCATAACTATCAGAATACACTTTCATTACTCCACTGTGAATCCTCTCCAAGTTCTCCATGAAAAGATCCAGTGATTACGGACCTTAAAATTGAAATCGATATCTGTATTCAACTCCTCTCTTTATAATCTCTCCCTACCTATCGCTCTAACATCCTTTGAAATTCTTTCCCGAGTATTTGTTCCAAATCCCAAAATACAGATCCAAATTCAATTCCTTTATTTGAACCCCAATTTCCGCGATTTGTTTCCCTTCTTCTTGAATCTCTACCAAAATAATCCTACCAATCCCCAAGCAAAGGTTCATCCCAAAAATAATAAAATCTTGAGTTGATGCCCTCTCCTTGATTCTTTGTTTTACGCTAACTTCAAATGCCAAATTGGAATCATTTGAATTCTAATCCTCTCTATTTTTCTCCCGACAATCATTTTTTAAATTCAAGCCTTGAATTTGAAATCCAAAATTTAAATTCAATTTCTTGTCCCTTAAATCCCCCTCAAACCGTCCGAAGGTTCAAATATAAAACTCATTCCAAAAATATCAAAATTCCCTATTTGTGCCCCTCCATGACTCCTCCCCATTTCTATGAGTTCAAATATGAAGTTTGAATTCAAATCCCAAATCAAAATCCAATTCCAAACCCTAAATCCTCTTCAAACCGAAATCCCCGAAATAGTCTATTTTGTCCCCCTTTCCTTCCCTGGGCTACCTTTTCTCGGCCAGCCCATCTTTTTCCTGCTCCTCTCTCCCTATTCCTTCATGGGCCGCACCTGTTTCCCTGCCCACTTCTCCTCCCCGCCAGCCCGTGACCCCTCCCCCAGCCACGTGCCCCGCACGTGCCGAGGAGAGGCCACGTCTCCTTCCTCACGCAGTGGCACCTCTCCCTTCTCTATCTTGCCAAAACAGCCGTGCCGCCGATTCAATTTTTCGCCACCACCACCGATTCCTGCGCGCGTGGATGACCTTGGAGGCAGAGCTCGCTCTCCCGACTCCCTTTCTCCCAAAATGGCTAGGGCAAGCTCCTCTTTCTCTCCTCCTTTATCTCTTTTTCCTCTCCCGGATCGGCGCCCTTTGTAGCCGCCGCTTGGCTTCTTGTGCCATGGACACAGAGCCGCTGACGCCGTCTTTGCCGCCCAGCGCCCCACCTTGACCAAGCGCCAGCTTGCCGCGCTACTCCTCCCGTCCCCCTTCTCTCAATTTTGGCAGCTCGATCCACTGTCCCCACGGTCGTCCGCATCCGCGCCATCACCCGTTTGCACGCCGCCAACAAAAAAAAACGTCGATGCCGCCCGTGGTCGCCAGCCGAGCGCCAGCTCGCATGCTCCCACCTCGAGCCGACCTAAACGCATCTTCTCCCCTATAAATTTCATTCTGGAGTCCCTTCTTTCCCTTCTTGTTTCTCATCCAAAGAGGCGAAGCCTTGCCGCCTTCTTCCTCGCAACCGGTCATCGCCCCTTGTCTACCTTGGTGCCGCAATTGCCACAGGCAAGAATTCGGTGGTGACCATGATCCATCCCTATGTGCCATCGCCTCCTTCCCCGGCCACGCCATCTCGGTGCCGTGCTGCCCCCACCGTCGCCACTCCGCCCAGTGCCACCCCTCTCCTCTCCCATGGCTGGTGCCAAGGACGTCGTTCCCCTCTCATCGGTGAGCTTCCCACCTTCTTCTTCCTCTTGCCGCACGTTGTGCTGCGTCCAACGCCACGGCGCACGGCCGTGCGTTCCCGTCGGCCTCCCTCCAGACGAATCCCCTCGCCACCGCCTTCCGTGAGACCTCCACATCCTTCCGCAAAGCAACACCGAGGACATTGTTTCCTTTTTTTCTCCCCCTCGTCGTCGAACCCGTTGCGCCGCAGCCGGACGGTCTCGCATTGAGTTCTCTCGCCATCGCCCTCCCGGAGACCTCCTCAACCTCCCCTAAACTCCCCTGGCCGCCGGTCTACCCTCCTCCTCCCGCGCTGTGCCGTCGTCCCGCTACCGCCAGGCACAGCCGCGCGCCTCCGTTGGTCGCTCCCCTTTTCTCTTGCTCTCTCGTCGAGCCGCCTTTTTCAGCCGCGCGCCTCCATCGGCCGCTCCGGCGAGCTCCGCCGCCGCCGTCGTTCCCCTCCCGGTAAATCTGAGCGTTGAATCGATTCCCCTTGGTCTCCTCTAGCCGCAGGAGCCCGCCGCTACCTCCGGTTCGCTGCCGTTCGCCGGCGCCGTTGTGTCGCCGTGAGCAGTCCGATCTTCGGCCCGACTCCTCTCCCCTCTCGCCTCTACCACTGTGGCTGCCACGTCGGTGGCAGCTCGGCTTGGTGGAACCTGCACGCGACCGGTCAACCATCCCGTCGCCCTCGTTGGCCCACTCCACTCCACTCTCGCTCACGCACGTGCGTCGTCCTGCTGGGCCGCGTAGCCACACTGGCCCATGCCTCCCTCGCCCGCGCGCGCCGGCCCAACTCCCTGCTCCGGCCGCGCCCTCGCACTGGCCGATTGGGCCGTGGCTCACTCCCTCGGCCCGTTGGACTAAGTCATTTTTCTGTCGCTCAATTAATCCATGGCTCTTTCAATTGAAGCCCATGGACCAATCTCCCTCACCCGAACCAAGTGACTCGTGGACCTAGTCCATGGTGCACCCATGGCCTCCACCCCATTGACATGTAGACCCCGTTTTCGAGAGAATATTCTTTTTTCCAAAAATTCAATAAATCCTTTTTCCTTTATTCCAAAAATTCGATTAAATTTCCAAAATTCATATCTCTTGATCCGTAACTCCGATTGACTCCATTCCACTTCCAGTAATTTTATAAAATTGTAATCTATCTAATGGAACTATTGATTAGTCTAAATAGGATCTTTTCTTTGGTGTTTTGTTTAGGTTTTAATTGTTTTCGCTTAGTTGCGGTTCCCGGATTTTTGTCCAAGCGTGGATTTCTGCAAGATTCTGTTGGCGTAGAATTTCAACCCGCCTTGCAACCAAACGGGTTCCACATTTCCACGGCGGCCTGGGAGGTTTGCTTTACTCCAGTGCAGGTCCAAAGGCTTGCCTAGGTGCGTGTAGGGCGTGCCAGTTGATTTGATCTGCAATCAACAAGATAAACAAGTAAACCATGTTAGAAAACAATGACCGATCGACCGATAGGCCGATGTCGCATTGTCGTGGCCCAGCCGATAGGGCAAAGCTATATCGGCTTACTCGTGATAAAGCGAGATTAAAGCATGAATCTAATCTTATCGGCCTTCATCAACATACTAATATCAATTAATGGCATCGGCCGATAAGGGATAATAAAGATAACTACACTAACTAATACTCTAATATGAATCTATATGAACTAATCAACCAATATAAACATACTGATCACAGATAAACCCTAAAGAGTAATCTGTAACAAATACATTTATATTCATCAATCCATTCATGTAGATGGCAGACACACATAAAAACCTTAGGATAATCATATGTATCAGGTAAGACTGGCTGAAACCCCAGTATTATACTTAATTACAATCGAAAACAGGCTTCGAGTTAAATCTCAAAACAGGACTAAGGTCGATAGCAACTCAAAGTGTGAATTAAGACTTAACACAAAGAAAATTAAGTCGCCGATTGCTTTTGGGGATGGTAGATGCATTGAAAGATCTAACCAAGCATAGTAATTAAACCGTCGTTGGCAACAAACCCTAAAACGAGTAAATCGCTGGTGAAGCATAATTAGGACACTTGTCAAGATCATTCAAAACATGATAAACGACGATCACATCATCGAGGCTTAACGTGTCTAAAGCGACACGCTAGTCTCGACGATGTAGATCGTCGGGTACGAGTTCTTACCTCTGCTCTGGGGAAGCAAGAACTCACCGGAGTTAACCTCTTGCGAGGATTGGCGATGCGCCGAAAGTGGATTGAAACAAACTGATTGTTGTATTGAGTTGTGAGAGAGTTTCTATGTACATACTACCGGGATATTTATACCCGAGATTACAACATGGTCCTTGTAGGACACGATTTTATCTCTAACTAACAAACAAGTCTTTGCGGCAGACTCTTGCCAAAGATTAGATCTAAACCTACTTGATTTACAAGATACAATTGCCTAAAACCGAGCCTTATCTCTATTTGGCAACTTCCTTGAAGCTTATCCTGAGCCCAAACCAAGCCCACGCTGACTCTGTAAACTTCTAGCCTCTATCGGCCGATGACCATATTGAATCCGTATCGACCGATACACCTTTACTGCAAGTGTCCCTTCCAGTCCGATATGTTCACCAAGTCCGATACGATGTTTGGTCTGACTCCAACTTGGTCCTTCTTCTCTGCTTCGGTTTTCTCTTTTCCCTCCGAGTAGATTACGAAAATCTGCTGTTAACAGATTCGTAAAGCTCAAGACTTTGAGCAAGGCAAGTCACCTTTGAACATATTGAGCCTATATTTGAAATTAATTATGTTGCTTGCAAAATATTTACGATTTGATAGGATTTCACTGGAAACTGTTGCCCCATCTGCAAGGCAGATTGATGGGTCAACCTAATTGTTGCATTTGATCTTTTCCTTGTTAATTGGTTATCATGTCCCTTGTAACCACCTGTGTGGCGCCTTGGTATTCGTGCACTTGTGCAAATATCAATGGTTGTCTTCAAACATAAAATCTAAGAACATCTTGGGTAAAAGTTGATTTATGAAAGCTTTGAAAAACCCGACACCTGGGTCGGTGCCTTGTGAAAGAAAAATAAGTTTTAAAAACAAAACTCGCGACACAAGGCCATTTCTAGGCGGGATGCTTGTGCGGTCGATTTGAAGGACCGATTCCTTTGGAATTATATCCAAGCATATAATAAGTGCGACCACATGGGTGAAATGGGACACCCCAGGCTGAGTAATTAGCTAGGCCAGGGAAATCTTGATGCCAAGGAACAAGTGGATTTGCCAGGGTGGTGTTGAGGAAGACCCTTAGGCTTCCTGGCACGATATGGTTAGGGACCTAACCTGGTGTTGGTCCGTGGGACCCCTCCTGTTGGCATAGGGTGACCCTGAGTCGACTTTGGAAATGTCTTGTCGTGAAAGCCTCAAAGTCACCAGACGTGGTTGTTTTACACGTGTTGGGTAACCTAGGTTAGTAACGTCATGTGGGTAAAGTGTACCCGCTCTGCAGAGGTTAACGAACTGTTCGAACAGCTGTGCCCACCGTTATGGGTGGATCTGAGGTGATTCCTAGTTTTTGTTTTACCCAGCTTTGTGAAAAGGTGATCTGGTTTGGGAAACCAGTTGCTTAGGAAGCAAGTGGCTGTCAGGGAGATAGCGGGACAGGGAGTCTCTGGAAGTAATTGGTCATTTGGGGACCACATATCTCTAAAAGGTTGGAAGATTGGTTTGGTTTGGGAAACCAGCTTTGAGGTCAACTTTGGGAGTTATGCAAACTTGAAAACAAGATTTGTCACTTCTCACTACTGACCGAGCTGAGATTTGTCTCGCTCTGGTTGCGGGAAAGCACACACATAGATTGCTCAAAACTTGAAAACAAAACTGTTGCAAAATAAACAGTCTCCCCTTGCAGCTTGCATTAACCACTTAAATTTCCCTAGCTTGCTAACTACGTAAGTACTCACTCTTGCTCTATATAGTTTTCTCAGCTCTGAAGGTGAAGTCGAAGTGAAGCGAAGATTAGGGTTTTGTCCTGGTTCCCAGCGTTGCCTGTGGTGTTGGGTGTTAGTTCATTGGTCTCCACTGCCTCAGCTTCTGCTGTTGCTGCTTCCGCGTCATCTATTACGTTCTCGAGCTTCTCTCGAGGGTTGCAACCTAAGTCAAGCTAAATAAGTCATCTATTTAATTTTAAGGATTACAATAATTTATGATTGTCACCGTAGGTACCAGCGCTATGTCTTGGGACTGGTACCGATATCGTGATCTCGTAGGAAGCGGTTCGTGCCATTTTCCTATGACATGCTCCTGTCAGGTGCCATTGTATGGCGGTGCCAGATTAGGGTGTGACATTTGCATAGGCCTGATAGCTGTCACCTAAAATATTTCAGCGTCCCCCCCCCCCCATTTAAGCTATTGCTATCTTCATCAGCATGCATGGCTTGGTGAGGCCATAACTGTAACACTAGAAAAGCTATCCTTTGGCCAGTCCAAATTCGAACTAGCAGCAGCAACATAAACGACCCCCAAAAAAATCATTTTACACCAATCTATGGTATGAGCAAGGATGGCCACCAATTTACTAGTTTAGGTCTGCATTTTACTTCTTGAACCAAGGCATGTACCAAATTTTTACTGCCTAAACATAATACTAAGAGTAGCAACAAAACATGGAAACTAAAGGCCAATGTGCTACGAAAGGAAGACCTGAAAAAGGCTGAATTCAAAAGTGTATGAAAATTGACACGTGTTAAGAGTTGTGACTGACAGAAGAAAAAAAAGTTTGGACATACTCCCTCCGGTCACATAAACATAGCATTTTGGGCATACCTCTAGTCAAACCTTCAAGATTGAGTATTGATATCTTTTAATTTGGCTTGGATTAAGGGAAATCATGTGTAGAATTGGGAGGTCGCTACAGATCAAACGTCCGATATTTAGCAGAAGATCGGACGTGGTCCACCCACCTGCCTGCTGCATGCAAAGAAAACCATTGCAGTTAAGTTACTATGCTGCAAGCCTATATGCTACTCTCCTGCATGCTTGTATGCAATCTCTCTCTTCATTTTCTCTATCCATAAAACTTTAAACTTTTTTTTCTTCTAAATTACTTATCCGATCTGTCATCTAATTTCACCATTATGTTCGTTACAATTAAATCTTTACAATAAGATCTTACTTGGTTATAAATATGATTATATTACTAATTGAAACATTTTTATATTATACGTGAAACAATGAGTTATAATTATTGAAACATTAAAAAATATTCACTGAAATATCCTAAACAACACTGCAACATTTATAAATGAATTAGTGAAACATTAGAAAATACTTACTGAAACATCCAATAATACCACATGCAACATTCACAAATAAACTAGTGAAACATCGAAATAATGCCATGTGCAACAGTTTAAAAGATCCATGGCAACATAAAACTTAAAATGTGCGACATAGTCAAATTCTGATTAAAACATTTATTTCTCACACGTAAAACATCCAAGTACATCGGTTGAAACATATGTATTTTTTTCATCGAAATATAATCATGTGATATCTTGTTATAAAGATTTAATTGCAACGAATACAATGATGTAATCGGATCGTAAATCAGCTAAATAGTTTTCGAGAAAAAATATTTTAAAGCTTGCAACTAGAACCTCATGCATGCACATACTCTTAGACTATATGAAGCCCAATAGATGCTAGCTGCATACAAGGAGGAGACATGAAGAGAGGACTCATGCACATGCAAAGTTAGAGCCATCGGTTGGACGTCCGATTTTTTGTTGTGCGTCGGACGGTCGATCACAAGCATTTCCGGTAGAATTATTGATTGTCTTGATAGGCATTTCTTTATAATATTGTAATTTTATTAGGTGCAGCAAATATATTACAATAGAAAATAGTCAAAATTGTATTTTGCATACAGCATTGATGTACAAAGCAAGTATTCGTCACCGGATGGAGTATTGGCTTTACCATGTACTAGACTCAAATAAAAATGTAGAAAAGCTACTTTCTAGCACCTTACACTCTTGATAAAGATAAAGTGATACGCAACATAGATAATTAAGGCTGAGTTCGCGTGTTGCCCTTCCGAGCGTCTCGATGGGTTGCAAACCTAAAATACTGTAGCTGAACTGTTGTGTACTGTACGCTACACTATGCATATACTGTTTGACACTGTGTTCATATTGTTTGACACTGTATATGTACTATTTAACACTGTGTATATACTACACTGTGTATATACTGCACGTCGCTGTGCATCTATTGTTCGCACTGTGCGGCGTTTCCAAGCCATCGAGACGCTCGGAAGAGCAACTAGCGAACTCAGCCTAAGTCAGCTAGCAACAAAGATCAAATCGATGGCATTACAGAGTAATCATTTTTCATTGTATTTATTGTTTGCATTTCCTCGATGAAAACTGTAAGAACAGAGATAGGAAAGACAAACAAGACCACAATTGAAATCACAACTGTAAGTCTATACCTCCCAATAACACCTAAAACTAGTGATACACTCACTGAATCACACAATAAAGAACCTCATATGCAAGGAGCAGGAATTTGATCCCTGAATCCTTCGATCTAAAAATCTGCAAGCAAATTCTACACTCTATGTGGTGTAGTATGCTCCCGACTAATTAAGCAACGTTGTTAAACAGCACAGATTCTGCAACCTTTATCGCTTGGACAGACATCCACATGCTGGGGGTGGTAACTAGATTCGTAAACCCTAATTAAGCACTTCAATCCAAGGAATAACCTAACCTCCACTCAGAGTCGTCACCGTAAGACGAGTAGTGATCGTATCCAATCTCATCGTTGTTCATGCAGTTGAACATGAGCGCTGCCAGTGAGGCGAAGATCCCCTGGATTCCGCGACACAGCCTCCAACATCAGTTCAAACGGATCCAGCACCAAAAAAACTGAAAAGTAGAGGGGATTCTTACCGGGGAGGTAGTGGAGGAAGGAGACCTGGACGGCGCTGCAAACGACGGCGTCGACCCAGAACCACAAGCCCGCCGCCGAAGACAGCGCCGGCAACCCCCGAGCCAAGGATTCCCCACAACAGCGGCAGGTCATCCATAGCCGGCGGCCGTGCCCGCGCGCACCCCAACTGCTCGGCCAAATGGTTGAACTAAACAATGCGGGTTTGAGCTTTGAGGTTTCGCTTCGCTTATCTCTTTGCTGTTTTCTTTTCCTCGTTGCGTGTCGGATGGTATCCTGGTGTGACCGGTAAAACAGCAGAAAGGCGAAAGTGGCTTGATGAAAGTTTTCTTATGCTGAGTTTCTTGCAAAATCTTTGGCTTTCTCAAATAATTCAAGTCGCCACCCATATTCTGAAAATATACAGTTATAAATTCAGAACATAAACTAAAATCTAGAAGTCGAAGAACCCATCGTTTTAAGATTCTTACAAGTTAGCTATTTAGAATCTTAAGTTACGCAAATATAGCTTAGGCGGAATTTGATGAATGTGGTATAAGGCACGAAGGAATAGAGAAAAAGCGGACGATGGAAAGACCACTAACCTCACTACACTAGGTTAGTGAGGCTCGTATATGGTAACTTGGTAAGATCTAGAACATTGGATTAGATCCAACTAGGGGATTGTCCCATGCAAATTTGCACGGAGCTAGATAATTCACATCAAGCTAGATTTAATATACAACTCTGGAATTTTATTTCTATATGTACCATTATATGTATAATTATATTTGTATTTCGTGTACAACTCTTAGCTTCTAGTATTTCTATAAGATCTAGATTTCATATACAACTCTTAGATTATATTTCTATAGGCGTAGATTTCATATAGAACTCTTAACTTCTATTTCTACAGATATAATTGTATTTTGTATACAACTATATCAATCAATCTATACCGTTATAATTCAAACCCTCCATGATCTAACGGCTAAAATATTTTTCTTTTTCTCCGATTAATATAAAATTTTCTAGCCTCTAGAGCGAACATAGTGTTTTTTCTTTCAAAATTGTCTTAATAATATAATAGATAGATATATAGATAGCTAAAAACAAAAGGAAAAATAGTTTAAATGATGTATTGACGATGCCCTTATAATTACATGGTTGCAAAGTTTCATCGAGAAAAAAAGAATATTCTTTTGGCTGCTCTAATTGATAGCCCAATTGAAACATGTAACCGTTCTATATTTTCCTAAGGATATTTGATAATCTACTATGGTGTCTTATGCAATTGGATTTACTGATCTTATAAAATTCATGTGAAATTGATCAGCTTAAACTAGGAGCACCGTACCATCAGCCTATGGCGGCTTTGTTTTAGTGGCATGTTTTTCTGATGGCGATAAAACTGGAAGGTTGCATGAATAGAACATTTACCATTTACCATTTTCCATTTTCCTAATTCCGGCCTCCAGCCTTTCTTGGCAACTTCATATCAAGCGGAAACATGGCCCATCTAAAGATAGAGTGATCATTTCGCGCCTTTCCCAGCAACCTCGTGTAGGCGGTGGCGGTCATGGCACAACGGAGCATGGTGTTGGCGTTGGCGCTATGGTGCCTGGTGGCCGGCAACGAGGCGGTGTGGCTGGAGCTATCTACAACGGCGACCAAGTGCTTCTCGGAGAAAATCCAATCAAACGTTGTCGTTATCGGTGACTACGACATCCTCTTCGATGGGTACCCAACGCGCCCCATACTCTCCGTCCAGGTGATGCTCGTATTGAGATGGATTATGTTTGAACATTTCAAAAAAAGAAAAATCATCAAATAACGTGTTTGCTATTGTGTATCGTTTGTTCAATTCAATGCCCCTTCATTTTGGTAATCTGAATACTAGAATCTTCTTGGATTATTGCTCTTGTTTTTTAAGGTTATTCTTGGATTGCTCCTGCAGGTGACATCGCCTTATGGAAAAGTCCTACACCACAAGGATAAGGTTATGCAGGGCCAGTTTTCATTTAACACAGCAGAACCTGGAGTTTATCTGGCATGCTTCTCGGTGGATACCTTGGATATGGAGCTAGTAGTAAACCTCAATCTTGATTGGAAAACTGGGATTGCAACAAAAGATTGGGATGCTCTTGCTAAGACAGAAAAACTCGAGGCGAGCACCTAAATTTGGCCATTCAAACATCTTTCTTGCCCAATTTCGCATTCTTTGGTTTGATATATCTTGCTCATTTCTTTTCATGAACAGGGAGTTGCACTGGAGCTAACCAAGCTAGAAACAGCTGTTCAAGCAGTCCATGAAAACTTGATGTACCTCAGATCCAAGTAAGTACACTTGTTTCATTCTATAAATTATTGGTGATAAACTGATGATCTATCTAACCGCTTGGTTCTGAATGCAGAGAATCACACATGAGAGATGTAAGTGAATGGACAAATTTTAAGATCACATGGTTGAGCTTAATGTCCCTTTCGGTCTGTGTTATCACCTCAATTGCGCAATTGTGGCACCTTCAACGGTTCTTCCGAAAGAAGAAACTCATCTAGATGAGATGGAAATTCTGCTAGTCTGTGCCAAGAACTATATATGTTCAGAATAGACAGCATTTTGGCCCGATCCTTAACTATATGTTCTGAAGAGAGCACCAAAGGATGAGCCATGTGTTAATTTTGCTCTCAGGTTCCTACCATTTGTATGATTCTTTTACCAAATAGATTAGGCTCTGGTTTATACTCTTTTTATGTGTACAATGTACTCTCCAATGAGGATCTACTTTGCTGGTTAAGATTCCATTCATTTGCTAGATTGAGGTTCACAAACTTTCCTATGAATTGTACAGAGATATTATTCGAGATATAAGCAGTCATTTTTGAAACAATGAGTCTATGACCGTTCCAGTTATTGCAAATTATCATAGTACTCAGTCACATCACTCTTCAAACATCCATCCTACTACTGCCATAACTGTCAAAGATTCTACTACACAAATCAGGTTTACGAACATGACAGTAATACAAATCAAGAAAACACAGAACAGTGCAATTTTCAAGCAGAAAATTTAGACTGGTTCAAAGTACAATATAAGCATGATGAACGTTAATTCACTCCACTCCAGACCAGATGAACAACAATAAACAGCATAGCACAACTTGGATTAAAATTTAAATGAACAACATAACTCAGTAAAATTATTGTTGGTCCAGCTGCAACTCACAGTAGTCAAACCAAGCCCCAAATTCGACTTCAGTTCAGGATTGCTGCTGTTCCTTCTTTCATTCGATCCGCACTCTCCCGTTATTCATATACATGAACTTGCAAATCTCTTCGAAGAAACCATCTGCAGACCCATGGCAGTTCTTCATCTGAGAAATCCTGATGACCATCCTCCGCATCCTTGGACTGTACTTGACTAGGGACTCAAGAGTGTTCAGCTTCAGCTCAGCGTTCAGAGGTGAACGCACAGTGATCAAAACCTCCTCCAAGCAAGGTATCGAGAACCTTGAGTCCAACTGCATTGACAATGTAAAATTAGCCAAATCTAACTGTATTGGTAGCAAAATCAGCGACCATATACCAATCTGAAGTGAAAGAATGTGATGTGATATGACGCACATTTTTCAGGCTGTTCTTCTGGCATATGGCAGCAAACATGGCGCCATGGATCTCAAACTTGACGAGCTTCGGGTGGCTGTTGAAGAAATCAACAAGATCCACCTCCGGGAATGGCTCGAGAGTATCATGATCACCGCAGAACTCAACCTTCATCACAAGATACTTCACCTCTCTTGCGCACTGCAGCGCCGAGCTGACGGCTCCCCAGCTCCACTGAACCCCGCGCAGCGAGAGTTTCTCCAACTCAGGGAGCTTCCCAATCTCTACATTGTACACGCTCCCTAGAATTTCCCCGGAATTTATCGCGTTAGACCATGTAAAACGAACTAAATCTAATTTTAATTTCAGGGATAATAAAACGAATCAGTTCTTGTGCTAGTACCAGTGTTCTTGGCAATTGTAAGGTGCTTGAGTGTGTTGCCTCCCTGCAGCGAGATCCAGCAGAAGCCCTGGATTTCAAGGGACTCGACGCGGGGCGCGGCGAGAGCGAGCGAGCAGTTGCCGGAGCCGACGAAGTCAAGACGGCAGCGCTCGACCAGGGGGAGCGTCATGGCCACCGCGCCGGAGCACTCGCAACCGATGAGGGCAAGGTCGGTGAGGTTGGGGCACGCGCCGACGGCGCCGTTCACCGCGACGTCCCGCACCGCCGCGCCGACGATCTCCAGCACGCGGAGCCGCTCCAGCTGGCCCCACGCCGGGGCGCGCGTCATCGTCAGCCCCCACAGCCTGAGCTCCTCGAGGTTCGCGACGGCCGCGATGCAGTCCAGGTGCCCGGATCCCGCGCCGGAGGACACGGCGGAGTCCATCCTCAGCTCGAGCACCCGCAGCGAGGCGCTCCGCGCGGCGAGCCAGCGCGGCAGGGGCGCGGCGGAGAAGGGGCAGTAGATGACGAGCTCCTCCAGCCGCGCCGCGGCGTCCACCATCCGCCCGATTGCGTCGTCGGCCGCAACCGCGCCTCCCGCCGCGTCAAAGGCGCCCCGCGGGAAGTAGAGCGCCGGGAGGAACGGCACGCAGCCGCGCAGGCTGCGGGAGACGCCGGCGCACGCCGCGACGTCGCGGGCGCTGCTGAGCTGCGACAGGATGTGCTGCACCACGCCGTCGGGGAGCGCGTCCATGCCGCCGTCGCCGCCGCCGCCGCCGCCGCGCTCCATGCGCCTCGGCGTCGGAACGCGAAATGGGGGAATCAGAGGGGAAACAGGTGGGGCGCGTGCGTGTGTCACTTGATCCGTGAAGCGGTTCCCCCTCTTATTTCGAGTTGCGCTCGGGAGAAGCGCGGGATGCGTGCGAGCGCGCGCGCGCGGCTTTCGCTTTTTTGTTTTCGCGGCGAGCGGCGCCGCGTCGGGGACAAATTTGGGAGGATTTTTCCCGCGGAGAAGAGTGGCCGGATCGGTGTTTGATGGGTCGGAAGAGATTGAAATGCAATGGACTTGGGCTAAGCCTGCTCGAACTAAGTCCATCACGAATTTGCCCCATATTTAATTTAGCAGTGACAACTGCCGGTTTATCACCTACTATTTCATTCGCTCTTGCAGCCTTTGCAGGTGAATCTGGCAATCTGCGTCTCATGAATTTTGAGAAAAAAAATGGTCGTCATGTACGGTAGAACCAAACTGAATTCATACCACGATTATCATTACCGAAATATAGTATTACTAATATTTCTCTTTAGCTATACTTCATTCTCTCTAAAATAAACTAACCTATATTATTATGATGAGATATAATTTAATACAAAGCATAAGTAGTTTGGTTTATTTTGAAAAGAGAGAGTAGGATACAGCCGTTGTAGAAAATTTTTTCCACGGGGCGATGATTTGCCGTGGTGACCTGCTTCGGTGCGCAACTTTGGTGGTGTTGGTTGGGACAGATCGATCCGGCCATCGCCCATAGCAGGAGTGGGTCTGAAAACCGATCTGCTTTGCAGATTCTCTTGGGTTTGTCAGTCATGTCTGCCAGAGGAGGAGAAGAGAAAATCTGAACATGGCACATGGTAAAAGGATTCTCTCTGAATTTTGGACTTGCAACGACGATATGTGTAGAAGGTTTTTCCATTGCACTTACTCCTATGCATATACTTCTCATGTCTCACAATATAAAAAATTTTAGATCAATATGACACATCATAGTATTTATGATGTGTCACATCCATCCAAAATCCTTTATATTTTGAGACGGAAAGAATATTTCACTTCACTCACTGTTATTTTCCCTAACTTATTTGTCATTACTGGGTGTGGCTTAGCCTGAACGAGTGGATCGCAAAGATTCGAGCCTACGCGGTGGACCGTTCTTTAAATGCTTGTACTTGATCGGTCAATCTTTGCATTCATCTTTTATGCGGGAATGTAATTTGATAGATTTGCGATGAAAATGATTGGGTGCCGCTTGTATTCGCATGTGTCCAATTTCACCTCCAGCGAACAAGATGGGGTTGGAAAGCTTTTCCCAGTTGCCATTGTTCTTGTTTCAACATGATTCGAAATTCATACAACGACCAGAGTGCATGAGCTCGTTGATTCATCTGAAACAGTTCACAACACACACACACATAAGGAGACGATCCGGCTATTGATCAGTCATCCATTTGAAAATCCGTTAAATGGCAGTCACTTTCTCAGTTCGTTTGCCCATCCACCGATGTGCGCCATGGTTCAATCCACTATTCGTTTGTATGATTGTATTGTGGCCCTCCACCTCACCGTCCTGCGTTAGCGAGGCTCATCAACCTCCCCCTTCCGGTTGTCTCTCTTACCTCTCTTCCTCTCCTTTGGATCCGCCATCAAATCACTTATTTTTTTTCAACTCAACAAGATACCCTAGCCTCGACTTTGGTAGCTCACGCAAGCTAGATCTTCTGCCACCACTCCTCACCTTCTATCCAATCCAACAACGAACTTCCTTCGTTACCAACATCAGGCCACCTCCTTCCTCTTCTTTGCTGCTAGGGTTGTGCCATCGTCACCTTACAACGCCCACTAAGGCACTGGCCCACAGCCAAGTTGTCATGGCCTTGGTCATCAGGGCCAGACCCAACATTTAGCTAGGTCTTGAGCCAGCCGCACAGTGCATTTGACCCATCTATGTGAAATACATGATGAATTTACGGGTGGTCACGATAAAATACATAGGCTTTAACTACAATAGCTCGAGCCGTGGCCCAAGACTTTGGTTCGTCTTTGTCGGTCATCCCTTTAAGCTTGGCCCCTTCTCCAACCTCCTATCACCCCAATCCTCATTTAGAATCCTAGTCTAGTGGTGTTGCCACCATCTTTTGACATTAAGGAAGACAGTCACGGAGGATGTACATATCATGAATCTTCAACACGTATTTGATGTTTTTCTGATGAGTATAAAAAAAAGTTTTCAGTCACTTTATGAGTATAAAAATGGAAAAATAAATAAATAGTTGTCCTATCGTTCCTAATGCATGAGCTCTGATTTGAAAATAGTATATTGTTGACTAAAAGTCATGCAGCACAACAGGTAGTTGCTTTACACGGGTGACAGGATCAATAGAACAAAAAAATTAACAACCATATCTTCTCGAGTACACCATATAAAAACCTTAGCACCCTCACGAGTTATAAGGGCATCCACAATGTGGAAACAGAGGGGGTCTTAAGCCCCCGAGCAGTCCACGTATATTGTGAGAGTGAGTTTTATAAGGGTCTTTTGGATAAGCTACCCCTAGCTATAAGATCTGGCCATAAAGAATAGAAAACCATTTTTTTATCTTTCTCCTCTATAACACTCCTTTCTCTCTCCGTTGCTTGCCGTCATACTACCATAGAAAGAGAAAGAGCACCTGCGAGCCGCCGCGCTGCAGCCTCCAACGAGCCGCCGCGCTCGGGCCGCCACCGTTGAGACCTCCTCCCGCGAGCCACTGCGCCTAGGCGGCCGCCATCGCTGTGGCCTCCTTTCGCGGGCTGCCACCGCCGCGACCTCTTCCTGCGAGCCACCGTGCTCATGCGGCCGTGGCTGCTACGACCTCCTTCCACGAGTCGTCACCGTCGCAGCCTCCTCCCGCCCGTTGCCGTCGCGGATCCGAAGCCTCCTCTTGTGAGCGCTGCCGCAGCCTCCTACGAGCCGCGCGAGCATCGTCACCACCGGCGCCGCCACCACCGCTGCCTCCTCCTCCCATTGGCGCCGCTGTCGCTGCCGCTTCCTCTTCCTCCTATGGACGCCACAACTGGATCCGCCTATCGGGTTGGGGATGAACGGTGGGGGAGAGAAAAATTGGAAATGAGTAGTAGTTGGTTGAATGGTAAAAGGTGGGACCCACTTTAACATCCCCTTTTGCTATATACATTGTATAGGAGATGCTATATGAAAGTAGAGTTCACATTGGACCCACCTTAAGACCCACTTGAGCATTATACATTGCTCATACCCTAATACAACCCTTGTCATTGCCCTCGGCTCTTGCGGTCTCAGAGTACACCATGGATGCCTGGATGGGCTATCACCTTCTCTCCTCGCTTGCCTCGCTTCTCCACCTGCCTTTCTCTACTTCTTACTAGCATGGTTTAAAATCTTAGGGAACTGGTTCAAAATTTATGAAGTCCAGATTTTTTAGAATGGGTTGAAAACATAAGCAGGCAACTTGGTGTTTTTTTCAAGTTAAAAGAAAATCAATCTGAGATTTAAAGTTTTGATAAGATTTTTTAGGATTTTATTGGTTTATCAAAGGTTTTTATAAAATCCCAAAACATTACTTTGTTTGTCTCAAAATATAAGCATTTCTACCTACGAATCTAAACAACTGCATATATAGATTTATAGTAAAAAATATTATATTTTAGGATGAAAGATGGTATTCACTAGCGATTTTTAATTCATTATTGGAATGAACCCTGATTACTTCTACTCGCTTGATAAAACGGCTTTTTGTTGGGTCAAGCATATCCCAACATCCTCCCACCACCAAAGACGAGGGCGCTGCACTGCACCAAAAAAAATGCCGCCGTGCACGTCCAAACCCCAACACCGTCCAGCGACGCGACTCGCCCCGCGGCGGGTCCCGACCGATCCACCCACGGCACGTGCCCGACGCCGCCTTGGATGGAGTCTACCCCCCGCCCTAAGCCACGCGCCTTCCCAGATCCGGATCCCCCACATTCGGGTCCCACCTCCCCCCACCCAACCCCTACCCACCTCCTCGACCTGAACTGGGCCCCACGAGCCAGTGTAACCAGCCGTCGCCTTCATTATCGAGTCCGGGCGCACCCGCGAAGGATCCGACACCTCGCGGCGCCAGTTCGCTCGCGGCGCCGCTGCCCGGAGGAAGGTGGTCACCGCCGCCCCGGTGGTTATAAGAGTCGCCTCTCTATCCCCTTCTCTCCCTTCGCTTCCCCTCTTCTTCTTCTTCTTCCTCCCGCCGCCTGCTTCGATCCGAGGACCTGAGGAGGAAAGGTAGACTTTGCCAAGAATCAAGATTGCGAGGGGGAGAGAGAGAAGGGGGGGAAACTGCCGAGGCGGGGGCGAGACGGCGAGGAATGGACGGGCACGGCGGCGGCGGTAAGCTGACGCGGACGCCGTCGTCGCTGCTCCGGTCGCCGACCGTGCGGACGGCGTCGTTCCAGGCGGTGGCGCTGGACGACCCGGAGCCCGACGACAAGAAGGCGCAGGGGAGGAAGAAGAAGACGCCGCCCCGGCTGGCCCTGCTCCGCCCGGCGGCCCATCGCCTCCGGCCCGGCCCGGCCCAGTCCGTGCTGCTCCTCGTCATCGCGCTGCCCCTCCTCGCCCTCGCCGTCGTCGTCCTCCGCCACGACGGCGCCCACCACCTCGTCCTCCTCGCCGCCGCCGCGGGCGCGGCGCTCGCCGCCGCGGCGGCCGTCGCACGCCTGCGTGGCCGCATCCGCGTCCGCCGCGCCGCCACGGGGCTCCCCACCTCCGTCCGGTGGTTCATCGGCGAGGGCCGCGACGACGACGACGACGACGACGAGCACCAGCAGAGGAAGGGGAAGGGGAAGGGGAAGGCCGACGGCCCCGCGGTGCGGGAGGGCGTGGAGTTCTACAGCAACGGCGACTGCTACGAAGGGGAGTTCCACAGGGCGCGGTGCAGCGGCAGCGGCGTCTACAACTTCTTCGGCAAGGGCAAGTACGAGGGCGACTGGGTCGACGGCAAGTACGACGGCCACGGCGTCGAGAGCTGGGCACGCGGCAGCCGCTACCGTGGGCAGTACAGGCAAGGCCTCCGCCACGGCCACGGCGTCTACCGCTTCTACAGCGGGGACTGCTACGCCGGCGAGTGGGCCGCCGGCCAGAGCCATGGCATCGGCGCCCAGACCTGCTCCGACGGCAGCTCATACGCCGGCGAGTTCAAGGGCGGCGTCAAGCACGGCCTCGGCTGCTACCATTTCAGGTGAAAATTCCCATCTCAACACTTGCCATTGCACCATTCTTGCAACATCCAAACTGTTCGATATCTAATTCTACCATAATCAATCCGTTGCAGGAATGGCGATCGATACTCTGGGGAGTACTTCGCGGACAGGATCCATGGCTTCGGCGTGTACAGCTTCGCCAATGGCCATTGCTACGAGGGCTCCTGGCACGAAGGCAAGAAGCAGGGGCTAGGGATGTACACGTTTCGCAATGGCGAAAGGCGGTCCGGCGAATGGGACTCCGGTGCTCTCAAGAACCCATTGCCCCTCTCCGATCAGGCCGTGCAGCGTGCCGTGCTGGTACAGCACCGATCTTACTTACTTGCACACATTGACAAGCGCATCATTATTTTGCTTCATGAATTCTAACTCTTAGTACATCGCGCTTTTCAGGCGGCGCAAGGAGCAGCGGATAATGCCATCCACCTCCCGAGAGTGGAAGAGCAGGTGAACAGATCAGTCATGGCCGCGAACAGAGCGGCCACGGCTGCCCGGGTTGCTGCCATCAAGGCAGTTCAGAACAGAATCGACGGCAAATTCTGCCACACAGAAGTGTGAAATGTACAATAGAATAGCGAAGGAATGCAATGGCTGATCGCTCGCCGAGGTTCGCGACCGGGGCAGCACAAACCGCTTGCACCGTGTCGGAGAGGTCAGTAATTCATCAGTATGAGAGTGAACGGCAGCCACCAAAGGGCTGAGCTGGTGCTTGTTTCCACAATTCCACTGAATGATGGTCACGCTGTAAAGCTGTAGATAGCTCCGTTTGTATCAATGGTGGGGGTGATCTTTCAGCTCAATGTGTATCAATGGAAGCTTTGAGCTGATCTTTCAATGGAGGTGAGTAATGTGCATTGTACATGTATGTATGTGTGTGCCATCTTCCTCGTATCCGTGCTTCAAATCGAAATCTTGCCCGGTTTGGCGCGCCATGTGCTGTGATTCTTCCTGCTCAACTCCTACTTGGAAGGACGCACATGGGTGACTGTAAATTCTTCAGGCCCTGCAACTCGTAGCAACTTGAAATCGCTGTGCTGTTGGACCCCTTGGTGCCATATCTCCCTGCCTCTTATCTGCTGAAGTGAAGCCCATTTTGTGCGACCCTTTTCGTCATTTTCAACATCTCGGTACAGTCTATCTATATCCCCTTGCCTCCTTCCTTGGGTCCAAGTCCAACTGGTGCTCCAAGTTGTTGCCCTAGAAGGACATGAATAAATATGGACTCTGCAAATGCTAAAAATGCTGTGCTGTACGGTGGGTCCAGGACACCGCTATAAATTGTTTTTTTGGGTGTCTCAGGGACACAAGTGCAGAGGTGACCAATAGTAGTACGACAGTGCCGAACCAATCATCCTCTGTTACGTGATAAGCCGTCCTTTTCGGCCGTATCATGATAGTGATAGGTCATAAGTCCCCATAATTTCATTCATTCATTCATTCATTCATTTGGGTGCTTGTTCTTGTCGAGGTTCCTTTTGTGTTATGCAAACATGACAGACAAGATCGGGTAACAAGAGACGGGGAATGCTTGCTTTCACCTGTGAAAATGCCCAGCGTCAGAATTCAGGATGTCACCTGGAAATTCAGCAGTTTTAACTGTTGCCTCAAGCACCGGTAGACTGGAGTTGATCTAGGTAGGGTATTACCCCTGATCAAGGTATTCCTGATGATTGGTTGTTTTAATGCGGTGCTCTAAAAATTCCATTATCTAAGAAAAAAAATGTGTTGCAGTTGGTTTTGATAAGTTAACGTCTTGTTTATGCTGATCTGTGAAGCTGTTGCTTGTGGGTCAGGCAGACTGCAGACAAACCGTCTGGATGTATCGAATTCCAGCAATATCTTGTATATTTCAAATGATAATAATATTATGCTTTGATCTGATGCCAATGCCAGCATCGATCATGCCATATACTACTAGTATATGCTCGTGTTCTCTCACATTTAAATCCTAAGGCGTAGTTTAAAAAGTATGATGCGTTTTGTGCAAGAATCTGAAAAGATTCCCACATTACAAACAGATTTCTCTCCTTTGATTGCAGCAAAGGAATGGACACTTCTGCCACTGTAAGCTTGGTAGAATGTCAAGCTTCTCTTCTGCAGCTCTGCCTCCTTCCAAAAGATGGCCGCACTGAGATGTTGCTGAAGAACTACTCCAGGTGCCCCAATTTAATCACCTTTCTCCCCAATTGCAACAAACCCTAGGAACAATAGATAGTACTCCTCCTACATATACAATGATTGCTCCCACATAAGCCAATAAATCATTTAGTGCTTGATGCGACTTTGCTATACTAATTTTATTCAGAAAGTGTCGTACTTTGACGTCCTAGATATATCATCCTAACATGATGTTCTAATCTGCGAAAGAAATCCAAATTTGACGTCCCATCACGGTGACATGTCAAAGGAGAAAAACAGCAAAACCTGTGGAGTGCGACGTGTCAAAGGAGATAAGCACTGGAAGCAAAGGCGATCATCCAGTCATCACTGGTCCTTTGGCTAAATCCGTGTGTGGCTTCTCGTTGATGCGTCGCTTCTCTGAACTCTCCATTTCGTTTGTCGACTATTAAGGGTACTGTGCTAAATATGGACCTGGTCCTTTTATCGGCTTGATAGTCCATGTCTCTCTCCCTTAATTTTCCTTCTCTCCGTCTATGCTGTTGAGCTAGATTGCTGCTGCACATGTTGAACACTTATTTTAATTGCAGAGCCGCCCTAAATCATAATGATAGGATAAGTGGATAACTACAACTCCCTCCCTCTAAATACTCGTTGCTTTTGACTCGGAAGAATGTGATTTTGACCGTTAATCCATTGAGCAGTAGAGAAAAGAATAGCTCTAAATGTAGAATAGTAGCTAGGATAAGTACCTTTGATTACAACGTTTACTATACCACTTTGCTATAAGGGTTATTAATTAAAAATCAAAACCGATAAGTATTCGTAAAAAAGTAAAATAGTTGTTATAACTAGCAATTAGTGAATCTAATAATGAACATTTCAAGTAGTGCATCTGTGTGTCGACAGATTGTTGGGAAATAGTAAATCAGATGCTACCATCTTTTCTGAATCTTTTCCTTCAGACTGAACAGTTCTGTTTGTGTTAGCTGATTACTGATAGTCTGATACTGTACCTGGCGTTGCTTGTAGTTAGCTCTTGTTGCAATCACTGCAAAAGTGCAAACCCAACAAACTTTGCAGAAACACACCCTCCCTTGCCTCCAGAAAGAAGCCTTGAACCGAGGCCTTTTGTTCTCTCGTGTCACCTCATGGTTTAGGTGCAACATGTTCCAACAGTCACAAAATCTCTTCGGCTTTCTGACCATGTGCGAGATGAGTGCATCTTGTGTCTAGCACGCTCTTTAAAGGCATCACATATCTGTCCGGGCGAAGTCCATGGCTCCCATGCTACTGCAACTCTCGGTGGTGTACAGTCCACTACATGCATGATGAAAGTGTAGAAGGCTAGTAGAAAGGACGGGTCAAAAGATAAATTTCAGAGGTTTTTTTTTCAGAGCCCTGAACTTCTTTCCAATCAGCAGGACCAATTTCACTTCACCAGTGCCGTTTGAATGTAGAATTTGAACTGTCAATTTGTCCGCTAGATGGATTATGAAAGACAAAGTAGAAGCAAGGGTCAGTTCAGTGATTTTGAGGGGTTCTAAACTTCTGATCAATTAGGCCAGTTTCAGATGTTGACGATAGAATTTCAGATAACTGCTGATTTCAGATGTCATGGGCGCATCCTGGAAGCCCTAAAATGTTGTTAAGTACTACCTAGTACTTTATCTGGTGCAAAAGTACAATTCTGTCTTTGTAAAAAAAATAGTAACGTAGTACAATTCTGTGACATAATGACATTTGAAGGGAAAACAAGGACAGTAAGCTTCTTATGAAAAATAAATAATAGCTACATCATATATTTATATTCCATTACTATCAGCACACAGTACTAAATATACCAGATGGTTAGCATCTTGCTGACAAAAATGAATTGACGTTTCTAGTATGTATTTGATAGCTTCTGTCATGCATGACTTAATATATGGTTCACCTAGTTCCTATCCATACAATGATGTTCTAAAAAACTGTTATTAAGTCGGCGGTTTAACAACACAATGATTTTGTGTTGCAAAAGAACAAAGTTAATTAAGAGGGTTTGAATTTGAAACGGAAAATACAAATTGACGGTGCTAGACAAAACAAGTTTACTCTTCGAATTAGTAATGAACTTTCGGCCCAATTATTCGGAGTTGCCTGTGTAAACTTTGGGTCCAATTAATCAGGAGCACCAGGGAAAAAAAGAACTGCATGGAGCACCCTATACGTGCATGGGCCTCATGATTAACTCTTGCAGTGTGGGCTTCACAGCCGACTGCCGAGGCCCATTAAAACCCCCCGTAATTGGGGATACGGAAACCCACCATCCATCTTGCTCTGGCTCGCATCTCCATTATGCACCTATACTTGTGCATGTAATCTACTCTTCCCATATTATACTTCGTTTTATATCATATTACAAGTCGTTTGATCTTTTTTTAAATTAAAGTTCTTTAGTTTTACCAAATTTATATAAAAAAGTTAGCAACATCTATAACACCAAATTAATTTCATTAAATCTAATATTAAATATATTTTGATAATATGTTTGTTTTGTATTGAAAATATTAGTATATTTTTCTACAAACTTAATCAAACTTAAAATAAGTTTAACTAAGAAAAATGTCAAATAACTTATAATATAAAACGGAGGGAGTATATAATTATGTTTTTTTAATATATATATATATATATATATAATTCATAGAAAAAATATTTTTTTAAGAAACATAATACAAACACAAACACTCACATTAACTATTGGGCCGGTATATCTTAATATTTAACTAAGTACCTTATTTTTATGAGCACCTCGAAAAACTGAACCGATATATCTTGTTATTTGTCTAAGTCATCATGAATACCTCACTATCGACAGATACATCGCCTATCACTGAAAGCATAATTAGCCGTAAATATGAACATACGTATAAGTCCAGGACTTAAATTCGATGGACAGGTTTCATCACAATTAACCTAACCAGTTGAGCTACGCTTACTTCGTAAAAATAATAAATTGTATTTGTGTTGTGAGTAGGAACTACTATTATTCTCTATAAGATTTTATCATTTTTGTTGCCCCAATGTAAATCAATTTTAGCCTTACAGGTCTGTGTATAGATGTTGCATCATATTCCATATTGCCATTCCTTTATAAAAAAACATATATATAACTATTTGAATAGCTAAACGGGTGCATTCATACCTAGGTGTAAATAATCACGGTCCATCACATATCACGTACGCTACCATGGTTAACTGTGTTTCCCCCTTATATGGAAGACAACATAATGATTTCTAGGCAATACGACGAAGATTGTTCATTGTACTAAAGGAATGGCGTCCGATTTGTTCAGATAAGCTGATGTCGAGATGAGCAATTTTTGCACAGATGATGGCAGGATCTCCCTGGATTAATTGGATGGCATCAAAGTGAGCCCAGAGTGCAAAGATCAAGAATCCCTTTGCGTTCGTGGAGCTGGAGTGATGTTGCTTCCATGATCGTCTTTGGAAAAAGCCGGAAGCTGACCTGTTTGAGCGCAATGGCCTCATGGTGTTTTTTTTCCCTTTGGTATCATCGAGCTGTAGACTATGAACAATATTGGTGCCAATTTTACTTCGATGAAAATTTGGCAGCCGGCCGGTCCAGGAGCTGTTGCCCTCTAGATCTCTGAAGGAATTATCTACATTCTCACGTTGGACCTGATTAATCTAGAGTCATGGGCTGTTCCCATAATCCCATCTGCTCCAGCCTACGACTCTCGAGATCTCTTATGACTTTCTTTGGACACAGATAAGTCGGCGACAACCTATGAGCAGCAGATGAGACGATCAATACCACCGGTGAATGTTATGCATGCCGTCAAACAACCCAGGCGGCCGGTCCAGGTGTTTCAGTCTTTCAGACCACGCGTATCACAACTTTCATCGGTCAGAAAAAAAAATTGAACAAGCAAACAGAAATAATATATAGACAAAACTTTAGTACTTGTATTATTCGTGATTTAAAAGCCCAGGTTAAAAAGTTGGCTATGGTGTAAAAACTTTAAAATCAAATCTAAAGTTTAGTTTTTTAATATTTGAATTTTACCTACGGTTGATATGTCAGCAAGAAAACAATGAAAGTCTTAAAATACCCAAGGCATTGTTCAAAACGGCTGGGGTTGGTGAGCTCATTCTGGCACACGAGACGGATTATTTGCGCATAATTAATTAAGTATTAATTATCATAAATTTAAAAATAAATTTATTGATTTTTTAAAAAACACCTATGTAAAGGCCTAATCTTTTCGCTTATGTCGCTTATACTTATGTTTATAATTCAAATTTTAAATTTTAAATTTTAATTATTTTAGAGATGATTTTGTGATTTATTTATCGTAGTTTATTTTATAGTATTTGTTTTTGCATCGTTAAGGACACATATGTAAAATTTTTATTCATAAATTATTTTTTGATTGCTAATAAATCTTACAAATAAGCTATGACTAAAATTTTTTTTACACGAACCACCCTTTAACAGAGCACTGCCCAGCCAACCATATGATCGGAACGCTGCCTAAGCCGGCGATGGTCAGATCAGATGTTTTCCATTTTCTTTCTTTTCTTTTTTGTTTGGTCTCCTCGACCATATGTCCATCTCGGCGTCTCCCAGAGACCCTGACCTGATCTCAGTCCCGATGTGTTGGCTCTGCTCTGCTGCCAACTACAGGACATTAGCACCAGTCCAACGTTCTGCAAACAAACGATCAAAGGCAAGTCGTCATTGTGGTCTACAACGACGAGTTTGACCGTTTTACCAATGTCTTCCATTTTCCTATTGGTGATGCAATCACGCAACCGGTTTCAATGAACTCCTTTTTAACCTTTCAAACCGTGACGACTTCAGATTGCGTAAAAAAGTACAGGCGAGTAATTTGAACGCCGTGCAAGTAACCGAGTTTGGCCAATATTCAGCGTACAGTAAGTAGCTAAGTTTTGGCAGGTCGTTAAAAAGCTTCGTGAATTTTTCATCAACTCACCAACCGCAAGAAATTTGCAGGAGAAGTCACGCGTCACGGCTTCATCAGGAAACGTAAATTCGCAACCGTTTATTCAGAAAAACAGTTCACACATGCTGTTCTCGGAAGCACCATCCATTGTCAGCTACCCCTGATATAAAGTTAACGAAAAAGTTTGAGGATCGGTGTGTCACTTTGCTGATCACTCAATTTTTAAAGACAGGAAAGGTAACTGCTGATCTGAAAAGTGACCTGGATCACATTGGATTCCACCTTGTATCTTTTCCACGAAACTGAAGCTGATTCAAGCTGGTCATGCATGGCACATGCTGATTCACAGGTCTGATGATATCATTTTCAGGGACAGCAACTGGAGATCGTCCTATTTGTTCATTCCTGTTCTTGATTTTGTGTAATATCTGACTGGAACAGTGTGTCTGACTGACTTAACCTGTATCCTAAATTGATCGCAAAAGCACTTGGCTATTCGTCATTAAAAAAATGCATTCGCTTCCAAAGAGACGGACATAGCGGCAATAAAGGACATTCAAACCGAACAGAGATCAACCATGGTGTCCTCGCGTGAAATAGATTAAGGATAAGTCCCTTTAAATATTATGTTTGTTTAAAAACACTTCTCAACACCAATACTGAATATTATACCTTCCCCTCCCCCTCAACTCTTGAAAGTGTTTAATTTACCCCTTCGATCCAAACTGAGGTAATTTTCATCTAAGTGACATTAACATAGCAAAATCTTCTTTTGAAACCGATAAATTCCACAAGTCATAGACTAGGCTACCATTTTTGTACTCTCTTTCCTAATTTCTGCATCGATGCCATCATCTGGGTCGCGTTGTGCTTATTTGTTATCTCGACTGAATGGAGCTTCAAGCAGCTTCTAGGCACCAAATCGATGAGAGCAGTGCTAGTGGAAGATAGAAAGGTGTGGTAGATCTTGCCAAAGACAAGCCAATGGGTAGGAAGCTCATTGGTGACTCGTCTCGAGCTCAAGGAGGAGATGTGGTGATAATGAACAACGGGGACAACCAGATCCATATTGCCACTAAGCTTCACCTCAATCATCCCCCATCGATCTCCGCCTTCTACTTCTCTGCTTCCATGGAGCTCCACCTCCACCATAACCTAGTTGCCAAGCTCCGTCGTCTTCTATTAGAGCTATATCTCTATTGTGAGCTCTAATAGAGATGTAGCTCTAATAGAAGACGACGGAGCACCACCGTGGCTCTCCTTGTTGAGTTCGATGAGAACTATGGCAGGCCAACCATGAGGAGGCCGCATGCAACCTTAAGATGCCACTGGTTGAAGGCCATAGCCGTCACGTTGATGGGTCAATCCATGTACTGGAGGGGAGAAAGAGAGAGTAGTGCTCACTAATATTTAGAAGCTAGGGCTAAGTATAATAGTTGAGGGGATAAATTAATTGGTTTGAGAGGTGAGGATGGTGGAACCCCCGGTTTATAGTTTAGGAATGTTTTTAGATAAATACAATAGTCAAGGGATTAAATGGATTTATTCCAATAAATTAAGAGTAGGTTTCATAAAACTTCACCTATTATGGTTCAAGTTGCACAAAATCACAGAAATTTTTGCACATAACACATAATCCCAGAATTATGATACTAAAATTTCACAAAACCACACCGTTAACCAATTTTACATATTGATATATTAAAATTTTAAAAAACTTTACTTGCATACATGTAGCATTTATAAGATGGATAAAAAACTTATAAATTTAAGATGTGATTGTAAAACTTACAAGCGTGACAAATAAAAGTCAAAATGATCAATAGTGTGATTTTTTTGAAACTTTATAACCATAATATCCAAGGTTAAATGTCACGTATCAAAACCCCTTGAATTTGTGTTACTTATACCATAATACCTATGGGTTAAGTGAAATTTACCCATAAATTAATGGAGTAGGTGCCATTTCTTTGAAGAGGCAATGCCAGTTGTGTAGTCATATCTTTTCCTTTTGTTTTAACGAACGTTGGGTAGTCTTATCTGAGTCCTTAAACTACTTCCTTGTTGTTACTTGTAAACAGTAAACAAATCATTAACCTTTTCTTCGTTTCTAGAAAGAAGACAAACAGCCCAGCTGGAAGGCCTCAGTTTGTGTCCCCAGTTAGTACACCACAATAATAAAATCTCCACATCAACACACATGCTACACACATGGGCATGAAATGAACAGTGTTTTATTTATGTCCAATCAACAAGGAACAGTAATGGAAAGGATTACAAAAATCTCAGCTATATATCCAAATGTGAGAGATCAGTCCTCTCTCTCTCAAAAAAAAAGGAAAAAAAATGAGGGGTGATAGAAGCATAAAACGAACGGCAAAATGAGCCCTACGTGTGATTCTATCTGCATGTGTATATTTATTCTAGGCGACCAATCCACATCAGGCGACAAATCCGCCGCTAATTAATAGCGTTTATGAGGGTAAGGCCGGAAAATGGAGATGTCTCTGTTGTTCACCGCCTGAAGGGGCCTCGCGTTGTTCTCCATTTCCTGCAAAGTACGGCAAATACTTGAATCATCAGCTCAAAAGTTTTAAAAAATCAACCAAAAAGTTGATCTTATATTTCTTCAGCATTTACACATGCTGAAATTTCAACAGTCTTCGTCTATTTATTTTCAATAGGTCTACTGTTTGCAAGTCTACTACTCCTGGTCTATTTAGTCAGACAACAGAGCACCAATGTCGTCCATACTAAACCATACTAAATGGGTCAAGATTGACAGTGGTTTGGGTTCTTCACGTCAAAATCATAAATTTCACATGCTTTTAAGAGGAGAACGGCAGAAATTAAATTCGAGCAGAACAAATAAAAGCTTACATCGTGCACTGCTTCCCTGAGAAGGTCGAGCTGGTACCTCGACACGGTGCGAACCTGCAAAAGTAAGCAAAAAAAGAACTTCAGAGTTTAGAAAACCTGTTTGTTTCCAGCACGGAATTACTACCTTACTTTCGTTAAAAACAAGGAAAAAATATACATCAAGAAAGAAGAAATTAGAATTCGATCAGGAACATGACACGACATGGAGTCCACCAAACCCAACCGACAGGAACCATCCCCCCCAAGAACACGACGCGACGTCTATATCTTGCTTTTGTTTATCAATTCGGTCATGATCAAATCATTTAAACTTCACAAAGAAGAAGAAGAAAAACCCAAAAAGATTCTTGATGTCCAACAAAATTCGTGTTTAGTCAAACCTACCCTCTTGACAATCGTCCAGATCACCCCCTGCGTGCAAGGCGGCGTGGTGAGCGACCCCATGTAGCGGTAGTACACGCTGGCCCTACCCCTTGCACCTCTCGGATCAATCATCCCCACCTTCTCCTCCCTGTCCTCCTTGTCCGCAATCATCTTGAGGTATGGCTCCATCTGCAAAGATCATATCGGATTCGTTAATGACTAGCCGATTTTCAATGATAGCTAGTGACAACTCGTGCTGCGGGTTGCCATGGAGATCAAGTGGAGTAATTATATGGACCTTTTGGAGGAAGCGGTCGGGGCGGCCGACCTCGTAGAGGAGGCCGATCACGGCGGCCTTCTTCTCCGCGCTCTCGTGGACCATGTGCAGCTCCATGTCGTACCTGCATCACGGAGAAGTTAGTATATAGTACGGCTCGGTGACTGATCGAGCATTTAAAGCTCGGCGATGTCAACGCTAATTAAGAAGGTGTACGTAGCGGCATCACGGCCGCGTTCGTCGGCGACGCACCTGCGGCCGTCGACGGTGTGCTCGGTGGGGGAGTGCCAGTGGAGCTGACGGAGGTAGTAGGCCGTGCCGTTGATGACCAAGCTGCCGGCGTCGCCGTCGAACCTGACCATGATGTCGTGGCCGCGGTTGACGATGGAGGCCTCGGCGGCGCGGTAGGAGTGGTCGAGGTAGCCGAGGTCGCGCACCAGGGTGACCCGCTCGTGGGAGAGGTCGATCGGCGACTGCATCTCGCCGGCGCCGCACTGTGCCCACTCCGGCTTCAGCTTGCCCCAGTGCTCCGGCCCCTTCTCATCCCCGCTGATGTACGTGAACTCCTCCTCGTGATCTACCACAATATCAACCAGCCAAACCAAACAACTCCATCAGAGACACACAAGTCACAGCCAAGATATCACTCAGAATGCATGGTATGTTGAGCAGAGGCCACAAGAACATCTAGCTAAACAAATTATAGTTAGATAATTACCGGTTTCTTCCTGTGCTCTCGCTGCCGGGACGGCGGCGGAGAGGAGGAGGGCGGCGGCGGCAGCGAGGAGTAAGAGGAGGCGAGTCGAACCCATGTTAATATTCAGCGTAAGGTTTCAGGCTTTCAGCTCTGGAAGAGAGAGCGTGTTCGTCTCGTTCTCCTCGAGCTGGATGAGGGTAGAGGATGATGAACCGGCCGACCGCCTGCTTGTGCTATATATACACCAGGAAGGCGAGAAGGCTGCGTGTGATCACCTTGGAACGCTTCAAATCTAACCTGCTACTGCTAACTAGGCGGCTGGTCCGTACATGCAGACGCAGCTAGTAGTAGTAAAACTTTTTTTTTTATCGCGTCTCCTGCTTTTCAGTACGGATCTGAAATGGAGGCCATTTTATAGTTTTGTTGTAACAGTCTACTGTACCATGGAGTATCGAGGAAAGTTCATTTCTCCCTCGAGGGGATGTCGCATCAGTTTCCTTATGTTTAAAAAATCTAGACGAGGTAAATTAATACGTGACATATCACTCTATATAAATATACTAGTGTTGACGGTCGTTAAGTGCAAACTTTAGGCGTCAACTCCTGCATAAAAGATATCAAATATAACATCAAAACTTAGCGATAGGGTTTTTCTACTAACCATTTTCATTAGTTTTGGTAAATATATGTATGCAGGTAATTTTGAAAGAAAATACACCCATCATGCGACAAATTGAACATTCGGCCAATCACATACAAGTATAAGGATTGGAAGGTCCAAATGACAGTTGAAACCAACTTAAAATGAGACCAAACCATCTTCAACCACCATAAAGGCTTACCTGTAAGCTACTGGAGAAGGTCGGTGGAGAGTGGTGGGGCCCAGGGGTCAGTCGAACCTTGGTTCGGCTGACCCACCCCTAGCCCACCTCATCTTCACCTTACATGTGGATGGCTTTGATGCTTTCCCAATGACGGTTGTGAAGGAGTAACCGTCATTGCAACCATCATACAAAGGCTATAAAAGGAGAAGTTCACACACTTCCAAAACACACCAACACAACAAAGTAGAGTACAACTCACTTTCATATCTTAGGCTTTACTTTAATATGTGGGATTAATGAGAGAGTGAGAGGAAACTTCGGAAGGAGTGCCCCAAAGTATTGGAGTTCTCTCCGAGAATTTCTGGAGAAGTGTCGGGTTTGTCGGTATTCTTCTATCAGAGTTTCAGAGAAGCGCCGGAGCTGTCGGCCTTTTTCTCGCTTGTACCTCGGCGGGTGTTTCTTTTATAACGTAAGTGTTTGAGATTTTTTTATGTTATTTAATCATTTTACTTAAGTGAGATATATCCTTATCGGTGCGGGTTCGTCGTTTAGTTTATAATTAAGTGCTCTAGCACTAGGACTCTAGATAAAGAACAGGTGGTGATAGTCCTATTCGTCCTTTGCATCTTTTCACGTTCAGGTACATCATAAAGCTCAGGGCCGAACTCACTCTGACAAACCAAGAGAGGATTGGTGCCCGAAGCATTCAATAGAATTTTAGCTTTAACTTAAATTAGCTAATTAAATCCATAGGAATCCTCTCTAGATAATTCTATCATCAGTTGTTGTCCTTGCACTGAATCCTGTTCTTAGATCTTAGATATACACACGTTCTCTGTGATTCGATACCCTTGGAATACTTTGAGGTGAAGTGCTAAAACGGTATCCGTGCGTTTGCGGATTTATCTGTGTGTGTAACAAATACCAACAACTAATTCAAATGAAACTTGCATAAATAAAACAAAAAATGATAATTTTGAGCGTAAATAGTACATGCCAATTACAATCAAATTTGTTATTTCTTTATTTGGCAAGTCTAATATCAGCTTGCATGTTATATAATCATATGTTTATCTATCTTATCAAATCTTTAGTTTTTTTATTGACATTTTGGACTATATGTATAAAACGAGAGGACCTCCTACCTCCCAAGCATTGGAATTTTGCAACTGGAGCAGAGTAACAGACGTGGGCAATGCAGAGCAGGTACAGACCCCCTCTTGGCTGTGTCAATCGGTGCGTTCCATGGGCCATGGCTGACGTGCTGGACGGCTAGTAATCAACGGCGACGAACTCGTCAGTTCTATTCCTCGTCTTGGAACACGAGGGGAGGGGTCAAGTTGTCAACTTGGAACGCTGTTCCTGCTCAGTCGATGACTAGAGACGGGATAAGTCGATTGGATGATCAGATCAACCAAGAGAAAAACGGAGAAATTAACAGATGAGATAGCAGGGAAGCTGCAGAGGAGGTAGCTCTCCATCAGTCCATCGAGATCAGCTTCCTTATCGCAAGGTTTCTTGCTGCTTTGCACAAGAGCGATGTTAACCGAGAGACAGTTAAATTTCTAGCTAGATATGCATGCACGAGCTTGCGAGTTTGCGATGGCAGCGTTTACTCCGGCCAAGATGGCACAGTTTTGGTCGCGGTCGCTGTAGCATGTGCGCGAGCGAGAGGCAAATGGCGACACATTTCTCGGTTGACCACACGTGTTTGCTACAAGCCCGGCTGTTGTACTGGTACTTAACTTCTTACATGTACGTATGTGTACACGCACAAGCGCTGTACCTGTACGTACGTGTATGTAAACGCTAGATAAGTGTGTTTGCTATGAAAACGGTGATTTGGTGAGAACGTTGGGTGGATTGTTACGCGTCTTCCCAGTTAGCCGGCCGCTTGAAAGTAATTTTTTTATTGCACGATAGACGTACGCACATATAAACCATCACACAAACAACAATCTTAACACGCGTTCTAACATACGAAAACCAACGATATATTTTTGATATTATTAAAATTCTAATAAAAATTATATTCGTAGATATCAATATTTAAACTTTGATGGTGGAGTCATGTACTCATGAACCCACAATCACATTACAAGTTGCTTCATGTTAAAGTATGTTTTTTCCATGAGAAGGATGGGTAGGTGAAATATATTGCTTGATCAATATTGATATTGATAAGAAGCTTGAGAGCCCGGCATCGGTAACCGGCCGGGTGAAAAAGCCTTTTTATTTTTCTTTTGACCGGGGATGAGAAACTTTTCATGTGCGATCTCCGTCTATGGGTCTGATAAATTCCAACTTTGATGCGCGTTCTTCATGGAGTAACTAATGTCAGGACGGACGATTTCTTTTTGTCCGGGTAATTGACAAAATCGGTTCGGATGACGTGCTGCTTGCTTTTGTTGTTTCGGTAAAATTCAGATTGCTGATTTTACACCGTCCATTAGAGTACGTAATGATCTCGAAGCAATCTGTCCTCTTTAGTTTTGTGAGGGGGGAGGGAGGGTTTACTAATTAAAATTTTGCTGGGTATTTCGTTGTACATTGGTTAAAAAAAATATTCCGTGGTGCATGCGAATGAGGACTTTCCCAAACTTTTGAAACCGTCTAATAATTATTTTTTTAACAATCAATTCGGTATGTGTTACATGGGCTATTATTTCTACAAATATTAAAATTATAATGTTACTTTAGATATGTTGGTCATTTTTCAATTATAGTTGCTTAAAGTAAAAGAACAGTGCATGTCAATTACAACTTGCTAATTATTAATTTCAAATACTAAAATAAAATTTATTAAATACTAAATGGGGAGACGTCCAAGATGCGTACAATATCACGAATTTGATAGTTATAAGAAATTAGAGTTCTATTTATAGTTACATAATTTATTTAACATAGACTCTAAATAAAATCTACAGTCACGACGATATGATCCGACGGCTAAATCTTATTTTATTAATTTGAGAGTTCTCTCAAAGTATTCAATTAGTATAGCTATAGATTTAGGCTACCTTCTATACAAAGCTATTCTAACTTTTATTCTCTCGTTTTTCATGTGCACGTTTCTCGAACTACTAAATGATACGTTATTTTATAAAAAAATTTATGTAAAAGTTACTTTGAAAATCATATTAATTTATTTTTGAAGTTTTTTAGCTAAAATATAATTAATTATGTGCTAATCCATTTTATGTGTGTGTGTGTGGTGGGGGGGGGGGGNAGGAGGGTTCCCATCCCCCAAGGAACACATCCTTATAGCATTAAACCATTGAATTTAAAATTTGAGAACTTGGCACTTTTTTTTTGTTCAAATTAGAAAACTTCTTCCATTTATATTAGTTTTTGGGGTGCCATAGTGCGAACGTGATTTCCCAACTTCAAACCAGACACATTCAATTTCACTTCTTAATAGAAAATAAGGCACTTGGGTAGGCGGGTGTACGGCTTCCGCACTTGATAATTTGATACATTAGAATAAAATAAAGCACAAGGTTGTGACTGAACACCACTTTTACATGTACTTTCCATTAGAGCCGTCTACTACTACTAGTACTCTCCCTTAGAAAAGGTTTAATATTAAAACAAACTATTAGCTATAAATTTATATTATTAAAGTTAACATGTGTATATTAGACAATCCGAGATTCATTTGTCCACTAGGCTGAGTTCAGCAACACACTTTCGGAACTAATCTAAGTTTCACGCAAAACGGAGCGACTCATTAGTACATGATTAATTAAGTATTTGTTAAATTTTTTTTCAAAAATGGATCAATATGATTTTTTAAAGCAACTTTCGTATAAAATTTTTTTGCAAAAAACACATCGTTTAGCAGTTTGAAAAGCGTGCCCGTGAAAAACGAGAAGAATTAGTTACGAAAAGCAGTTGCCGAACTCAGCCCTAGGTCAATAAAAGACCTGCTAGGGTACTGGAGTAATAGCGTAGGAATTGAGAGCGCTCCATAATGACGAGTGGTTTAGGGTTGGTAGGATGCGGCCTGCTATAAAGAAGAGAATGGGTGAGTTTGTAATAGGCCATCCTTTAGAATCACGTAGTTAGTTTGTCCGATGAATGGGTTCATTTATACATGGTATCCCACTTATATTGTTGTCTTGTTTCGTGTAAAGGGTTAACTCAGAAATGATATAGTTGGAGCGATAAAGCCCTATAATTGGTTCCACTCTTCTTCAACTAGCAAGTTGATATTATTCAAATGCATACAATACTCATGAGCCACATAAGCACCATCTTAACTGGGCTAGGATGTCACCTCCAAAGACCTAATATCCCTGTCGGTTCAACTTACCTGCATAGCTACACAAGCATATGGGCAAATGTCTAAAAACACGTCCCCTTTTGGTGTACGTCCGTATCTTCAGTACGAGCGTCATGTGCCTCACATAGAGCCCACATGCATCATACGCCATATGCCCGCACACTGACCTATACGTACAATCATAAGGGTCTGCTTTGATACCATTTATAATGACCCGCCCTTTAGAAATGAGGACGGACCCACGTACATTTTCGTCCTCGCTTCGTGTAAAAATGTTAACCCGAAAATGATATGGTACTATGGTTGGAGGAATAAGGCCTTATAAATTGATTTCACTCTTGCTCAACTAGTACGACTATACTAATAAGTGCATACAACACTCATGGACCACATCCTAATAGACTAGGATATCATAGAAAGTGGCTTGGAGGGTTGATAGAGTGCCTTCACAAAGCGAAAGCGCTAATGCGCGATTAGTCGCGCGCGTCCCCCTCCCCTCGCGCGGCTAGGACATGTGGCACGCGCGGAGAGGGGGACGACACGCTGAGGAGGTGACACGTGTGTGCAGTTTTTTCCTTCTTTTGTTTTTTTTGGTTTTTTTGGTTTCTTTCCTGATTCTTTTTCGGTTTTTTTGGGTACTATGTATACAAAGTTTGTATATATACAAAGTTTGTATACATATATAATATTTTTTTTGTTTTTTATATGTACATATATACAAACTTTGTATACACGTATGTTGATGCAAAAAACACACACTGGCCTGGGAGATCTGCTTAGCTCCAGTGCAGGTCCAAATCTTGGTGAGATGCAGGCGTGCCAGTCAGTTTGATCCTGCAACTGACAAGATATACAAACGACAGATCAAAGAACCGATCGGCCAACATAGCCGATGAAATAATTCCAGCCGATCCTGATAACAGCCGATAGCGATAGGGTTTTGAGCTATCGGCTATGTGTTTAATGTAGATTCTGACACTTGACAAAGAGACAATCGGCTGATGATAATATGCATTAGATCGGCAATGACTTGATAAAGTGAAACGAAAGTTAGATGTACTCGATCGGCTGTAGATATCAATGATACATAATCTAAATCTCAAAATATATTTAAACCAAGTGATTGGGATAGATCGGACAGGGCGCCGAGACAGTATAAATCACGTATGTCTAAAAACACCTCAAGAGAGAGATTATATATATTCATAGCATAGCCGATGAAGTGAATCTAACATAGATCCAATGCCATAAAATCCACAAGATTAGATTAAATAGTGAAACCTTTGTTGTCATCGGCTAAATTCAACTTATATGCAATCCTTATAAGCCGATGCAACGTCCAGATAACTCATCGGCTGAAACCCCGATGAAACCCTTATCAGCAATCAAAAAGCAGGCTAGAGATTCATGGTTCTAAGCACGACTTAGTAGGTCAAACTCAACTGATGCAGCACTAAGTATGTAAAGAAAACACGGTATCTAGATGATCAAGCCCTTGACTGATTTTCAGGGTGGTAGATGCCTAGACTAATCTAATCTAGCAAGACGATTTAGTCGATACCAGCAGAAACCCTAAAACGAGAAGCAGCCGATAAAGCTAAATCGAGATGCTAATACTAGATTAACATAAGACATATGATAAATAGCCAGGCAAATATATTATCCAAACCAGAGCAATCCAAGAGGTCGAATGTACTAATGCAGCCTTGAACGACGCCGACGTAGATGATACGATTGTCTGAACCGACGGAACATTGGACTTACCCCTTCGCCGGAGATCGACAACCGATGCAGCCCCGCGTCAGGTGCCAAATTCCGCCGGTTGATAAATAAACCGTAACAGAGTAAAAGGTGGTGATGCGCCGAATTGTATTGATTGAGAGTTGATAGATTACAATAACCCCGGGTGTACATATTTATACTAATGGGGAGATACTAGTCCTTGTAGGACAAGAAAGAAACTTTCCTAAAGATAAAAGAAAAACATAAAGTCCTTAAGGGACACTAAACACACTTTCCCAAAGATAAAAGGAAACTAACAAATATTCTAATTAATAGATATAATTGCCTTCTTCGGACTCAATCCGCACGTGGCAATCCTCATGAAGCACACCAACCGAACCCGACAATGATCCTGCCATCTCCTTATCGGAATCGGCTACATCGGCTATCCTTGTCCGATTCTGTTTCAGCCGATGCACACCGTAGCCGATTTGGCTTGCAGCCGATTCATACTCCGTTTTCTGTAATCGCTTATCTCCTCCAATCGGCTTCGGCTTTAACTCTGAATCCAATGCATGATTTACCAAATTTCGTCGTTAACAACGTATAATATATTTTTTTGGTTTTTTATATGTACATATATCCAAACTTTATATACATGTATACAAAATTCATGTACGTATGTATACAAAGTTTGTATATATTTTGTATATGTGTATATATATTTTTATACACCAATGTATATGTATAAAAAAATTATATATATTTTATACATACGTATGTATATATTTTATATACATATAAAGTTTATATGTATGTACAAAATATATACACATGTATATACGTATAGGAAAGACTAGAGGGTGGAAAATGCACCACTTGAGCGTGTGGGCGCGCGGTAGCGCCCCCCTTCACAGAGGCATGGGTGGCCTTGTAGAGGCACGACATCTAGGAAGAAAAAGATAGTCCACATGTGAGAGGAAAATGCACCTGATGACGATTTTACCGTGCGATGCCAAGTCGGAAGCCAATTTAGCTGTTGCTGGCTTGAGTTGCGCCGCTGCTGAAGACAACCGTGTGTCACCGCTCAGCTCGCTCTGGCTATGCCATCGTTCGAGCCACCACATTGGCCTACCTCTATCGCCAACTCTGCGTCATTGAGGTTGTCATCACCGCAGTCAGCTCTGCCCTAAGGATGTTGCTATAGTTAGATCTGCCATATAGGCCATCGCACTGAGTAGATCAACTTTTGAGGTCACAGGAATCCTCGCGGTCGCTGGTGGTGATCAAAGGAGGGAGACAACGACTGCGCCAAGAGAGGGGATGCGGAGAAGACATTAGGGATTGGGAACAAGGAGAGAAGTATTGATGCTTGGTGGGGAGAAGGAAGAGTGATTTTGGGGTTTTATACAATTTATATTTTTTTCTTTTGAGGGTCCTAGCTGCAAAAGTTTTGACCGAAGTGTAAATGAGATCAATTAAAGTATTGAAAAGTAAATAATAGGGGGCTGAACGAAGGATTATCGAGTCCTTCATGCTACAGCTACATTGTGGAGGGAGTAGCTTCAAAGTGATTATTATCCTAAGTGGTTTTTGAGATCACTCCTAGAAGTGACCTCTATTATAATGTGTAGTATACTGAAGTTCTAACTCGACAGTTATTACTACTATATATAGTAATTTTTATTTTATTAAATACATTTTATATTATAACATGATAATAACTTAGAGCAACAGAGGAAAAACACTAGTTATAGTTATAGATTGGTGGAGCATGAATGCATTACTCCATCCGTCAGATTTTAAATTTTGGTGCTTAGTAGAAATTTAGTAAGCTTAAAGATTTATCGTTGGTCTATCCTTTAATCCTTAATTTAATTGTATGTTGATAGGGTACATTTACGGGTGTATATATAGGGAACAAATTATGTGCACACAAGCTTCACGTGCACATTTCGTGTACACCAACTAACAAATATCACTGAAAATCTAAAAATATTTATACATATACTTTCAATAGTATTATATTTACTTATAAAATCTTAACCACAAGTATATTTCTGCTAACGATTGACGTTAAGCTATTCTAAGGCTGTGTTTATTTGAATGAGTTGGGAACTCATTTCCTCTACACAAAAAATGGAGTGACTCATTAGCACATGATTAATTAAGTATTTACTAAATTTTTTTTGAAAAATAAATTAATATGATTTTTTAAAGCAACTTTCGTATAGAAATTTTTTTGCAAAAAATATACTGTTTAACAGTTTGAAATGCGTGCGTGCGGAACACGAGGAAGTTGAGTTAGGAACACATAGGGCCGAACACACCCTAAGTAAATGTGTGGCACATAACTGTAGTAAAAAGGATGGGCAGACAAAAGGAAAGACAGACAACGAAGTAGTATACGTTATCTGTCTTAAAATAAATTACTCCATCTCAAATAAATTTGTTTTTCACTCATTTCATATATACCAATACAAAACTAAAAAAATTATATTACCCTCACCTTATCACATTTCAATACAACTATTTCTCATTTTATTTATTTCTAATGCAACTATTCCTTTGGAACAAACCAGAGAAAAGAAATAAACTTATTTCGGAATGGATGGAGTAACATTTATACTTGATTTATTTTAGCATGAATGTAGGTTTTTTAATATAATGGATAGAAATTTGATCTCTATATCCATATAGACAACCAAAATTATATGAGTTCTTACACTCTAAGCCTCAAAATCAAAGAGCAAACAAAAAAAAAAGAAATGAGAGCTAAAAGACTATGGTAGAACAAAAGAAGACTAAATTCTTCTAACCTCTAATTCCTAGTGTTTTGGCGCACTTCCCGAACTGTTAAACGACGTGTTTTCTATACAATATTTTTATAGACAAGTTGTTTTAAAAATAATATTAATTCATTTTTTAAAATTTTTTTGGCATCATACACTATTACAAAACAACTCATAGATATCGGCTCATAGGTGTCGGTTTATTTAAAACCGACACCTATTACTATTTCCTACATCTATAGGAAAAAAATCTGGGTAAAAACCGACACCTATAGAATAGGTATCGATTTTTTTAAAAAACCAGGACCTATATATATATTATAGGTGCTAGTTCTAGATAAAACCTGTGCCTATAGTTTTGGTATTGGTTTTTTAAATAAAACCAACACCTATACTAAACTATTGGTGCCGTTTTTTAAAAAACCGACACCCGAACTGAGCCAATGGTCCACTCCCCTCGCCCACCCCATCCCCCTTCTCTCTCTTGCACTCCTTTCCATCCGCCTCTCCTCTCCTCCTCCTCTCTGTCCTTCCCCTCCTCTGCATCTCCATTCCCCCTCGCTGTCACTGGAGCCAGCTGCCGACCTTTGTTCGGTGGCGACGAAGGCGACGGTGGGCTGCTCCCCCTCTCCGGATCTGGACGAGGCTGCTCGTGGCAGGGTCTTGGGTGTAAGGGTCTGGAGCTCGCGGCGTGGCGACGACACTATTGATGTGAAAACACGACGGCCTGAGAGTTCTGCCTAGCTCCAGTGTAGGTCTAACTCTTGCGTTCGGGTTCAAGGCATGCCAGTTGGTTTGATCCTGCAACCAACAAGATATACAATAAAACCAGTTAAATCTACGATAGCCGATCAACCGCTTGAGCTGATGATGTATCGTATAAACCTAGCCGATGCGATTTGACTGAATTGTCACGCCCCAAACTAGCCCCGAACGACGGCCAGAGTAAGGCGATGCAAATTAACCTGTATACCTGTACCAATCCCAGGAAACAGTGCTGGTACAACAAGAAGATAGAATATCACAACAACAGCGGTCTCTTTATTAAGAGTAGAATTACAATCAAGGTTAAAACTGCGGACAGATCCCGAGTTCGCAACAGCATTACAAAAAGGCGGAAGCGGAAAGGCGAAGACTAGCCCGAAACCACAAGCAAAGCCTTGGGGAAAGGCTGAAACCCTACTACTGCTCGTAGTCTGCTTGCTCCTGGAAAAACTCTTCTTTAGTAGGGTCCATCTCTTCGTCTTCGAGAACTGGGGGTGGGGTTATTTATATAGAGCAAGGGTGAGTACAGGATTACTCAGCAAGTCAAGGGAATTAAGTGTTTGATGCAAGCTTCAAAGGAGAGCCAGTTATTTTTCATATTCGATTTTATTTTAAGACTTTCGGAAACATCTAAGTGAGTGCTTCTCAACGACACAAACGAGAAAGTGCGTCTCATCCGGCCGGAGCAGTGAAATTGTATCGATTGATGCTTGTCGGCACGAGAGGCTCCCTGCCAATCGTTCACCGACACCGGCTGCACCAACAGCCACAAGTCAAGCATGTCGGCACGAGAGGCTCCCTGCCAATCGTTCACCGACACCGGCTGCACCAACAGCCACAAGTCAAACACGTCGGCATGAGAGGCTCCTTGTCAATCGTTCACCGACACCGGCTGTACCAACAGCCACAACTCAAGCACTAAAAGGAGTTTCTCACACCAACAGCATTTCACAAAGTAATCAACAAAACTACGCTAAGGAATCACCTCACATCTGCCCTTGACCGTGGGCACGGCTGTTCGAACAGTTGTTAACCTCTGCAGAAGGGGTACACTTTACCCACACGACGTTACTAACCCCGGGTCACCCAGCCCGTGCCTCACAGCCATGTCTGGCGACCTTGAGGCTTTCACGACAAGGCATTTTGAAAACCGACTCAGGGTCATCTTATGCCAACGGGAGGGGTCCCACGGACCAACACCAGGTTAGGTCCCAGACCATACTGTGCCAGGAAGCCCAGGGGTCCTCCCCGACACCACCCCGGCGAATCCACTTGTCCCTTGGCATCAAGATTTCCCTGGCCTAGCTAGTTACTCAGCCAGGGGTGTCCCATATCACCCATGTGGTCGTACTTGACATATGTTCGGATGTAATTCCCAAGGAATCAGTCCTTAATGCGAGAAAGGGCAGACCGTACCTCCAGTACGTCTCCCGCACTGCGAGTTTTGGAAACTCACTTTATTTTCAAGGCACCGACCCAAGTGTCGGGTTTTCCAAGCATTTTGTAAACTCAAGTTTTACCCAGTTGACCATTTTAAATTTGAAGGGAGCCTCGATATTTGTACGTGGGGTGCGAATACCGAGACCTCACTGGAAGGGTGACAAGGGGGTTTTAGGGTATTCAATAATCAAGGAGGGTAAATGCAGCAAATGGGTAGGGCCTGCCGGTGGTATTGCAAACCGAGGCCAAAATGTCAAGTGTAACCTAAGGAATGCATAGTTTGCGGAATCAAAATACTTAATTTCAAATTATAGGTTCAATTGATCAAAGGTGACTTGCCTTGCTCGAGATCTTGAGCTTCTTCCTCGAAATCCGTGCACTGCGAGTCTTCTGACTCCGAAGCTACACGCGAAACGAGGCGACTCAACACAACGATAAAAATGAAGCCCTACTAATGACCTCTAAGCGTGCCATTGGATTGATCTCGATTTTTGAGGAATTTTGAAAGTTGAACGGAGTAAAATGGACGAACGGTTGAGAAGATACGAATTTCCTAAGATTAAATGATTTTCTGTCTAAAGGAGAAGGAATTATTAATTCCCTTGAAAGAGAAAAAGAAAAGGGGGGGGGACTTGAATTGGACATTTATTGGAGTGGATTTGGCCCAAGGCCAAATCGGGCGCGGCCGGGCAACACGGGCCGGCATGCGGGAGAGAAGGCCCAAGGCCGAGCGGCGCGCGGGGGTGATTGATGGGCCGAAGGCCGAGTGGCGCGGCCCAATGAGCGAGCGCGGGCGCGGCCAAGCGAGCAGGCCAGCGCGCGGGAAGGACGGCCCAAGGCCGGAAGGGAGCGCGCGAGGCGGAGGGAAGCGACGGGGCCGGAGGCCGAGTGGCGCGGCCTGGTCTGGCTTCCCGAGTGACTTGGGGCCGACCGGCCTCCCGAGTGACTCGGGGCCGACTGGGCCGGAGAGGAGAGGAGGCTGACTGGGCCGGGGCAAGGTGCAGCCCACGCGAGCGGCCGGACCTGTGGACCGCGGTCCACCACGCGGCGCTAGGGCGGGACCCGCCCGTCAGTGGCTTGGTTTACGTGAGCGAGGCGCACGGAGCGAGAAAGGGCAGTCGGCGCTCGCGTGGCGCCGACGTGGCTGCCACGGAAGCCTGCGGAAGGGGGAAGAAGGGGGCGACGCCGGATCGACGGTGGGCGACGGCGGAGGGGCTCGGGACGGTGCGGCGCGAGCTCGGAGAAGTGGAAGACACCGGAGCAGAGAGGGGAGCGAGGGGAAGCGAGCCATCGGCTCGGATTGGAGAGAGAAGGCGCAACGGCGGCCGGCGACGGTGCTCTACGGCGACGGGCGCGGCGGCGCGGGGAGGGAGCGGAGGAGAGGGGCGGCGCCCACGATGGCGCCCAGAGGAGGTCGACGGCGCTATCTAGCGTCCCAGGCCGAGGGAGGAAAAAGAGGGAACGGAGGGAGAAGGGGGATTACTGTGGAGAGGGGGGGAGCTCGCCGGGGACGAAGGGGCGATGGTGCACGGCGGACTTGGCTCGGCTTCGGCCGAGGGAGAGGTGAAGAAGGCGGCACCCGGAGTCCCCTTCGGGCGTCCTCGGCTGCGGCGGCAGACGGCAAGAGCGGTGGCGGCACGACACGGCGGTGGAGAGGAGAGGAGCTCGGCGACGGCAACAATGGCGGCCGAGAGGGGGAGGTGCAGGTTTAAAAGAGAGAGGGCGAGGTCGGTTGGCAGAGAGGCGGTTCGAGCGAGGTCGGTGGAGGGCAAAGCGGAGAGGGGACCGGCGCTGGCGCTCTCCGGCGCTAGCGGCCGAACGGCGGCAGGCGGAGAGGGGACCGGCAGCGGTCAGGGAAAGAAAAAAGAGATGGGGAAAAAGGGGCGCGGCCCCCTTACTGAAACGGGCAAGGGCACACGAGGAGAGGGAGAGAGGGAGAGGAGGGCGCGCGGCCCTCCTCGGCGGCACCCGCGCGCAGAGGCGGGGGCGGGAGGATGGTGTCAGCGGGGCTTGGTGCAGCGCGGGGGCAGGCGGCGCAGGGGCGGCCCGGGGTGACGGCGGCGTCGTTTGGCCGGTCGGCCACGACGCGCGGGCGCGGGACCAGCGGTGGGACGGGGATGGACGCCGGCGGGAATGGGACGGGGCGCCGGCGGGAGCCATTAGGAGAGAGAGAGAGAAACGGGCGAGTGCGAGAGAGAGGGAGTCGAGAAGATTCGAAAGGGAGAGAGAGAGAGCAAGGGCTCTCGCCCGCGCGGGTGTGCGGCGCACGTGCGCGTCGCGCTTGGGCCGAGCGGACTGGGCCGGGCGAGCACGGCCCAGCGGAAGGAGGAAGGGGGATGGACCGAGCGAGCGGCCCGGGAGGGTAAAGAGGCCGAGGAAAAAGAAAAAGAGTGACTGGGCCGGATGGCGGCCCAAGAAGGAGATAGGGGAGGGAAGCAGGCCGAGCGGGAAACCGGCCCGGGAAGGAGGGAGGCAAAACAGACTTTTTCTGAGAATTTGAATTGGAAGGATTAGGGTTCGGATTCGAAATCCGATTTCGTGATTTTCTCTGGGATTGAGCTGAGAGGGGAAACACGAGATCCTGGCACACAACAAGACTCAACTGAAGAGCAAAATTTTCGCAAACAGAGTTTTTAGGAAATAGGTTTTCCCGCTAACGCCATGACGAAACGGGCGTTACATGAATCGACTGTAAGCTGTAAGATGAATAAAATTAAGCAAGCCTCAAATATGTTTCATCGGCTGTAGATGTAATCAAACATGTACTCTATGGATAAAGAATATATCTGATTAAGTCATAGCCGATGACACCATGCTTAGGTTAAAAATAAATACCGTATTGGCTAATACTCCGATACAGCCTTATACAAGAATATCAATCTAGCCAAATATATCAAGAGCAAACTTGGTATATTTAAATAGTCTAACATCCTTGTATAAAGGGCAGATATAACATGAAAAGCATGATTAAGGGAATTTAAACAAAGCTAAACAGTTATATCAGGTAAGATCGGCTGAAACACTGATTCTACCCTTATAAGCAATCAAGAAGCATGTTAGTTTTTATGATTCTAAGCATGACTAGGGCTGATGCAGCACAAAGTATGAAAAGAAACATAAAGTCTAAACAATCAAACTTCTAACTGATTTTCAGGGTGGTGGATACCTTAGCTAATCTAAGCCAATTGAACGATTTAGCCGATATCGACAAAACCTTAGGTAAGGTTTGGCCGATACAAGTAAATTGAGCCATCGATTTAGATTAGCTAAGTTATATGATAACTAGCAGTTGCACAAGATAGGTTAGAACGTCTAAAACGATGCGTTAATCTGTCAATACAAACCGCTATTGACAAGCCATACTCTTATTGGAGATCGAAACCGATGCAGCCCAACTCGAAACAAGAACTCGTCGAGAAGTAAAGTAAAATTGTGGCGATGCGCCGATGGTGTATTGAACTGTTGTTGTTTTCTTACAAGACCCTGGGCATATATTTATACCCAAACTTACAAATCTTATCCATGTCGGACACTACTCAAAACTTGCATAAACAAACAAGTCCTAGGTGGACTCTTACCACGAATTTGTAAAAAGAAATAACTAACTCTTATTCCTAGGTGGACACTACTCAAAACTTACCTAAACAAACAAGTCCTAGATACAATTGCCTCTTTTGGACTCAATTCCTATTTGGCAATATCTCAAGCTCTTCTCTGAACCTGACACAAACTCATGTTACCGTATTGGCTGACCGAGTCCGATTCAGGTTACCCGTATTGGCTGACCGAGTCCGATTCAATGTCGGCCGATACGGCTCCCAGCCGATGCGTTGCTCTATATTTGGTATAACTTTACCAAATTTTACTGTTAACACATGCCCCCCAATTCTGGAGTATAAATCGATATGCTGCGAAATTATCTCTTAGATTCACAAAAACCTAGGGTTTCCATATCTTGACCGTTAAAAGCCACGAGCTATAAATACCAATGGTTTTGGCTCCAATCTTCACGCCTTTAACTTTTCTTCACCGCTTTCCAATGCCCAAAACATGCAAGCTTTCTCTCTCATCTCCGACGACCTCGTCGACGACGCAAGCTCCCCGGCGGCAACCTTGCTGATCCCTTGGCGCTCCTCCTTTTTCAAGCTCAATGGCAACCATCACCGACATCCCCATGGTCAGTCCTTCTCGATTTTATGCCTCATCGTCTTCTTTTGCTTACACCGCCTCAATTTAAGTTGAATTCTTGTTCTAGATCTTCTTTTGCAATGAATTTTTTGATTTCTCCTATCTCTCTTCTATTATAGCACTTGAAACACCAAATTGCGATCCCTGTCCTCAAAGAACCAACCCATTATTTTTTTGGGCCGATGGGCGATGTAGACCCCTGCTATCTTATTAATGCTGAAACCAACAGAATCCCTTTCAGACAGACCAAGCCCAACCTATTCGATTGGCAAACCGTTTTCAAATCCTGGCCCTCAAACTTGGATGGATGGAGGGACTGGTATAAAAGGATATTGACTACCAAGCAGGCTGTGAGGGAAGAAGCAAGAATAACCCAATATTTAGCCTTATCTTTAGCCAACATGAAAAAAGATGAACCCATATTATCATCGGCTTCCTACTTTTGGTCCGATACTATCAATGCTTTCATGTTTAGCCAAGGGCCAATGACACAGACCTTGCTTGATACCAAAATGCTCACTGGTTCAGACATTATCTCATCAGCCAACCCCTTTAGTTTGAAAATCAAATGTGAGCACAAATTATTAACCAAAAATGTAGACGGCTAGTCAGAGTACATAGCCAAACACATCGGCACAAGTCCAGTCTCAGACAAAGAACATGTAGCTTTTCTGAACTTATGACTAGAGAGATTCGTTTTCTGTGGATCAATCTGTGGTCCGACAGCCAACATGCAGCACTTGGCCCAAGCTATAGTGGAAAAGAGATCCTTCCCTCTGGGAAAATACTTGCTTGGAGCCACATATCAAATGCTAGGTCAAGCAACAGCCAAGCTCCTGACAGGCAACCCCGTCAGCTATGGAGGTCCTTAGTGGTTTCTGTAACTCTGGCTGAACCTGTATACCATTAATGTTGCTGAAAGAGCTCCCCTATACTCATCAAGCTTCCCCTCAGACCACTCTGATGATGAAGAAGCCAACACCCACCGATGCATATCTTTTGGTGAAGTAGCATCGGCCTACCTAGGATCAGGGCCATCGGCTGAAGCTTATGACAGCTTCATCGATTACGAGCTTCCAGCCGATCTAAGGCTAAATGACTTGAATGATGGAACAACTGCCAACACTAGGAACAACTTCGTTTCGGCCATCTCACCATGCATTCTTCCAATAGGAACATCTCAAGGCCGAAACGTCCAAATCTCATATGAATTCTATCACCCTGTATCAGCTACAAGACAACTGGGTTTAGTCCAACTCCCAATCGGCTTGTACTTCTCAAGGAAAATCCAAACCAGGGGGATTGTTACATCGGCTATCTTGATGGATAGAGTATTGAACCTTGAAGGTCATATGCTAGACTCTTTGAATCATGTCAACATCCATCTCCTGCGTAGCCAACTGTTTGATTGATGGTGGAGCGAATGGAAAAACATCCTTTTCACCTATCGGCCAGCTTCTATTTGACCACAATTATTCCTTCAATCAACCCCCAGGTAAATCATCTTCCTTTTTGCCTTCATCAATCTCAAATTTTGCTTCTAAAGTTATCTAACATCCCCTTTTGCAGGCTGCCAGCACTTCTCCTCCTACCAAGAGTATAAGTGGCCAATCGATCGTATATGCACTGGCCTTAATGCCTTCAGGAGATTTAGCTCCATCTATCATTGGCTTCGCTGTCCCCACAGTGGCTTTCTTGCTCCAAGGTCAAATTAGGGAGCCGATCCCCAAGGTGGCTGGGAAACGCAAGCAGCAAGTCATCAAGAAACTTTCAAAGAAATCAAAAGTTTCAACTCCCAAGAAGTCAACCGATAATAATCCTCCTGTTGATTTTGATGTTGAACAATATTTGATGGAAGCTGTCATCAACGAGGAAATCGACGAAGTTGTTGCTGAGATGAGCGACAGCGAACACCATAACTCAGCCGATCCAAAGCCAGCTGATGCAGCTACTCCTGAAAAATTACCAGCCAAAACTGACATCCAAGCTTCACCTCCACCACGCCAATGCAAAGCAATCTGCAAAGTCAAAGTAAAAGATGAGTTGTTTCGGATTTGATATTCTTCAACATGCTGCTAATACTTGTTTCTCTGTAGCCCAAGATTGTATTGGCTATAGCTAAAGACAAACACTTTCCGATGCCCCCATTATCTCCATCGACATTGGTAACTTTCTGAAACTCCCTAAACCTTCAGCCGATACGATAATACCTAACACTTACTCTTTTTTCAGCCAAGAGTTCCCATCGGCTGACCCCAAGTGATAGTGCACCTTCTGCCACCGGCAGCTATCATGGGGAAGAACAAACCACCGCTGTTGTTGCGCTGATAGCCCAGGTAAACTCATTAACATATCCTTTATCGACTCAATTCCAGTTATTTTCTAACATTAACTATGATCTACAGAAGTTAGCCGATATGTTCTCATTTGACATAAGGCCGTTTTTAGACGATGACGATGAAGAAACCACCAGCAAGGCCAAATCCCCAATCTTTAAAAGCTTGAGAGCCCAATTGTTGGATATCGTTGATCGGCTCAATGCCTCGTTGGACGCCCTAGTTGCAAACAGCGGGCCGATCAGAATCATGTTTCAAGAGATTCAAGACTAGCTGCTTGATGAAGTGATCGACGCCATATTCCTAGCAGCTTTTCTTGAGTCCCATCAAATCAAGGTCCAAAAGGCAAGACAAAGACTTGCAGATCGACTTGAGCTTAAAGCTTTGGAATCAACCCTTCAAAGTAGCCGACAGTAGGTGAACAAGAACAAGGCTAAACTTGACAAACTAATAGCTGGCCTAGAAGCAATCCAAAAACATATCGCCGGGCTGAAACAACAAGAAGCTGATCTCTTGGCCAAGCTAGAGCAAACTCGCAAGGAAATCACCCAAGAGAAACAGAAATTAGCCGATCTTCCTAAGGCCATCGAGAACCAAAGGGCAAAACTAAAAGCATCGGCTAAACACATGGTAGCCCAAAACAAGGCCTTGAAGCTGATCCCAGGAACAGACGCCAATGACATTAGAGTTATTGAAGAAGTTGATCAAATTCGCCTGCGTGCAATATCGGCAATCCAAAGCTTCTTGGGTTGATATAATAGTCTTAGGCCTTCAATATATTTTGACTTGAAGTACTTGAAATATTTTCGTGTAATATAACCATCGGCCTCGGAGCCGATTTTATTTCTGCCTCTATACTTGTATGTTTTGCGAGATTTTTGTCTAAGGGCGATAATATATATCGGCTATCTTGAGGCGATGTCATTATACATCGGCTATATCATACATCGGATAAACAATCGATTATGAGTTGATCCAAACACTTGGGTAATACCTCTTCAAATATTTCCCATTTAATGCTCTTCCAAACACTTCTCCATCAAGTCCTTCAAGCATATTTGTATTTTTAGATACACAACGATGAATCCGATAGGGTCCTTCCCAATTAGGTGACCATTTTTCAAACTTATTATCTCTTGTCCCTATCGGCAAAATGAATTTCTAAATAAGTTCTCCTTTCTCAAAAGTCTTCGGCACAACCCTTTTATTATAGTGTCTTGAAACCCTTTCTTTATCTCACTTGATTTTTTCCTAAGCATGTAATCGAACATGCGCTAATCAAGTTGTGATAATCATCAGCCGATAGCTTATTTTGTAAAGAAATCCTCCTTGAGCCGATGTTGTTTTCCCAAGACAAAATAGCCTCATGCTCATATACAAGCTGATAAGGTGGCACTTGTATAGCTCCATGACATGTCATTCATCGGGTTTTTTTATTTCATTGAATATTATCGGTGCCGGTTGTGAAGTAAGAACCGACACCTATGTCAGGGGGCAAAGTTGCCAAAAAATTGGTGCTGGCTAGGAAACCGACACCTATGGCCAGTTCCCAACTAGTACCGGTTGCTGTACTAGTGATAATTAATTAATCATGCGCTAATGAGTCGCTAATGCATGAATAAAGACTTCCCAAACCCTAGTGTCGAACTCCACATTGTTTGGAAACTTTGCGGCATCAACCTTCCCATTGCTTCCCAGAATCATTGTTCCTCACGAAGAACTCTACCACAGTGTGAGAGGAAGAGAGAGGAGGTGCGAAACTAGTCCGTGCCATCGCATCACGGTCGCAGCTCTGCGACAGCCGCTCCTCCGGAGCTGCGCGCCGAACCTTTCACGTCCGGTTGGATCTATCCAAGGTAGTTTCATGTATAGCTTGCTCGCTTACTCAGAGAGCGAAACACTTCAAATGGTCTGATCGTAAAATTCACGGTGTAGCGGCAATATGACTGTCTTGTTCCAATTAAACCTACCAGTACGTTTGCCAGTTTTACACTAGTTCTGATATGAGTTGGAGTAAATGTTCCCAACAGAGATGAAGTAACTAAACTGACTACAATGATTATAAAAGGATCAATCGTCATATGGTGGCTTAGCCTGACCTCAATAGTTTCTCTGAAAATGATATCGCAATAATGTAAGTAATCATACATTCCATGAATGCTCAAAATGAAAAAAAATTATCTTGCTTTAGTTGTTCCAACCAATCAAGATGAGGCGGCTGCTAGTTTGCTTAATTAGTCAGGTCTAAGCAACCATCGTCGTATACAATTTCTCAAAAGTATGTGCACAAATAAACAATTGAATCTGGTCTTGGATAACTCGGTTCTACCATATCTCTATCATTTTATTTCATTCAATGACATATGCTCATTTTATTCAGATTTGCGGATGGACGATATGCTATAGTATGCATAAACGAGTTAATGCCAACTGGATGGATAGTTGGACACACATGGATCACCCTGTGAGCATAGATTAAGGGATAATTGTTTTGTTAGCATGATGCACGCATGTGTGAGCAGACGGTAGACCTCCAATTAAAGAACTAAGATTACACTATATATGCACTGATGGGGGCAAATCAACTTGGACCCTTCACTCAGGGTTGGGGTCCAACTTAATTTCTGCCCCTATGACAAACCAAACATCGAACCATGCATGCACTTTCTGATTTCGTTAGCATTGTTCTACTTCAGTATACTGGGGACAGTTTGTTCTAATTGTTCTACTTCACAATTAGACTAGTAAAATACAGATTAAGCAGTACTGCACATACTAACAAACTCCTACTAACAAAACTCTCAACCATTATATGTCGATCGAACAAGAAAACAAAATCTTCGAAATCAGTGGTCAATACAGAACGAATTTTGCTCCTATCATTGACAGCTGACATCAAACCAAAACAAAAGATAAGTTGAGAAAGTAGCTGAGCTATAAACGTGTCATTCGTCCAGATATTACCACCACCTTTGCCTGCGAACCCTAATTTAATAGAGACACAGCACAAAGAAGTGGTATCAATATGGAACCCCCAATATGACGTCTTCAAGATTATTGATTATATCGATTGCTAAATACTCATTGCAAAAGTGCATTAGCCGATTTTTGTATAGCCGTAGACTCTTGCTTTGGGGCTTGTCTGGAGAGCTTCTAGTAGTTACAACTTCTCACAGAATATTTAGCTTTCTCAAACAGTTCATGTCACCCAGATTCCGAGAATTTGTAGTTGTAGAATTCAGAAAATAAAATAGAAGCCAGAAACTGAAAAACCAAAGCTTCTTCAAATTCTCTGAAGCTAGCTACCAATCTGTTGACGAAAAATTTGCGCCCGGCCGATGGTGCCAAATCTGTGTTGACGTGAACTATGTCGATAAACACAATGGCATGAGAGATCTGCTTAGCTCCAGTGCAGGTCCTAAAATATTGATGAGATAAGGTCGTGCCAGTCAGTTTGATCCTGCAATTGATAAGATGGATAAATATATTGATGACCAAAAAACTGATCGGCTAATAAGCCGATGTAAAGATACTTGTCGATGTCGATAGGGTTTTGACCAATTGGCTATATGTGCGATGTAGATTCTGACACTTGGATAAATAATGATATAAATGCAATCGGCTGATGATAATACAATAAGATAATAAACCAATCGACCGATATAAATATGACAAAGTAAATATTCAATGAACCAGTCAGCCGACATAGATATAATGAAGCAAATATCTAACAAACCAATCAGCCGATGTTGATATAGAACATTAGATGTAGGCTTGATGGTTAAAATATACATCGGCTGGAAGTCCGATTTTATTAAATCTAAATGATTAAGTAATCAATGAAACCTTTGCAGCAATTGGCTAAAACCGACTTATATATAATCTTTATAATCCGATGCAACATTTAGATAACTCATCGGCTAAAACCCTGATGAAACAATGATTGATGCCTACTGAATTAAATAAATCTAACTTACAACCACAACCCTATAGGTCGAACCCAATCGATGCAGCATAGGGTTGATAATTGTCTGATAGATTTAAGCAAGCCGATATGACACCGATCAAAGTGATCATGCATTAAATTTAAATAAGACAGTAAAACCATCAAAGAAAAATTTAACGCATCAGATAAGATCGGCTAACACTCTGATGAAACATTAGCATGAACCTATCAGCTTAACAATATTTAAATTATCAACAACAATCTAGTAGGTCGAACATAACCGATGTAGCACGAGATTGTATATCATAATCTAATACTCAATGAGCCGATAAATCTGTCTAATGTGATGGATATAACGAATCTATCTAAAACAACATTGTGATTGTAGAGATATATTGACTAAGCCAGAAAATCAAACCTAACTGAGACAGTCCCAACTAAACCGATGTATTTGTAAACACAACGCAATTAAAGATATAGTCGAGATATCAAGTACAAAAAGATACAGACTGAACCAGAGCAATCCAAAAAATCGAAGCGATGCAACTTTGAACAACACCAATATAGCCGATACAATTGCCAGGGCCGGCGAAACTTAGGGCTTACCCCTTCGTCTGAGATCAAAGCCAATGCAGCCCACGTCAAGTGCCAAGTTCCGCCGGTAGTAAAAACCTCAGAAAAGAGGGTGACGATGCACCGAGAGTAGTTGTATTGATTGAGAGATAAGTTACAAGGACCCCAGGTGTATATATTATACCCACAGGTCGATATGAGTCCTGATTGGACACGACACAAACTTTTCTAACGGTAAAAAAAAAAACATAAAGTCCTTATCGGACATGACACAAACTTTCCTAAAAAAAACTTGGCTAATTAATAGATAAATTAAGCTGCCATGTTGTGGTCTTCACGATTCCTTCTTGAATCCAGTCTCTTCTGGATAAGCTTTTCATCGGCTGATTGTGTTCTCCCCTTAACCGAATCTACTAAAGAATCATACCAAATTTTGGCGTTAACACAATCGATAGATTTTCAAAGCCTTAAGCTTTTTGAAATAAAGCCTTGATCTACTTGAGCAACAAGTATTTTTCCACGAGAGCTACACGCGCAGCGTCCAGTGGGATTTTCATAGACAACAGAACGGTCAGGACTCAAGAGGATTTTGTATGCGCTGCTGGAATTCACACTAGACTTGTTTATACGCTACCGTACGTGCAGCAAACCAGCAAGTCTACGGCCCGGTCGTCTGAAGGAAAAAAAGGAAAAAGTACATCTGAGGTTACTCATCTTGTTACCGAATTACAAAATCGTCTCTGAACCAAAAAACCATATGTATGGCATCCCTTAACTTACAAAACCGGGTCACTCTAGATCTTTAGGTGGTTTTCTCCCTTGTTTTGTTCAACGTGGTAGCTGAGTCAGCATGGGACCCACATGGACCCCAAATGTCAGCAGCCTCTTTCCATCATCTCCTCCTCTTCCCTAGATGGCAGTGTCGGGTGGTGTGGACAGGGGCAGCGCCTGCTATCCGACGAACGACAGGGAAAAGGGCGGTAGGCTGCCATCATCAAATCCCCATCCCTCCTCCTTCTCCGCCGACGCCTTCCTCCACACCACTGTTGGACACCATTGCCCGGGCCCTGTGGCTGGCGTCGTGCAAGCGGGATCTTACCGCCATCCCCAAAAGTGGTCGGAGCCGACGATGGCGGCGATGAGAGGTTCTAGCCCGAGGGTAGAAGAGAGTGCAGAGGAGGAGGTGTGAAGAGCAATGCATGCAGCGTCGGCGAAGCAGGCGCGAGTGCGGCGGAAGAAGTCGCCAGAGTCGGCGAAGAAGCCCCTCTTTGCGCGGGCCTCCTGCTCGTCTTCCTAATCGTCATCCTCCTTCCTCCACGACCCCACCCACATCTCCGCCTCCTCTGGCCACAAATCCATCCATCCACCGCCGCGGTCAACCGCCCTTCTCCTCGCTGCCCACCGAATGCAAGCCGCCACCTCCTCCCGCCAAAAATCCATCCATCCATCACTGAGATCGGCTGCCCTTCTTCCCACCACTCACGACCGATCGCCCTTCTCCCCGTCTGCCGGATGGCGGCCACTGCCCCTGTCCATGCCGCTCGCGCCCTGCCTCCTGCCGCCCGACATGACCTCCTCCCTCCAGCCCTGCATTCTCCCTGACATGGTCGATGGTGGCTGACCACCCTTCTCTCTGTCGCTTGCCGGATGGCAGCCGCCGCCCCTGTCGACGCCGCCTGCGCCCTACCTCTCACTGCCCGACACTGCCATCTTGGAAAGAGGAGGAGATGAGGGGAATAGGCTGCTGATATGTGGGGCCCATGTGGGTCCAACGCTGACTCAGCTGCCACGTCGGACAAAACCGGGGACAAAACCACCTAAGGACATAGAGTGACCTGGTTTTGTAAGTTGAGGGATGCCATATATCTGGTTTTTCGATTGAGGGACGATATCAGTGACAAGACGAGGGACCTCAGATGTACTTTTTCGAAAAAAAGGGCAGTTGCTTTCTCGCGGCCTAGTGCATGTGTCAGTTGAGATGCGCATGGACGGTGGACCATGGGATGTACGTTTGGGTGACCGTGAGGATGGATATGTGCTCAGTGTGCTGCAGGCCTGCGTCGAGTTCGCATGTGGAAGGGGCAGGCCGAAAGGCCTATGAAAAGTTATAGGTTGGCCATGGTAGGTTGCGAACTAACTCATTAACACATAATTAATTAATATTAATAAATATATTTGAAAAAAATTAATATGTATTTTAAAGCAATTTTTTTATAATTTTTTTAAAAAACATGTTGTTCAATAATTTGAAAAGTGTGCGCGTGAAAAATAAAAACGAAATAGTAGAGAGGAAAAAGGAGTATATAACACACCCATAATGCCCCCCATAAAATAATTTTGACCTTTTTTAGATTTTTATTTAAAAAACAGTTTTTACAAATAGCGAATGCAAGCCAAAGAAGAATTTTTGTATGGCAATATTTGGATGGCCTATGCAGCTGCAGACTGAACAAAACATTCAGGTACGTGGCTTTGTACCCAAATGTTATGGCTCCTCCCCAACAAAAAAAAAATATACCTCCATGCTCTGGATTTATTTTCTGAAAAATATTTTTTGGAGGACTATAAAAATATTTGGAAAAAGCCGTATTGTGAAAAGTTCATACACATTTCACACCCGCTTCTTGACTTGCAGTTGTCAATGTGTCATTGCAGGCGTCACGGAATATTTTCATACCAATGTAGTTCCCTTACAGCTCTTACGAAAGTAGCTATTTGGAGTAATTGCATGTTTGACCCTGTTTTGAAGGTCTTATTTTTTTTAACTTTTTTTTATTTTACCTTACTTTTCAAATATGGACATAAGACATGACCCCATTCTGTGAAACTAAAATTTGGGGACAAAATACCATTTTTGTCCTTGCTTATTTGACCCTATTATCTTAGAGTTTTTGTCTATTTGTCCTAGTTTTATGCACTTGGTGTATGTGATGTGCCTTCTGATAAATTTGACTTGGACATGATAGGTTTTGTGCGAATTTGAATTAGATTTGAATTTTGGCAAAAAAAATTCAATTGAAAATACTCATTAGCAGCTGTACATTTCCACCTATTAAAAACAAAATGCAAATCAAATCACCACACAAATGGATCTGGAACAACATGCCAGCATCGATTCAAATGCACATCAACATGCAAACAAATCCCTGCAAAGAACAGCATGCAACATCAACATTCAAATTCGTGGATCAAATCCCCAAGTCACAACATGTAAACAAGAACTAGAAAATAGACGTCGTTGTCACAGCCAGAAGCAGCGCTCTTCGCCGTCAGATCCGCCTCCACGCTCTTCCCCTCCGGCTGCCTCGGCGACAGTGGCAGCTTCTCCAGCCTCCGGTTCCTCAGCTCCAGGTACTTCCCTTCCGCTGCTGCCTTCTCCCCCTTCTCTGCAGCGTGAGCGCTCAGGCCCGGGTACACACGTCGAGCGGCGGGATGGCGAGCTCCATAATAGGGTGGGAGGGAGAGCTGCAGAGGAAGAAGATGAAAATGGGGAGTGTAGCAGCAGCAGCCGTTGTTCTCTGCCTGCCTGTGCCGTCGCCAACGCCCCCTCTCCTCTGCGCCGCCGCATCTCCCTCCCTCCATGCGCGGCAGCAACCGCCGCTCCCTCCCTCCGTGCGCCGCCGCTGATCCCTGCACCCAGCCAACCGTAGTTCCCTTCGCCACCGGCGACGAAAACCCTAGAACCAACTGCTGCTCTCTTCGCGTCGGGACTTGGATCAGGATGTTGGGTATCGGGATGGGGATAGGTTTGGCTAGTAATCAGGGGTATTTTGGTCACTTCAGGCTAGTAATTTTTTTTCCTAAATAAAGTCCTAACGGTGAAGTAAAACCAGGGTCAGACGAAAACTTCGATTTTGAAAAATGAAATCACATGAGCAAAACAAAAAGTAGGGTTGAATTTATAGTTAGTATTCAAAATATGATCAAATAAGTAATAGTCCCCTATTTTAAATGGGACAATTGTATAACTGTCATTACAGTTGTTATTTGTTAATATGCCATTGTTTTTTCCGTAATTGCTCATATATTACTGTTTCTTTTGGATTTATGAATATATCAATATGTTAGTTTCTGCTAACGCGGCTAAGGCAATGGTCTTTTACTGGCTCTATAACCATCATACTTTTTTTAACATAAATCAAACAAATAGGAGTACAATTTTTTTTCTCTTCCTATGTGAATAGCTTCTTATCAGTTGCCTGTTAGCTTATCAACCATAACAAAAATTTAAATTTTAAAAGTTTGTTTTGATTCTTTTATCATATTATTTTCTAGCATTGCATTTTAGCACAGGTACAAAAGTTTTTTACTAATAAATTATTTTGTTTACTTTGTTTAGTTTTGTCATGGCTTATCTTTCATAGCTCAGACGATCAGAGATACATCGGCAACCTCCTTGCTCCCACATTCATCACATAGTGACTGAAAATGAAAGCCTTGAGTGAAGGGGATGTCACTGCGTCAAGGATGATCTTGTCTTCTTCTTCTTCAACTTCGCCAAGAAGCCATTGTGTTGCCAAGCATGCCCTGTCTCCGGCGGCTAGCACTACCATATCTAGTGACCACCTTCAAACCACTCAAATTTCTGTTGCCGCCACTGCCTACCCCGACCATCGCCTACTTTCCATCCACAGCTTCGCTTCCGCCTTGCCGCTCCACACACCATCAATCAACCGCCTCTCCAAGCCTAGCTACCTCTAAATCCAAGAACCCACGTCCCTCTTCCCCTTCCCCCAAGCCCTGTTCCCAACTCGCAGTCCTCAACCCCACCAGAGCCTAGTATGCCACCCCTGCTGCATCATCCCTAGAGTTCAAATGCTCAATAGAGAAGGGTCAGAAATTTAACTATTCTTTAAAAAAAAAGTTCAGTTGATTGCTGTGTAGTAAATCCGTACTTTGGGTGTAACTTTATTTCAGAACTAGAATGTTGCAACTTAGTTTTTGGAACTAACAGTTGTAAAACTTAATTTGTTTTAAGCTGATCCCATGTTAGGCATGTGTCGGTAATTGATTAGTCCTTCTTAAGATGGTCTGGAATGAAAATGCTGATGTTTCTGTTGTTCAGCTTCTGAAGGGGCATCGCGTTGTTCTCATAACCCTGTGGAGTAAAGAGCAAAGAATCATCAGCTCAAGTTGCAGCAGAAATAGTTATTCTTCACGAGGGTTTTGTTCTATAAAGTTTCCTATTTTGCAAACTACAAGAAATTTGTGTATATTTTAAGTACATGTCTAAAAATATTGCTTCAATCGGGAGTGGATTTTAAGCCATCAAGTGCATGTATTCTCCGATCAATGACTTTGTGCCTAACGACAGAGACCAAAGATGTAACCTATTTTTATTATTAAAATAAATTGCACGCATCCCCTCTTATTTATTTATTTTAGTTTACCCCTCTCTCTTATAACCCCCAATGACCATAAAATAGAATTTCAACCAGACATACACTTTTGTGGGTGAAAATTTAGTGGAAATCAAAACTCACGTCGGCCACGGCTTCCCTGAGAAGATCAAGCTGATACTTTGCCACAGTCTGGGCCTGTAAAGAAAAATGAAAAGAGGAAGATTGTATTTTTAAGATTTGTTCAACATCTGAAATCGAACATGAAAATGAGAGAAGTACATGGACTCTTTTTTTTTGGTTACCGAGGTACCAAAAGCTTACCAAAAGAAAAACCTAAAATTGCAGTCATGGTAAGATCTTGATTTATTCAAATTGCAAGGACTCCCAAGCACACCTAGAAAGATAATAGAAAACTTGTTATTTAACACTATATACCAATGTCAACCAAGCCAGCCCCAACAGTTGGATATCCATACAACAAAGTTCACCAAACCAAAAAATTTTGTAAATGAAGTGAGTGAAAATTCAAAACTCAGATTGCTCCTTTCTAGTTTCCATATGGGTTGCCCGGGACTCGAACCCGGAACTAGTCGGATGGAGTAGATAATTATTCCTTGTTACAATAGAGAAAAAACCCCTCCTCAAATCGTGCTTGCATTTTTCATTGCACACGACTTTCCCTATGTAGAAATAGCCTATTTCTATTCCGAAGAGGAAGTCTACAAATTTTTTAGTAGTAAGTTGATTCACTTACTATTTATTATAGTACAGAGAACATTTCAGAATGAAAACTGTGAAAGTTTTACCTTGATCATTTATCAATCATTTCTAATTTATTAGTTTTGTTTAATGATTAATTAAGAGGATTCACCAGATTGTTAATACACAGAATATCCAAATACCAAATACGCTCACTGTGCGATCCACGGAAAGAAAAGTAGGTTGTTTTGGCGAACATCAAAGAAAAAACTTGCTCTTCTTCCGTAAAAAAATCTTCTAAAAATACCAAACCAACCATTGCATAAAAGCTCATACCGTGCTTTTATGTTCACGAGCTAAAGTTCTAGCGCATGAAAGTCGAAGTATATAGTTTAGTTCATACAAAGTCTTCTTTTTTGAAGATACACTGTGATAATAAAAAAGATTTCTACATATCCGACTAAACCGATCAAGAATATCCCAATCTGATAAATCGGTCCAAATAGGTTTACTAATAGGATGCCCCGATCCAGTACAAAATTGGGCTTTTGCTAAAGATCCAATGAGGGGAGTAACAGGGACTTTGGTATCGAATTTTTTCATTTGAGTATCTATTAGAAATGAATTCTCCAGCATTTGATTTCTTACTAACAAAGAATTTATTGGTACACTTGAAAAGTACCCCAGAAAATCGAAGCAAGAGTTTGCTAATTGGTTTAGATGGATCCTTTGCGGTTGAGTCCAAAAATAGAAAGAATATTGCCACAAACGGACAAGTTAACATTTCCATTTCCATTTCTTCTTCAAAAGAAGAGTTCCTTCTGATGCAAGAATTGCCTTTCCTTGATATCGAACATAATGCATAAGGGGATTCATATCGAACCATATGGTTTTCCGAAAAAAAGCAAGGTACATTACCCCAAAATGTTCCATCTTCCTAGAAAAGTGGATTCATTCCAAAAAGGTTCCAGAAGAAGGTAATCGTAAGCAAGAAGATTGTTTACGAAGAAACAATAAGAAAAATTCATATCCTGATACATAAGAGTTATATAGGAATCAAAATAGTCTTTTATTTTCTTTTTTAAAAAATAAAAAGGGATTTCATTGAAGTAATAAAACTATTTCAATTCGAGTAGTAGTTGAGAAAGAATCGCAATAAATGCAAGGATGGAACATCTTGGATCCAGTATTGAAGGAGTTGAAGCAAGATATCCAAATGGATAGGATAGGGTATTTCTATATGTGCTAGATAATGTAAGTGCAAAAATTTGTCTTCTAAAAAAGGAAATATTGAATGAATAGATCGTAAATTCTGAAACTTTGGTATTTCTTTTTCTTCCGAACAAGACTGTTCTCATAGCGAGAATGGAATTTCTACAATGATCGCAAACCCCCTCAGATAGAATCTGAGAATAAAACTTAGAATAAAAATAATTGTTATAATCCAATAATCGATCTTGGTTAGGATGATTAACCAAATTAATCCAAAAATTCTGCTGATACATTTGAATCATTAACCGTTTCACAAGTAGTGAACTAAATTTCTTGTTATTAGAACCAAAAATTTTGACAAGTTCGGAACCATTTAATCCATAATCATGGGCAAACACATAAATGTACTCCTGAAAGAGTAGTGGTTAGACGAAATATTGTTTAGAAAATTTAAGTTTTTATGAATACCCCTCGAATTTGTCCATTTGTATTTCTACTTGAATGAGAGAGAGAGAAATATTTCTCGGTTTATCAAATGGTGATACGTAGTACAATATGGTCAGAACAGGGTGTTGCATTTTTTAATACAAACCCGTGGGGAAAAAAAGAGTCTAATCCACAGATCTTTTTCCATTCCTTTTCTATCCAATTAGTTTATGTTTGTTCTAATTACAAAAGAGAATAAATCTTTTATTTTTGCAGGCCAATTGCTCTTTTGACTTCGGAATACAGTCTCTTTATCAATATACTGCTTCTTTTACACATTCAATCCATAACATCCTTTTCAATCCAAAATCAAGAATAAACAGGATTTCAAAAAAAAAAAGAAAAAATCAAGGGTCTACTCATGAAAACCAGCCTTTCGCTACATCAGGCACTAATCTATTTTTAACGTATAAAATTATGAAATGTCAAGCCTACCCTCTTGAAAATCGTCCAGATCACTCCCTCCGTGCAAGGTGGTGTCGTGAGGGAGCCCATGTAGCGGTAGTACACGGCGTCCGGGCTCTTGGCTAGCTGTGGATCCACCACGCCGATCGGCTCTGACTTGTCTTTTGTATCTGCATCCTCCTGATGAATGGCTCCAGCTGCATGAACAAGAGAACACCCATTGGTTTTCATCAGTGACCAATTAATATGTACCGTCGTAAACAGTTATTACATGCTACTCCCTTCCCCGGTTATGAACATTTGATGTCGAGGATAACAATCGGTTAAAATTATAAGATTTCAATCATCAATTTTATATTAAAATAAATTTATAAAATTTATTTATGATATTATTATGATGGTATTTTTTAAAAAAAATCTACGCATACCATTTTGTTTGTAAAATTGATGGTCAAAATTTTAAAAGTTTAAACATCAAATATTTATATCCAGATAAAAAGAGTCGCAGTTAAACCCGCAAAGTTGCCATAGCGATTGCGAGGGTTAATCAAACAAACTGTGAGCAGGAAGGCGTCGGGTTCGCCGATTAGGTAGAGAACACTACTATAGAAAGGGGCTTTCTGGACGAGGCCCCCAACAGTTTCCAGGCGGGCCATAAGTGGCCGCGCCTGGAAAAACCGGTCCCGAGGGGGCCGGCTGTTGAACCGCACGCGATAATAAGTTATCCCGTGCGGTCGGCTTAAGCCGACCGCACAGGATAACTCATTATCGCGTGCGGCTTCCTTAAACCGACCGCACGAGATAAGATTATCCCGTGCGGTCCGCTTAAGAACCCGCACGGGATAATGATTATCCCGTGCAGTTCGTCAGGTGAACCGCACGCGATGATGCACTATAAAACAGCTCCCACCCCCCGACAGTGCCACTTTGAACTTGGTGTTTCTCTCTTCAAAAAAATGCAATTATAGGGGGGAAGGTTTTCAACTTGTATTCTTCAATTGGAATCAATACAAAAGGTACCATGCTTGATCTTCTCTTCCATTTGCTTCCACTTTTAAAAGTTTTTATTGGTTTAATGTGAAGATATTTGAATTTATTTTAACTCGGTTTCTCTCTCCAAAAATAGGCATTTTCTTTTGGTGGGAGATTGTAGAGTTAAAATCTTCGATTGAAATCAATATAAAAGGTAATGTGTTCGATCATCTCCTTCATTTGCTTCCATTTTTGTAAAATTTCATTGGTTGAATGCGAAGATATGTAAACTTGTGCGAATTGGTACTTTGTGCTATATATGTATGTAATTTGTAGGTCAAATATTTTATTTTTTTGATTGAACCATTTTTTGGTAGCTAATATTGTCTCCGTATTATTATTTGTTGTGAATGAGGTTTTAGTTAAAAAATATGAATTAAGTTTAATTTGTTTATTTAGAAAACACCGGCAATATAATATTAATTAATGCTGTGAATTTTTTAGATGGATCGGACATGGATGTATGAGACACGGAGAACTCATCCGGTGTTCATGAGAGAAGCATCAACATTTATTGACAAGGCTAAGACACACGCTTTGAGAGAGAGTAGGAAGGATATTTTTTGTCCATGCGTGGATTGCAAGAATCAGAAGATGTGGAAAGATCCGGATGTAATCCTGGGACACATAATTCAGCGTGGATTTGTGGAGAAATATACAGTTTGGATTTATCACGGGGAAGTCGCCCCTCCTGTAGAGATTGGTGATATTTGGTTCGATCAGGCAGAGGATTTTATAATTGATGACATGTCTCGTCAAATGACTGGTGATTTTGGCGGCACTGGTTTTGACGCCGCAGAGGTTGATATTGATCTTGATCTTGAGGATATGTTGCGGCACGCTGAACCAGAGGTCCTAACAGAGAAAGCAAAAGATTTAAATAATTGGGAGGCGTTGCAGAAATCAACGAAAGATCTTTTGTACGATCAATCAAAGGGATGTGACATGCAGTATACAGTGTTGCGGTCGGTGCTAGAACTTCTTAGATTGAAGGCCAGGCACGGCTGGTCTGATACTAGTTTTAATGAATTGATGGGTCTCCTTAGAGCTATACTTCCTAAGCCTAACTTGTTGCCAGCTAACACCTACCAAGCCAAGAAACTGATATGTCCATTATCACTTGGTGTGGAAAAGATCCATGCATGTATTAATCACTGTGTACTTTATCGCAATGAATACGGTGACTTGGACAAGTGTCCAACTTGTGGGGCGAGTAAGTACAAAAAGGATAACAGTGCCACCGATAGTGCTGTTGCCGAACCAAATACATTGGTTGAGCCAGGAAAAAAGATTCTGGCCATGGTGATGTGGTACTTGCCAGTGAAAGATCGCATGAAGCGATTGTTCTCGAACCCTGCCGACGCCGAGTTGATGAGATGGCATCAAGAGGGTCGGAAAACAGATGGTATGATTCGACACCCCGCCGATGCTCAACAATGGAGAAACTTTGATTCAAAGCATCCAGAATTTGCAAATGATCCGAGAAATGTAAGGTTTGCATTGAGCACGGATGGAATGAATCCGTTTGGTGACCTAAGCAGCTCGCACAGCACTTGGCCTGTTTTGCTCACCATGTATAACCTTCCGACATGGTTATGTCAGAAGCGAAAGTATATTTTGTTGACTATCCTTATACAAGGGCCAAAACAGCCTGGCATCGATCTAGACGTGTTTCTTGAACCTTTGATTGAGGATATGCAAGAAATGTGGGAAGAGGGTCTACGATTGTTTGATGCGTACCGACAGGAGCATTTTACTCTGCGTGCTATCATATTCGTTACTATAAACGATCTACCAGCAAATTTTTCTCTCTCAGGACAGATTAAAGGAAAGACCGGATGTCTTATATGCCTGGACAACACATCGTACATATACCTGACCTCGTCAAAAAAGTTAGTTTACATGCGTCATCGTCGTTTCTTACCACAGAAGCATAGGTATCATGCGATGGCTACCTTTTTTGACAAAACTGTTGAGGAAGGTACTGCCCCCGAAGCAAAGGATGGTTCCACGGTGTTCAAGCTGACAAAAAACATAAAGGTCGTGTTCGGCAAGGGAAAGACAGCTTTAGGCAAGAGGAAGAAAGAAGTGGTAGAAAACACGCTGCCCTTCAAGAAACATTCAATCTTTTTCAAGTACCTGATGTACTGGAAAGACCTGGAGATTCGCCATGCCATTGATGTCATGCACCTCGAGAAGAACGTGTTCGACAGCACCATCGGGACTTTACTTGACATCCCAAGTAAAACAAAGGATGGGTTGAAGTCACGTAACGACCTGGTCAATTTGGGCATAAGGAAAGATCTCCACCCGATAGAGCTAACGAATGGTAAGATTGAGATTCCACCGGCATGCTACTCAATGTCACCAGAAAAAAAAGCTTTCTGTCAATGTCTTCGTGGATTGAAAGTGCCGACTGGATTCTCATCGAATATCCGGAAACTAGTATCAATGAAAGATTTGTCGATTTCTGGATACAACGCTCACGACTGTCATAAGATGCTTACGGTATTTCTCCCTATCGCTATAAGGGCGGTGAAACCAGTGCACACCAAGGTAGTGATAACAAAGCTGTGCTATTTTTTTAATCGAGTTTCACAGAAACTTTTTGATCCAGAAGAATTAGGACCCCTTCAGAAATTCGCAGTCGAGACCGCTTGCCAGCTAGAGATGTTTTTTCCTCCATCGTACTGGGACATGATGGAACATCTCATTGTTCACATTGTCCCTCAAATTATTGAACTTGGTCCTCTATACCTACATCAAATGTGGGCGTACAAGCGATACATGGCCGTTCTAAAAGGGTATGTCCGTAATCGTGCTCATCCGGAGGGCTCGATGATAGAGGGTTACACAACTGAGGAGGTTGTCGAGTGTTGCCTAGATTATATGAGCGATGTCAACCCCATTGGGACACCGGTGCCTCGACATGATGGAAGGTTATCTAGGAAGGGTACTGTGGGAAGAAAATGCTTCTACGACAACGATTACAAAACGGTATCAGATGCACACAGCAGTGTTCTTCAACAACTCACCATCGTTGCGCCCTACATTGAGCAACACACTTCCGATATCAGAGCATGCAATCCTGGGCGATCCGACGGTTGGGTTTCGAAAGAACAAAAGCGCACGTTTCCCCAGTGGCTGAAGGATCAAAAGCTACCATGTGGAGAATCAATCGAGAAAAAAACGATAGAAAGACTTGCAGCTGGCCCAACAAGCCTTGTGACCTCATGGCAAGGGTATGATATCGGAGGATATTCTTTTTACACAAACAGCAAAGATAGGAAAAACTCAGCGCAGAACAGTGGGGTTCGTGTGGAAGCGTTGGACGCAACAGGGCAGAACAAGTCTTACTACGGGATCATACAAGAAATATGGGAACTTGACTACGGTTTAAACATTCAGATCCCTGTTCTCAAATGCTAATGGGTGAAAGACATCATGGTAGATAAATTTGGATTTACTTGTGCCGAACGGAGTAAAATTGGACATAAGGATGATCCATGGGTCCTTGCGGAGCGTGTTGCACAGGTTTCTTATGTGAAGGATCCTTCCGATGAAAAGATGGACATTATTGTATCGGGCAACCAAAACATCATTGGAATTGACAACATTCAAGACGCACGCGATTATAACCAGTATGACGCCATTGAGTTATTCACAGATCTTCCTACGCGAATGAAACGCATTGAGAGTGTCCTCGACGAATCAAAGTTTGCATCCGTGCGAAAGGATGTTAATCCAAAAATAGTGAAACACTAGTTTCTTTTTTTTACAATATGTTTTTGCACGCGAATGTATCAAGCTTATGGTGTTACCAGTGAACGTGTGGTTTTATATCGAACTTCTGGTATTTATGTGGATGATTAATATGTTAATAAATTAATATGTGAGCAATTGATATATTAATATGTGACGAATTTATATTGATTGAATTTTTTTACATTGATATGTTAGCATGTGCATTCATATTTGTTAGTTTTATAGTTTTACATGGGACAATTAATAAATTTAATAATTAATATGTTAAAAAATATTTTAGCATTCATATCTTTTTTAGTTTTACAGTTTTAAAATAAGGGCGCCAATTATCCCGTGCGGGCGGCTTAAGAGCCCGCACGGAAATATGTCTTTCCGTGCGGGCGGTTTAAGCGGCCCGCACGGAAAGATATCTTTCCGTGTGGGCTCTTAAGCTGCCCGCACGGGATAATTGGCACCTATATATAGTCGCGTGGGATCCCTAAAATTTTCTAAGTCCCCGACGAGTCCAGATCTCTGCCGCCAGGCTGCCGAAATTTTCTAAGCCGCCGTGCGCCGCCGCCCATCTCTCTCTCTCGGCGTCCTCCCGCCCGCCGGCCTCAAGCCCCCCGCGCCACCCAGATCTGTGCCGCCCATCTCTCTAGCCCTCTCTCGCCGCCCATTCCCGCGCGCGCTGCCGCCCACCGACGACGACGCCCCGGCCGCCGACGCCCACCGACGACGACGTCCCGGCCGCCGCCGACGACGCCCACCGACGACGACGCCACCCATCCGACGACGCCTCACACCGGCCCCCACAACCGACGCCGACGTCCCTCCTCGCATGGTGAGATGATATGCCTGTGAATGGAATGGATGTGGAATGGATGTGGGATGGATCAATGGATTGGGTGGATGTGTTTTGATGGATGGATGAATTGAATGGATGGCAATCCTGGGATGGCACGTCAACTGTTCGACGAAATGCCTACAAGGGATATATGTGAATTTTTTTGATGAATTGTCGATGTTAGATTAGATAGATGAATATATATATAAATATGTACATAGTTGAATATATACATTGATGAATTGTCGATGTTAGATTAGATAGATGAATATACATATATA